>CM077190.1:29649030-30036530 GCA_039654105.1 Coreius guichenoti
TCACCCCCCGGCTCTTAATGCATCGTGTTTCCTTCTGGAGCATCAGTGAATGTTTCAACCTTTTTTGATAGTTGTGTTTGAGTCCCTCAGTTGTCCTCAGTGTGAAAATATGGATCTCAAACTCATACAGTCACTGCTGGAGAGGGTTCAAATATGCAAAAGATGCTGGAAAACTGAAGAATTTGCAGGACCTGGAGGATTTTTCTGAAGAACATTGGGCAGTTTAACTGCTCAGGACAAACAAGAGACTCATGAACAACCATCACAAAACAAAAAAACAGCTGTGGATCATCCGGGGAACGATTGAGAATCAGTGGTTCATAAACTTTTGAATGGGGTCATTTTAATAAATTTAGCTATTTTTTTGTCTTGTGGCCTATATGTAAATATTTTTTTATGTAAAATATCTTATTCAGGACAGCACTAAATAAAAAATAATGTATTTTGTATGATCTCTTTTATTTTGTTAAAATTATTCACATTTTCACAGATTCTGCAAGCGGTTCACATACTTTTTCTTGCAACTGTATCTATCCTTCTGCCATTGTTGAAAATAACCCAGATGTACCTATAACATAGATAGGTTTTATTTTATCCTTCACTTTTGAAGTTTTCGGATCATTCTCACTCTGCTGTGTGTGTGTGTGTGTGTGTGTGTGTGTGTGTGTGTGTGTGTGTGTGTGTGTGTGTGTGTGTGTGTTTGAAGGTGTTTATGAAGCGTGGTGTCCTGAGGTCTTTAGATCAGCAGAGAGATCGATTGTTGAGTGGCTGGCTGGTGCAGCTTCAAGCGTCCTGTCTGGGTCACCTGGGCCGCCAGAAATACCGCTGCATGAAGGTGAGTCTTTCCTTGTCCTCTGCTGAAACAGGCACTGTTTATAGATCTGCGGATGGGGGCTCAGAGATCACTGTGTTCCTCTCAATAGTGACCAAATGTCCTGCATGAGGACATAAAATGGGCAATCAAACTAAAGGATGACATTTCTACTGCAATAATCCTTGATTAACTTCAGGGGAAAATTGAAATTCTAGGAATAGTGTAGAATGTGGTCACTTCAATAGTTCTACAGTCTTATATATAGTTGTGTCACTGCGGTCTGATGAGGCGTCTAATGTGTGTGCTGATCTGGGATCAGGTTCAGCAGATGGCAGTGTGCTGTATTCAAAGAAATGTGCGAGTCCTCACTGCAGTGTCCCGCTGGAGCTGGTGGAAGCTGCTGTGCAGAGTGCGCCCCCTGCTGGACGTCAACATGGATGACCAGCGGCTCAGATCCAAAGAGGTACTGACCCATTTAAAAAGGACATGTTCACACTATACATCACATTTAAACCACTGAATTATCACGTAATCTAGTACTCATCTGTACAATGGAAATTGTGCAATTAAAAAACTAAAATTAAAAATATATTTGGGCAATTGCACTTTGCATAATTATATATATTTATTTATTTATTTATTTGTCTATCTGTCTGTCTCTATCTATGTGTGTGTGTATCTGTCTGTCTGTCTGTCCGTCCGTCCGTCCATCTATCCATCTCTCTGTCTGTCTCCATCCATCCATCTATCTATCTATCTATCTATCTATCTATCTATCTATCTATCTATCTATCTATCTATCTATCTATCTATCTATCTATCTATCTATCTATCTACTGTCTGTCTGTCATTCTATCTATCTGTCTGTGTCTGTCTGTCTGTCTGTCTGTCTCTATCCATCCATCCATACGTTCGTCCGTCCGTCCGTCCATCTATCTATCTATCTCTCTGTCAGTCTCCATCCATCCATCCATCCTCTATCTATCTATATATCTATCTGTGTGTCTGTCATTCTATCTATCTATCTATCTATCTATCTATCTATCTATCTATCTATCTATCTATCTATCTCTGTCTGTCATTCTTTCTATCTATCTATCTATCTATCTATCTATCTGTCTGTCTGTCTGTCTGTCTGTCTGTCTGTCTGTCTGTCTGTCTGTCTCTATCCATCCATCCATACGTTCGTCCGTCCGTCCATCTATCTCTCTGTCAGTCTCCATCCATCCATCCATCCTCTATCTGTATATCTATCTGTGTGTCTGTCTATCTATCTATCTATCTATCTATCTGTCTATCTGTCTGTCTGTCTGTCTGTCTGTCTGTCATTCTATCTATCTATCTATCTATCTATCTGTCATTCTATCTATCTATCTATCTATCTATCTATCTATCTATCTATCTATCTATCTATCTATCTATCTATCTATCTATCTATCTATCTATCTATCTGTCTGTCTGTCTGTCATTCTCTCTATCTATCTCAGGAATTTTAAAGGTATTCTTCAGGTTAGCGTTGTAGATTGTGATGTTTTGTATGAGATTTGTTTCACTCCATTATAATTGTATCACATTCGGTTGATCAGGATGAGATCACTGCTCTGAGGAGACGTCTGGAAAAGTCAGAGAAAGAACGAAACGAGCTGCGTCAGACCGCAGACAACCTGGAGACCAAGGTATGTGTTTGTGCCGTGCCCCTTGAGCCCCATATGAAACGATACTGTCAGATCATAAATCCCCGAATCAAATTTCTTAGCAGTCGGTGTTCACAGTGATGGATGGAGTCTGGTTATGAATTCTCATCAGTGAAAGCATATTAACACAAACTCGCTTGTGATCGGCTCATGAAGCGCTAATCTCTGTCATATGACTGCTGATGATGAATGAACAGCTCTTCTGCTGAGACATTGACAGATGATGGTGTGTGTGTGTGTGTGTGTGTGTGTGTGTGTGTGTGTGTGTGTGTGTGTGTGTGTGTGCAGGTAACGGCTGTTGTATCTGAATTAAGTGATGAGCGGTTCAGAGGGGAGGCCATGAGTCAAGCTCTAGACACCGAGCGCACGGAGAGACTGCGTCTCACCAAAGAGAACAAGGAACTGCAGGTACGAGAACAACCCAGCCATTATCCTGTCTATCTGTCTCTGTTTCCCTGTTTCTAATTGGTCAAATTGAATCACAAACTAGTCAGTGATGTGGTAATGTGTTATAACGGCGTTATTCAGAATGTTCATATTCAGAATTATATTATGCAAAATGTGCACGGTAAGCCAAGCTATGCCAATTTTTAGAAAACTGGTTTCACATGCTGTAAAATAGGCAGTGTGCAGTCAAATAATCTGTATTCATGCAATACCAGGATCACCTACTAATTAAATTTTGGCAAAATATGCAGTATATAGCAGAGCATACTACATGAAATACTGTATCCCACAATGCAATGTGCTCAACATGACATTTTTTTATAACCATAGAAAATTATGATTTGAACTAATATGAACACTGGACACCACTTGCATAATTAAACACGCAATATAGTGAGGTCATGAGATAAGTAGCATACTACAGTTTGAAACGTATATTGTTGCATACTTCATCCAGAAATAGACAACTGTACATACTGTGGTAGAAGTATGCTTTTATTCCATAATGATTGGCTAGGTTTTTCAAACTAGCATATTACTCTTACTATTTCTGCCATATAAAGATATGCTATTTCAATTTCATCCACTTTCAAATAAAATACTAGCGTACTGAGTACTGTGTAGTGTATATACTTGTATTGTGCCTACTATTTTATAGAAACAGTAAGAATTATTTGAATAGTACGTTTTAAACAGTAGTATTCTACATGATTATATTGTCACATGACCTGATCAGAATGCATCTTTAATTGAGTAAATGGTATCCAGTTAGCATCTTTCATCAGTTATTTTGATATTTTTAAATCACTTCTGTGTACAAATACCTTTACTGTTGACTGTACAATCTAATAATGAGTCAAGAAAGCGATTAATCGTTAAAAACTGTGGATGATATTACTATTGATTCATTTATCACACACAAATGTAAGGTCAAGCGGAGGGCAATGTATTATGGGATACAGTATTGATTGTAATTTTGTGTTTCAGCTAATTTAGTTGGTAATGCAATTATTTCATGCATATAGAAAATGTGCATATTGTGCACAGCATATATGCAATATAATGCAGAAAAAGTAAGATTAGTGTGCTTATCCAAACATAGCCTGTCATATTGTCCCAAATGCCTCACGGCTTCTGTTGTATTGTGGGTGTTTATTCTGTGCTGTGTCTCAGAGTCGTGTGGACCAGAGTAAAGTGTCTTTGGAGGCCCTTGAGAGGCAGTTAGAGGAAGAAAAACAGAAAGTCAAGAATAAAGAAGCTCTCAGCGGAGTGGCGACTGGTAAGACAGGCTTCAGCGTAGATGCAATCAAACATGCTGGCAGAAGAAAGATAATGACTCTTTGTGTGGGTGTGGGTGAATCCCTGCATGCGCATGCAGAAAGTGAGCTGCAGCTGCAGCTGGAATGCGCGCAGACGGAGGTGGAGTTTCTGCGCAGGCGTCTGCGGCAGACAGAGGAAAGACTTGAGGGTGAGAAAGAAGCCCGTCAGCTGTTGGAAACAAAGGTATGAGACCCATTTCACCTGGTGTTAATTGTTCTCTCAATTATGAGCTTAAAGAGGCAGCATAAATGGCCCCCTATACCCTTATTTACTGTTCCCTATATTAGTCCACTAATATAGTCCACTTGAACGAGTGAATGAAAACGAGTCAGTGAATTCGGACACTGAGTGCGCCGGAAGGGCTGCCGCTTTTGCGTAGTTTGTGCTTGCTGTTTAATAATTATTTGAAACTTAGCAAACTGTCAGCTCCAGTAATAATGAAAAGATTTATCTTGAACTCTGTCATGGAAACTAGCATGTATATAAACCTTAATTAAACAATTTAATAATTAATTAAAAAGGAATTTATACATGTATGATATTACGCTGTACCCACATTGGACCAGCACGGTTTGGAAAATGTATGGATGATTCAGCTGTGGGCGCCATCTTCTGATGAGACGCGGGAATTAATTCGGCGTGACCCTCACAGTGCCTTAGAGAATACCCTCTAACTGTTGAATGTACATCGGTTGTACTCTTGTTATTGCGGTGCATTATGGGAATGAATGAGTGCACTCGATAACGTCCACTATGGTTTCGGACACCACTACAAATGGCTGTCCCCTCAAATAGCCCTATTTAAGGTTATAGGGGATGATTTCAAACACAGCCATGTTTTTTGAACCAAACGCCCAATTTTAGCTTTCATAAATGGTCTTGTTTAGTGTTGGCTTAAACTAAAACTAAAAATCATTTTCAATCATTGAAATAAAGCTGGATAAAAAAACTTAAAAAACTTAAAGTTCTTAAACTTGAACAACTAGTTGCCTTGGCAACTAACTGAAATAAGTTTAAATGCTAAAATTAGTAAAACTGAAACTGACATAAAAATACATTAAAGCTATTAAATTAAATTAAATTAATTAAAATATGTGACCCTGGACCACAAAACCAGTCATAAGGGTCATTTTTTTTTAAATGTATACATCAACTGAAAGCTGAATAAATAAGCTTTCCATTGATGTATAGTTTATAGACAATATAGACAATATTTGGCCAAGATACTATTTGAAAATCTAGAATCTGAGGGTGCAAAAAAATCTAAATATTGAGAAAATCGCCTTTAAAATTGTCCTTAGCAATGCATATTACTACTAATAATAAATTTTTGATATATTTACGGTAGGAAATTTATAAAACATGATCTTTACTTAATATCCTAATGATTTTTGGCATAAAAGAAAAATAGATAATTTTGACCCATACAATGTATTGTTGGCTATTGCCATAAATATACCCGTGCGACTTATGACTGGTTTTGTGGTCCAGGGTCACATATATACAAAAAGTATTTAAAAAAATTAAAAAGCACATAACAAAATTACTAAAACATAGTAACATAAAACTAAAAAATAATACAAAATAAAATAAAAGCTAATTCAAAATATTAATAAACACTATAATAGTATATAAATAATATGCATGCCTGAAGTCTTGAATATATAATTTATTATATTATATACTGTACATAAATACATTATTATTTGAAACATTTTAAAGTAATTAAAGATTTTAATAAATGTAATAATTCACACACGTATGTATGTATGTGTGTGTGTGTGTGTGTGTGTGTGTGTGTATATATATATATATATATATATATATAATTTGAATTATTTTTAAATGTTTAAAATAATTAAATATTCATTTAAAATAATTAAAAAGTAAATATAGCTAGGTTTAAAATGTAAGTATAACAATAATAAACTGTTAGAGAACACAAACATTTGTGTAATTAGACTCAAAGAATTATGGTTAGCCTCCTGAGATGCCCCGGTGTACCCTATTTATTTAACACTGACCATGTCTCTCTTAGGTTATATGAACAATCCTGTTTGATTTGTTCTTAAAATAATGAAATATTCAACATATTAAGAGCTCATATATAAAACATTATAGATGAAATGTTTGTCTTTCAATCTCCCCCGTGTGGTAGGTCCAGGAACTGCAGTCTCAGCTTGATCAATCCAAACGCTCTGTGACAGAGCTAAAACGCCACTGCCGGCGGTTGACCTCCGACCTTCAGGACGCCCGCGTGCTGACAGATAGCCTGCAGGGCCGCGCTCACGAGCTGGACAGGAAACAGAGGAGGTCTGTCTTATTTGCATATAACATTAATATTCAGCGCCACGCTCTCTGGCTGCTTGAATATAAATTCTCCAGCCTTGTTTCTCCCTTGCGTCTGTGTCCGTGTGTGTGTGTGTGTTTGTAGGTTTGACAGCGAGCTGACCCAGGCTCTGGAACAGGCTGATAATGAGATGGAGCAGAAGGAGAGAGCCATCCAGGAGAATACCGTCCTCGGCGCAGAGATCTTCACCCTTCGTAAAACGCTGAAGGTACGGGCCGAGGTCAAAGGTCAAGCATCCACCATCTGCAATGGTGCCCGTGTACTCTGGGTGTCCTCTGTCTGTAAACTGAACGAGTTCCTAGGAATCCCAAATGAGCAAAGGAGAAAAGTTCTGCTTTGAGTCCATCAGATAATGTTAATTTTCAAGTTTATTTGTAAAGTTTATTTGGTTTTTTTCTGTCATTTGGCGGCGTTACAGTTATATGATCACGCTATCATTCATTCAAGAGCTATTAAACCATTCAAGTGTGATACGACGCCAAAAAATAACTCAAATCTTTACTGGCGAGCGTCTGTGAAGCGGCTCTCTGTGAACAAGCACCCGAAATGCGCACAAAAAGCCGCTTCAGACAGTGTGCCAGAGCTGCATTGAGTTCTCTTTCATGCTTGAATGGACAAAAACACACAAAATTATGACAAAATACCTGTTTTGTCGAGTATCCTCATAAGCACAGTCTTAAATGAGTTAAAAAGTGTTAGATTAACATAAAGATTTGGGAGAAAATGGGATGTGTATCAGATCCGGGTCATGTGCGTCAGGTCTTAAAGTGACAGCAGCCTAAAAAATGCACTGCTTTCTGTCATTTATGTTAATCAAAGAACAAATGATAAAGAGTAAATCACTCACTGCTCTTGACTGAGTGTTTGTGTTTTTGTGCGTGTCTGTGTGTGTATCTAGTGTGTTTGTGTGTGTGGATATTTATGTTGTTGTGGGTATTTCTATGTAATTGTGTAATTTCTATGTAATTTTTTTTGGTGTTCGTTATACAGTAGGTGTCTTTTTGCTCTTGCATGTGTGAATGTTGTTTTTATGTATTTACGTTTGTATATGTGCATAATTTTGTGTGTTTTCAGGACAGTCAAGTGGAGGTCACAGACCTGCAGCAGCAGAAGGAGGAGTTGTGCGCTCAGATCCGTGACATGCGTGTCCCTCTCCATCTCACCTCCGATTCCATCCCTGAACTAAAGAAGCAGCTCCGTCAGCTGGAGACCAGAGACAAGGAGCGCTCGGAGGAGATCAGCCAGATGACGGCCAGAATCAAACAGCAGGAGCAGGTACAGTAACCTGAGAAGAACTGCACCACTAAATGACATTTTTGAAAAGGTTATGACTTCATAACCATGATCACATTAAAGGGATAGTTCATCCAAAAATGAAAATTCTGTCATTTACTCACCCTCAAGTTAAAAACCTGTATGAATTTCTTCTGCTGAACACAAAAGAAGATATTTTGAAGAATGTGGGTAACCAAACAGTGGATGGATCCCCACTTTTTTTTTTCCAAATTATGGAAGTCAATGGGGTCCATCAACTGTTTGGTTACCCACATTCCATTTACATAAGTCTTAAAGGTACAGTAGCACAAACAGTGATGAACAGTCTTCTGTTGAGCTGCTTTATAGCTGAATCGAATTTGTTTCGTAATAATTGACAAATTTTCAACATGAAGACTTAAACTGAATTAAATCAATAATGAGCTAAATAATGATGCTGTTGTCTTCTGTAAAGCTGCTTATAGCTGAACCATCCACAACTGATGGACTTTACACTTTTATTGAACTGAATCAATCAACACTAAACTGAATAATGACACTGAATAATGAATCTTGTTTAAAGCACTATATAAATAAAGGTGACTTGACCTCTGATCTCTGTTCTCCACAGATGCACCTGCGCTTTGAGATGGAAATGGAGAGGATGAAGCAGATCCATCAGAAGGAGCTTGAGGACAAGGACGAGGAGCTGGAGGACGTGCAGAAGTCCTCACAGAGACGGGTGAGGGACACAGAATAAATTACAGCTCGACGGACCACCTTACAACCCTGTCTCAAACATCCTTTCCTGTCTGTGTCTGTGTGTGTGTGCAGCTCCGACAGCTGGAGATGCAACTGGAACAGGAATATGAAGAGAAACAGATGGTGGTTCATGAGAAGCATGACTTAGAGGGGCTGATTGCCACACTGTGTGAACAGGTAAACACACACATATTTTAACAATTTTATATACATTATGTAACCTGCACCCGCATAATGTGATTATAATGAGATTTAGGCAATATTGTGATTAAAGTTTACCTCATGTAAACAAGTAAACACAACACTTCAATCAAATTGATCCGATTAAGCTCATGATCATAGTAAAATATGTGGCGTATGCCTATTTTAATCAATATGTAAACAGGCATGTTTACACTTTAATGGCATCTATTCCACACCAAAGTGTGCATGTGCTTGTAACGTAGATGGATGATGTAAACATAGCGGTAAAGAAGGCATCACATTTTTGGCGTGCTGAAGAAACTATGTTTATTTAAGACAACATTACACAACATGAATATAATGCAGTATATAGATGGTCGAAAACATTGAAATGAAGAAATTTAGGCACTTCACCAAAAAAATTCCAATACATCCATAGAAATGTGTTATGCTTTTGATGTAAGTAGGTTAAAAAAA
The DNA here is from genome assembly GCA_039654105.1 of Coreius guichenoti. Classification (NCBI taxonomy): domain Eukaryota; kingdom Metazoa; phylum Chordata; class Actinopteri; order Cypriniformes; family Gobionidae; genus Coreius; species Coreius guichenoti. Next base: position 29,658,332 of record CM077190.1, read on the forward strand.
GTAGCCAGTAACACACCTACTGTAGTTGTAATGACTCTAATGCCCCGCTGAATCCAACCGTTTCTAACTTTCATTACATTCCAGGTGTGATATTTATTAAATACAGTATATGTGGGTCATTTGTTTGGACCAGACGCGCTGCATAATAGATCACAGTTATAGTCACGTTGGGGCTTATGAGGATCTGTAAAGCTGTCATGTCCCTCTCTGTTCTGATATAAGAGCACTACAGACTGCCTGTCTCAGTGCCCAGCTCTGAATCTACATGAACCTCGTCCATCAGTGCTCTTCATTCCAATTTGTTTGTGGGAATGTTAAAGCTAAGCAAACATTCTCAACTTCATTAGTATTAATGTCTTAACGGCAAAGTGAAATGGAAATTGTAACCCATTTTACTTCAATAGTGTGACATAATCTGTTGGGCAGGGCTCGGTTATATCCTTTGGCAATTGACTAGATTGTGAAAAGTTTAATAGGGTCCAAAACTAAGAAGGAATAGTGATGTTGGCTAAAAAGGAAAGTAATTTCATATGCGGAGCTACATTGTATTTATGTGTTATAATATAAAGTTACAGTAGTGGCCAAAAGTTATGTCCGGAGGGAGATATTTGTTTTTAATGACCCTACAAGTTTGAATAAACCATCAAAATATGAGGAAAATATTTTATATTTTTAAAATATTTTAAATATGATTGAAGGACAAAACACTAAACTTGGTTAAGGTATTTATCTGACAAAATTATATGGCAAAAAAAGTCAAGCTAAAGGTTATATTTTATTATGCAAAAAAATGCATTGACTACAACATAATCAGTTATTAATATTTTGTTGGTTCTCTCTTGTTTTTGCATGTTCATAATTTCTTTGTATGAAAGCCTGGCCAAAAATTATGTCTGCACAATTTGGCATTTACCATTATATTATTATATATATTATATTTCATTGCATTATCACAAATAAAACAACAAAAGTTTGTGTTTGCATATATATATATATATATATATACATATATATATATATATATATATATATATATATATATATATATATATATATACACACTGATCAGGCATAACATTATGACCACCTTCCTAATATTGTGTTGGTCGCCCTTTTGCTGCCAAAACAGCCCTGACCCGTCGAGGCATGGACTCCACTAGACCCCTGAAGGTGTGCTGTGGTATCTGGCACCAAGATGTTAGCAGCAGATCCTTTAAGTCCTGTAAGTTGCGAGGTCGCGCCTCCATGGATCAGACTTTTTTCTTCTGAACAAACTAAACAAACAAGTCCGATCCATGGAGGCCCCACCTCACAACTTACAGGACTTAAAGGATCTGCTGCTAATATCTTGGTTTATAGCATTGGACATGCTCTCGCTCATGTGCCCTGTTCTAAACTTAGCTAATACCTTCTGGCTACACTGAGAGGGGTCCTTTAGAGATACTGTACACGCACTGACCTGAACGTCCTGCCCCTGGGCCATGGTGAGCTCTCTAACGTGACTATGCTCTGGAAGCGTGATCGCTACCGAGATCGATATGATGAAGCTACTCATCTGCTGCTGTTAACAACGACCCCTGGTTTATGACCCGAGCTGCTTGTAAACACTGCTGCTCAAAATCACTATTGTATTGAGTAAGAGGATATATAACGCTCCTGCTTTTCATGCATGTATTGACCTGCTGTCTCCTGCTGGATTTTCCAGGGCATGTGTACTCACTGCCAACCAAACCTTCCCAACCTTAGAACTTATTATTTTGTGCATTACTTGAGATTCCAGATAATGTTCTATCCATTCAGTAAATAAAATGAATTACATGTTTTTAATACATGTTGCTGATCTTACTGTGCATGATTTTCGTCTTTGTAGTCTTTAATCTAATCTAATCTAATCTAATCTAATATAATATAATATAATATAATGGTATCAATAAGATCAATATTACAATGTATTACAAACAGGATTTATTATATTATGATATCAATCTTTGTAGTCTTCTCTATATATTATATAATATAAAATAATAATATTAAATATGTTATGTTATATTAATTATATTCAGTAAATACAGTCATTTACTAAATATAATAAATCATTTTTAATAAATGTTGCTGGTCTTATTGTGCATGATGAAGGCTGTCTTTGTAGTCTTCTTTATTATATTATATATTATAGTATATTGGCTATTGGCCATCCTGATTTCTGTATATCTGTCCATTAAAAAGCCCATATCTCTCAAGCACTAGTTTGAAATTCTCATTCCTTGCGTATCAGCTCATATTTGGAGCCATAACGATTTATTGAGCTTCTGGGATTTGCTCTGTTTTCCACAAGCAGGAATTTGTATGTCTCTGTGTTCATGTGTCCAGCATCATTACTCAGTTCCTATGGTCTTAACTGAGTCTAAAAGTCACCACTGGTATCCAGAGATGCCCATCTGTTGTGAAGTGATGTGAAGTGTAAAGGCTCTCTGTTTGTGCTTCAGTGTGATGTATAGATTTCTCTCTCTCTGGTCTCAGGTGGGCCACAGAGACTTTGACGTGGAGAAGAGGCTGAGGCGAGACCTGAAGCGCACACATGCTCTGCTCAGTGATGCCCAGCTGCTGCTGTCCACCATTGAACAGCCCGGGCAGGGTCATGACCCCGGTGCCAAGGAGCAGCTGGAGAGACAGCGCTGCCAGGTGCTGCTGCCATCCCATCATTATCTCAGCATGGCTCATACGCTGCACTGCTGCATTATTGGTCTTCAAATGTCCCACTGTGAACCCCTTAAAGGGATAGTTCACCCAAAAATGAAAATTCTGTCATCATTTACTCACCCTCAAGTTGTTCCAAACCCGTATGAATTTCTTTCTTCTGCTGAACACAAGAGAAGATATTTTGAAGAATGTCAGAAGCCAAACAGCTGATGGGCCCCATTGACTTCCATAGTATTTTCTTCCTACTATGGAAGTCAATGGGGTCCATCAACTGTTTGGTTAACCATATTTTTCAAAATATCTTCTTTTGTGTTCAGCAGAAGAAAGAAATTCATACAGGATTTTAACTTGAGGGTGAGTAAATGATGACAGAATTTTCATTTTTGGGTGAACTATCCCTTTATTTACAGTGAAATATAGCTTTTTTGGGGGTTTTTTTTTTTGTTTGTTTTTTTGTGGTGTAAGCTTTATTTGCCCTGTACATTTTAAAGTCGGCATGAAATGGAAACTGTGATGGTGTTTTCTTCCCTATTGTGACGTATATCTGAGGGAAACGGCTTCTTGAACAAGAAAAAAAATGTAGGGCGAGACTTGATTTTGTCCATGGGGAATTGATTGGATGGTCGTGATTTGCTATTGGCTGATCTCTTGTGAGTGACAGGTTGCCCCGCCCTCACGGCAGTAAACTCGCCATCAGAGAAGAGATGTCGCTGCAAGTGGGAGGGGAAGTTATTTTGATTAAAGATTATGAGGGCACATTAATTTTCAAAAAATTATGTGCACGGATAAATAATTTTTTTATAACTACTACAATATTCCATAACCATTTAGATTTCATGGTGACTTTAAGTAATGTTCTAGCACATGTTGCTTATTTTATTGTGCATGATGTTCTTCTTTGTAGTCTTAAAGGTGCACTGTGTAAATTGACACAGGACAAAGATGTCGTTGTCTGAGACAGCAGAGAGTAGCTAGCACTCTGTAGAGCAGTTTGTCCATTTAGGGCTACTGTAGAAACATGGCGGCGCAAAATGTAGACTTCACTGTAAGGAGACCCGTGGTGTATGTAGATAGAAATGGCTCATTCTCAGGTAATAAAAACATAATGGTTCATTATGTAAGGTCTTTATACACCACTGAAAACATAGTTATGTATATTATATTGCATTTCTGTCAATAGATCCTCATAAATACTACACACTGCACCTTTAACACATATACAATTTTAAATTGTAATAATATTTCCTAATATTACTTCTGTTTTACTGTATTTTGATCAAATTAATGCAGCCTTGGTGAGCATAAGATGACACTTTCAAAAACATAAAAAAAAATCTTAAATATTCCAAACTTTTTACCAGTAGTGTATGTTTGCATAGTTTGTGTTGTCAATACAAAGTCATCTAAAAATAATAAGGATGCTGATATTGTCCAAAACCCATTAGTGGTCTGTGGTTACCTTCATCGGATGCACTTGACTTTGTGTACATCTATTTGTATTCTAGCTGGAGGACAGTGAAGCCAGACGGTTGGAGGCTGAAAGTGTTCAGAAGACTCTCGCTGCAGAGCTGGAGAATGCTCAGATCGAACTGGAGAGCATCTGCAAGCAGAAGAGCCTGGTGAGGCCCGGAGACATGAAGTGAAAGGTGCACAGGGCTGATCTCAGGTTTATCTCAGTCTGTCTGTTGTCCCAGGTGGATGAGCAGCTGTCTCAACTACGCTACGAGAGGACGGACCTGATGAAGAGGCTCGAGGAAGACCAGGAGGACCTCAACGAGCTCATGCAGAAGCACAAAGCCCTCATCGCTCAGGTCTGCTGGAGCTGCATGTGTGCGCTTCACTCTTGGAGAGTTGTGACAGTTGCTTTCAAAATAGTGCAGCTTTTCTAATAATGAGCTATTTGTCCCATCAAGTAGTCGGGAAGTGTGACAAAATGATATCATTTGTCACATTGCGTTGCACTCTCTCATAAAATATCCACTCTCTCTCTCTCTAGTCTGATTAATTTGAGTAAATTTGTGATTCACTTAGCTAAATGGATGTTTCATTTCAACTGGTTAAAAAATGGTTTATCCTTTCACTTGAGTCATCACTTAATAGTGTTTCCAGTCCTTGGGCAACATCATTAGATGTTTTCTTTTTATAGCTAATAAATATAAATATTTAAATTACTGATGTTTATAACTATGAGAATACAAAATAAATATAAAAATGTAAGATTATCCAGTAGGATTTTATTAGATTTTAAGAGGATTCTTATTGTTTGATCTGATTAGGGTTGGTTTCCTTGAACTGTCACCTTATCGTGGTGGAGGGGTTTGAGTACCCGAATGATCCTGGGAGCTATGTTGTCCGGGGCTATATGCCCCTGGTAGGGCCTCCCAAGGCAAACAGGTCCTTGGTGACGGGCCAGACTAAGAGCAGTTAACAAACCCATTATGAAGAAAATTAAAACAAGGACCGAGACGTCGCCCGGCATGGCGCAGCCAGGGCCCCACCCTGGAGCCAGGCCCGGGGTTGGGGCTCGCATGCGAGCGCCTGGTGGCCGGGCCTCCCCCCATGGGGTCCGGGCGGGCTCAGCCCGAATGAGCGACGTAGGGCCGCCCTCCCGTGGGCTCACCACCTGCAGGAGGGATCATAAGGGGCCGGTGCATAGTGGATCAGGCGACAGACAGGCAAAGGCGAGGCCCCCGACAACCCGATCTCTGGACACGGAAACTGGCTTTAAGGACGTGGAATGTCACCTCGCTGGCGGGGAAGGAGCCTGAGCTTGTGCGGGAGGTCGAGAGGTACCGACTAGAGATAGTCGGGCTCACCTCCATGCACAGCTTGGGCTCTGGAACCACACTTCTTGAGAGAGGCTGGACTCTCTACCACTCTGGAGTTGCCCATGGTGAAAGGCGGCGGGCTGGAGTGGGTTTGCTTATAGCCCCCCAGCTCAGCCGCCATGTGTTGGAGTTCACCCCGGTGAACGAGAGGGTCGTTTCCCTGCGCCTTCAAGTTGGGGATAGGTCTCTCACTGTCGTATGTGCCTACGGGCCAAACGGCAGTGCGGAGTACCCGGCCCTCTTGGGGTCTCTGGGAGGGGTGCTGGAAAGTGCTCCGACTGGAGACTCCATCGTTCTACTGGGGGACTTCAACACCCACGTGGGCAGTGACAGTGACACCTGGAGGGGCGTGATTGGGAGGAACGGCCCCTCTGATCTGAACCTGAGCGGTGTTCTGTTATTGGATTTCTGTGCTAGTCACGGCTTGTCCATAACGAACACCATGTTCAAGCATAAAGGTGTCCATCAGTGCACATGGCACCAGGACACCCTAGACCGGAGGTCGATGATCGACTTTGTGGTCATCTCATCTGACCTCCGGCCGTATGTCTTGGACACTCGGGTGAAGAGAGGGGCAGAGCTGTCAACTGATCACCACCTGGTGGTGAGTTGGATCCGATGGCGGGGGACGAAGCTGGACAGACTCGGCAGACCCAAACGTACTGTGAGGGTCTGTTGGGAACGCTTGGCCGAGTCCCCTGTCAGAGAGATCTTCAACTCCCACCTCCGACGGAGCTTCGCTAGGATCCCGAGGGAGTCTGGAGATATTGAGTCCAAGTGGACCATGTTCTCCACCTCCATTGTCGAGGTGGCCGCTCGGAGCTGTGGCCGTAAGGTCTCCGGTGCCTGTTGAGGTGGCAATCCCCGAACCCGGTGGTGGACACCGGAAGTAAGGGATGCCGTCAAGCTGAAGAAGGAGTCCTATCGGGCCTGGCTGGCTTGTGGGACTCCTGAGGCAGTTGACGGGTACCGGCAGGCCAAGCGGACTGCAGCCCGGGTAGTTGTGGAGGCAAAAAATCGGGCCTGGGAGGAGTTCGGTGAGGCCATGGAGAAAGACTATCGGTTAGCCTCAAAGAGATTCTGGCAAACCGTTCGACGCCTCAGGAGGGGGAAGCAGTGCCCTGCCAACACTGTTTACAGTGGAGGTGGGCAGCTGTTGACCTCAACTGGGGATATCGTCGGACGGTGGAAGGAATACTTTAAGGATCTCCTCAATCCCACCGATGCGTCTTCCATTGAGGAAGCAGTGGCCGGGGGCTCGGAGGTGGACTCGTCCATCACCCAAGCTGAAGTCACTGAGGTAGTTAAAAAGCTCCTCGGTGGCAAGGCACTGGGGGCGGATGAGATCAGCCCCGAGTACCTCAAGTCTCTGGATGTTGTGGGGCTGTCTTGGCTCACATGCTTCTGCAGCATCGCGTGGCGGTTGAGGACAGTACCTCTGCACTGGCAGTACGGGGTGGTGGTCCCTCTTTTCAAGAAGGGGGACCGGAGAGTGTGCTCCAACTACAGGGGGATCACACTTCTCAGCCTCCCTGGGAAAGTCTATGCCAGGGTACTGGAGAGGAGAATTCGGCCGATAGTGGAACCTCGGATTCAGGAGGAACAGTGTGGTTTTCGTCCCGGTCGTGGAACACTGGACCAGCTCTATACCCTCTCCAGGGTGCTGGAGGGTTCATGGGAGTTTGCCCAACCAATCCACATGTGCTTTGTGGATTTAGAGAAGGCATTTGACTGTGCTCCTCGTGGCGTCCTGTGGAGGGTGCTCTGGGAGTATGGGGTCCGGGGCCCCCTGCTTAGGGCTGTTCGGTCCCTATACGACTGGGGCAGGAGCTTGGTCCGCATTGCCGGCAGTAAGTCAGACTTGTTCCCGGTGCATGTTGGACTCCGGCAGGGCTGCCCTTTGTCACCGGTTCTGTTCATAATTTTTATGGACAGAATTTCTAGGCACAGCCAAGGGCCGGAGAGTGTCCGGTTTGGAGACCACGCGATTTCGCCGCTGCTTTTTGCGGATGATGTTGTCGTGTTGGCCTCCTCAGACCAGGCCCTTCAGCGTGCACTGGGGCGGTTTGCAGCTCACACTCGGCTGGGATGAGAATCAGCAGCTCCAAGTCTGAGGCCATGGTTCTCAGTCGGAAAAGGGTGGCTTGCCCGCTTCAGGTTGGTGGAGAGTTCCTGCCTCAAGTGGAGGAGTTCAAGTATCTTGGGGTCTTGTTCACGAGTGAGGGAAGGATGGAATGGGAGATTGACAGACGGATCGCTGCAGCTTCTGCAGTAATGCGGTCGATGTACCGGTCTGTCGTGGTGAAGAAGGAGCTGAGCTGTAAGGCGAAGCTCTCAATTTACCGGTTGATCTATGTTCCTACTCTCACCTATGGTCATGAGCTGTGGGTCATGACCGAAAGGACAAGATCCCGGATACAGGCGGCCGAAATGAGCTTTCTCCGCAGGGTGATTGGGCGCTCCCTTAGAGATAGGGTGAGAAGCTTGGTCACTCGGGAGGAGCTCAGAGTAGAGCCGTTGCTCCTCCATATCGAGAGGAGCCAGCTGAGGTGGCTCGGGCAAGAGCTGGAGGAAGTGTCTAGGTAGAGGGAAGTCTGGGCGTCTCTGCTTAGACTGTTGCCCCCGCGACCCGGCCCCGGATAAGCAGAGGATGATGGATGGGTTGGTTTCAGGTTATGAATGTAGTTCCATTAGCATTCATTTAGGATTTCTAAATTAACCTTATTAGTTAATATTGATATTTTTATAATATTCAGAATTCTTTGAATAGAAAGTTCAAAAGAACAGCAACCTTGTTGCTAAAATGTGAGTTTGTATTTAAATATATACATGTAACTGGTTCTGCTCAACCTGCTCCAAGTGGGATTCGAACCAGCTTTTCTGGAATGGGAGACGCTAGACACTTTCTAGTGTCAGTCACGTGTGCACCTCTTGAGGCCTGGGGGGAGTGAGGTTTACACACTCAACACCCCCCTAGACCTCACTCCCATCCGGGTCACGGCACCAAATGTAACCAGTCCTATTCGACCCGCTCCGAGCTGGATTTGAACAGGCTACTCCGGAATGGGAGGCTGGCATGCTAACAAGGACGCTAAAGACCACAGCTTCTATAGCGCCAGTCGCTAGTGCACATCTTGAGGCCAGGGGAGTGAAGCTTACTCACACAGCTCTTACTAGCTGGCCTCCGTTACATATATACATTTTATATATATATATATATATATATATATATATATATATATATATATAATGTATAAGGTTATGTAAAATGTCCTAAAGCCAAACATGTTTGTTTATCCCAGTCTTCCAGTGATATCTCTCAGATCCGAGAGCTTCAGGCTGAAATGGAAGAACTGAAGAAACAGCGACAGACCCTACAGGAGGAGGTGAGACAGACCTGCAGACAGACACACTGAGATATAGACATGTGATGTCCATTAGATGTCCATTCACATGTGGAACTGGCACATATGAACACTTTAACATGGGCCGAGTCACAGTTTGCATACTTCTACTGACCATGTAAAGTACTGCGCTTCTGTTAGTAAACTGTGTACTTTTAAGTTTGAAGTAAACATATGAAACTAGATAAAGTTTAAGAAGATAGACAATCTTTGATGTTGACTTCACAAAGTCTTGTCTGACTGTTTAATATAGTTTTAAAAAGCTTTCAGAATGTTTTAGCACGTTTCTAGCATGTTTTAACATGTTTTAGCACGTTTAACACATTGCTAGCATGTTTTACTAAGTTGCTATTATGTTTTAGAATCACTAACATGACTTTAACGTACAGTACCTGTTGCTAGCATCTTTATGTTTTAGCATATTGCTAGCACATTTTATCATTTTGCTAGCATGATTTAACATAACATCTTGCTAGCATGTTTAAACATGTTGTTAATATATTTCTAGCATGTACGTTTCTAGCACATTTTAACACATTGCTAGTTATGTGTCAGCACCCTGCTAGCATGATTTAACATGCTGTTAGCATTTTTTTAGCATGCTGCATCTAAGCACATTTTAAATGTGCTTATTTTCAGAGTATTATTATTTGGGACACACTAATCCTAATCTCACATAGGCCTACTTTTATTGTATTTTCATTTTTATTTTATTGTAAATTCACTTCCGCTGAGGAAGACTGTCATCAACATGAAGTTGAAATCGTGTTTGTATTTTGTTGACCTATTTCACAAGCGTGGTTGTAACCCAGCAGTGCTTATCTTCCCAGCTGCAGACCAGCGTAGCACGCGTGCAGTTCCTGGAGTCGTCCACGGTGGCCCGTAGCATTGTAAGCAAGCAGGAAGCTCGTATCTGTGATCTAGAGAACAAATTGGAGTTCCAGAGAGGACAGGTCAAGAGATTTGAGGTCAGTCCAGCTTCCACTTTATTCTCATTCTCAGAGAGGATCTTTATAGTCTTACGATGTGTGTGTGTGTGTGTGTGTGTATGTGTGTGTATGCAGGTCCTGGTTCTGCGTCTAAGGGACAGTGTGGTGCGGCTGGGTGAGGAGCTGGAGCAGGGGGCCCAGGCCGAGGCCAGAGAGAGGGAGAACTCCCGATACTATCAGCAGAGACTGGCGGATATGAGACTGGAAATGGACGACCTGAGTGTCAGAGAACAGGAGAGCAGCCGTCGACGCATGGAGCTGGTGACTGACACACACAAACATAACTTTCTGCTGTAGCTGATGAAGTAACACACTATTTTTCACTAGTCTGTAAGATTTTATTTTTGAAAGATGTTTCTTATGCTCACCAAGGCTGCATTAATTTGATCAAAAATACAGTAAAAACAGAAATATTGTGAAAATTTTATTACAATTTAAAATAAGTGTTTTCTATTTGAATATATTTTAAAATATAATTTATTCCTGTGATCAAAGCTGAATTTTCAGCATCATTACTCCAGTCTTCAGTCACATGATCCTTCAGAAATCATTCTAATATAATGATTTGCTTCTCAAAAAACATGTATTATCAATGCTGAAAGCAGCTGTAATATTAAGATTTTACAGTTATTAATAATTAAATATTTACTTATATTATCTTACGTATAACTGTGATATATTAATATTTTACTATTATTATTATTATTATTATTTAAATATTAATAAAAAATATTTATTAATATTTTTGACACATTATCTTACATATAAACTGTGATATGTTTTTAAGGCCCTTTGATGAACATGAAGTTAAAAAGAACCGCATTTATTTAAAATAGAATATTTTACAACATCATAAATGTTGTTACTGTCACTTTTGATCAATTTAATGCATGCTTAATGAATAAAAGTATAATTTTTTTTAAAAACAAAAAAATCTTACTGACCCCAAACCTCTGTATGGTAGTGTGTATTTATATCAGTCAATACAAATAAATGAAAAAAAAAATAAGGGCAAATAACTGATATAACCTAAGAATAAAATCGAATACAGTTGTAGAATCCTTAATTTCTGTAATATATTGAAATTAAAAATGCTGAAATCATCATTGATCTTTGAATTTGTCTTGAGAATGTACGTTAAAATTGAACAGCTTTTGTGAAACTCCACAGCAGGTTGAACGACTGTCCTCATAACTAATGTATTCATATGTACAGCCGCTCGGTGCATTTTCCCCTTAGTGGCCACCCACGAGCCTGACACATTATTGCCCAGGAGAATACAACAAACTCTCCTGAAAAACCTGTAAATATTCATAATTTAACACAAAGGAGGAGTCCCTGCGTCAGTACAGCACCTGCCAGCGTGTAATGCATTTTGACCTGCGTTCTGAGAGTCAAAGGGGATTAGAAATTATGAATATTAGCTACAGTGTTACCAATGCCTGGTGCATACACAGAGAGTGAAGTCTGGGATGCGTTCCTTCCCGATGCTAAGACGCGCACACACATGCTGAGGCTCTCCAGGTTATTGGTTATGAAAGGGAGGGGGCAACAGCGAAGGTGTGGTTGTCATGGTGATGAGAGGAGTGGAATGGGATTTGTTGTATCAATAACCTTGAGGAGACAATGGGAATTAATCACAGACAGACAGTGGCGGCTCGTCCTGGAGAGCAAGAGACTGGGGACGGACAAAGAAGGGAAGAGGAAAATGAATCATGTAATCAGTCGCTCCACTGGCTCTCGAGCACTCATTATCAAATTATTCTGTAAACAAGAGCTTGCGATCGATAACACAGGATTGTCCTTTACCAAACAAGCACTTCAGAAATTAAAGAAAAAGGCTTTCCAAAAAAACACTGTATTACAATGATTTTATTTATTTATTTCTGTGTAAATTAAGGCCAGTACAACACGTATTTTAAATGTAACTTCTGTATTTAAAATTTAATTTAAATATAATATAGAAGAAAATATACTTAGTACTTTATTTTCATTACAAATTCATATACAGTATATTACATTACAAATTTATACATACATTAGTGGCCAAAAGTGATGTCCGGAGGGGATATTTGTTTTTAATGACCCTACAAGTCCGATTAACCATCAACATATGAGGAAAATATTTCATTTTTCAAATCTGAGGGAAGAACAAAACACTGAACTTGGTCAAGGTATTTTACAAAATTATTTGACAAAAAAGGCAAACTACAGCTACAGGTTTTATTTTACTATGCAAAAAGCTCACGTGAAAAAGCATACATTGACTACAACATAATCAGTTATTAATATTTAGTTGGTTCTCTCTTGTTTTTGCATGTGTCCATAATTTCTTTGCACGACAGCCTGGCCAAAAATGATATCCGTAAAATTTGGCATGTTTCATTGTGTTATCATAAATAAAACAATTGACTCCAATCACAACTATGCAAAATGCTTACAAAATTTTCAATATGCAATTTGTTTATATATATATATATATATATATATATATTTAGTGGCTGTTAAAATAAGCTTAATTTTCTTTAAACTAAAAAATATTTTAGGGTGAATGAAATCTGTTTCGCCTGTATACTGTAATATAATATTAATCTTGAAAAAATATGGATAAATATTAAAATATAAATATTAATTTATGTTTTGACAATGCAGAGAAAATATTTCTTGTTTAGGTGTTAATTTTGTTTAAATATGTTGTTTTTGGTATTAAAAAAGTTAAAAGGATAAAAAAAACTCGTAGGCCTCATATTTATAACCTCTTAGCCACATTAATATGCTTTCTTAAGAAAATGTGAGCAGTGTAATAATGATGCCAGCCTTAGCAAGCAGTTAATTAATTGGGTATATTTTGAGATTAAACACTTGGATAATGATTTCTCTTGTCCTATTGCAAGGTCTTTATTTCCTCTGGAGATCCAGCGTGACCGTCACACGTTATCTGATTTTATCTTGTCTTATCTGTTTCCAGGAAATGCAAGTGGAAGAGCTTAGCGCAGTAAGACAGACCCTGCAAGCTGATCTAGAGACATCAATCCGTCGTATCGTTGATCTACAAGCTGCGCTGGAGGAGGTGGAGTCCAGCGATGAAAGTGATACTGAAAGGTATTGCTAGTGGCGTGCGCCTGACCGTTTCTATTTCCTTTTTTGTTTGCATTCCTCAGTCTAGCATAGCAAGGGGACACTAGCTGCGTTTACATGGACCCTAATAATCCGATTGTAATCAGACTAGTAGTACAGTCGGAATAAAAAAGTAACATGTAACCACGTCAGTCGGAATGAATTAGCCAAATCCAGTTAAAATGTCATTCAGATTGTAAGGGGTGGTTTAAACCTTTTATAATCCAATCGAGAGGAAATATGTAAACACCTGATCGGATTGAAAACCGAAAAGTATTGTGCATGTACAATGATGTAGAAATGGCGTAATGACATATAATGTCATAAATGACTGTTGTGTTATTCTAAAATTTTCCTTCCATTTGTCTGTGAAGTGGAGCAGAACAGCGTCCCACCAGTCCTTGTTTCGCCCCACAGACACCTTGTTTTGGGCGTGGGAAGAGGCGTTCTTACTGCTTGATAAATATAAGCAGCATGGCACAATGGTTCATATGCTTGTCATCCCCTTGCTAGGACCCTAAATAGATAAATATTAAGTCTGCTCTTTAAAAAAAAGAAAAAAAGCGATGCAGGAGAATATTATACGCAAACAGTGAGAAACTCTGTATGTTCGTTCAGTGTGTGCATGTCAAAAAATCAATTCTGATTTTGAGCATGTGACATATAAACATGTACATCAAGCCGATCACTTTATTTAGCGTTCATGTAGACACTACGTTGAAAACAAAATGTGTCCATGTAAATGTAGCTACTGTCTGAAACCCAGTTTGCATACTATACATACTGTATACACCGATCAGGCATAACATTATAACCACTGACAGGTGACGTGAATAACACTGATTATCTCTTCATCACGGCACCTGTTAGTGGGTGGAATATTTTAGGCAGCAAGTGAACATTTTGTCCTCAAAGTTGATGTGTTAGAAGCAGGAAAAATGGGCAAGCTTCTAACCAAGTTTGACAAGGGCCAAATTGTGATGGCTAGACGACTGGGTCAGAGCATCTTCAAAACTGCAGCTCTTGTGGGGTGTTCCCGGTCTGCAGTGGTCAGTATCTATCAAAAGTGGTCCAAGGAAGGAACAGTGGTGAACCGGCGACAGGGTCATGGGCGGCCAAGGCTCATTCAAATCAAATCAAATCACCTTTATTTATATAGCGCTTTTTACAATGGCAATTGTTTCAAAGCAGCTTCACAGTGGTAACAGGAAAATAATGCAACGGAATTTGATTCGGCTGTACAGCCGCTCTGGTGAAAACGGTGATGTCATCCAGCTCATTTCAATTATTGCACGTGGGGAGCGAAGGCTGGCCCGTGTGGTCCGATCAAACAGACGAGCTTAAATTGCTCAAGAAGTTAATGCTGGTACTGATAGAAAGGTGTCAGAATACACAGTGCATCACAGTTTGTTGCGTATGGGGCTGCATAGCCGCAGACCAGTCAGGTTGCCCTGGTGACCCCTGTCCACCGGCGAAAGCGCCAACAGTGGGCACGTGAGCATCAGGACTGGACCACGGAACAATAGAAGAAAGTGTCCTGGTCTGATGAATCATGTTTTCTTTTACATCACCTGGATGGCCGGGTGCGTGTGCGTCACTTACCTGAGGAACACATGGCACCAGGATGCACTATGGGAAGAAGGCAAGCCTGCGGAGGCAGTGTGATGCTTTGGGCAATGTTCTGCTGTGAAACCTTGGGTCCTGCCATCCATGTGGATGGTACTTTGACACGTACCACCTACCTAAGCATTGTTGCAGACCATGTACACCCTTTCATGGAAACGGTATTCCCTGGTGGCTATGGCCTCTTTCAGCAGGATAATGCGGCCTGCCACAAAGCAAAAATGGTTCAGGAATGGTTTGAGGAGCACAACAACGAGTTTGAGGTGTTGACTTGGCCTCCAAATTCCCCAGATCTCAATCCAATCGAGCATCTTTGGGATGTGCTGAACAAACAAGTCCGATCCATGGAGGCCCCACCTCTCAACTTAAAGGATCTGCTGCTAACATCTTGGTGCCAGATACCACAGCACACCTTCAGGGGTCTAGTGGAGTCCATGCCTCGACGGGTCAGGGCGGTTTTGGCAGCAAAAGAGGGACCAACACAATATTAGGTCATAATGTTATGCCTGATTGGTGTATATATATATATATATATATATATATATACTGTGTGTATTAGTTTTCTTCCTTTTGGATTTAAAGTTTTGCTTCTTGCTGTTACTTTTAATTGCTTTCATTCTTTTTCAGTTGAGCTGAAATGTTGAAATGTGAAGAGATTTTCCTCACGCCGCGAAATCAAGGCCACACTTTGCTACTATAAACGCTTCAATAATGCCTTCCTCCCTCGACACCCATAGTAAAATGCAGTCTGATGTATCTGAGTTCACAGACTTTGATCTTCTCCGCCAGACTGCTTAGACTTCGCTGAAAATTCGATATGGTTGCTTTGCTTGTACCTCCAACCCCTTTAGCTTTCCGCGCCACTCCTGTGCGTCTCTGACTGCGTATCCCTCTTCACACAGTGTGCAGACGGCTGTGGAGTCGTTCTCTAAAAAGAAAGATCTGTAAGCACTCCATCCCCCATCCTGTTGTTGCTCTCTACCATTCATTTTCTGTGTTATGCATTTGGGTTATGAGCAATCAGATGAATGCCGGTTTCAAACTAGGCCACTGGTTGCATATTGGACTGGACAATATAGGGGGAAAAAATTATTGATTTCCTCTGAATTTATAGAATTTTCCTGAAATTTCTTGATTTTGTTTTTTGTTGACTTTTTAAAGATATGCAATTGTAGTGATTTTTAGTCATTGATATTTTAACATAAAAAAAATATATAATGCTAAACCTTCAATAAATATATTTTTATAATTACATTATTTAATAAAATTAAACCAACCTACTAGCTGTATTTGCTACTTTCATTTCATAAAAAATATTAGTCTTAGCTTTCTCAAATCACTAGACAAAGAAGGATTGTGGAACTAGATTAATGACACAATCTTAAGAAACTTAACAGCCTAATAAAAGTGCATTAAAGTCATCAAGGATGTTGCTAAATTTTATATTGCCAGAAAAATGATTCCAAATATATTCCCTATATTTTCCGGCTCTAGTTGCATAGCATACATTAACGTTTTCTGCAACTTGAAATGTACTGCTTTATGCAGTGCGATTTCTTTTTTGCATATAAATGCACGGCGTCTTTTTGTGAACCGCGGCTTAATGGTGTTGGTGGAGTCTAACACATAACCATCCTTCTCTCTTTGGTCTAAAAATTCCCCATCAAATACTTACAAGCAAATGTTGATGGATGGGCCAACGCTGCATTTGGCTGTTAATGTTGCCTGTTGCTTAGTACTGTAAGTGTGTGTGGACTTGTGTAAGGTCACGTTTCCTTTGACACGTCTAAATGAAGACAGACGAGAGTCTGTTGGGCGGATGTTAAACAGACACCTACTCGTTGGACGCAAACCACCACGTACCCACACAGCCACTTCACTTTGCTTTGTTAAATGCAAGAAGCTTTCCTCTGTGCTAGAGAGTCCTTTTAAAAGTTCACCAGCTGTGATATGCTTTGTCCTCTGAATAATGCATGTGCGTTAGCCGAGACCCCCCGCTTCTCTTCTCTTTCAATTGTCTGTGCGAGCGAAAAGGGGAAAAATGAACTGTGTTGCAGTTGCTCAGTCCTTTGGCTCTTAAATCTCCGTATGAATGTGGTGAGACCGATTACAAGAGCAGGGTAGGAGAGAACCCATGGCACATGCAAGCAAATTAACAACGTTTTTCTTACCTTTCTCTTGTATGTTTGAATGAGAGCTTCTGGAAGCTAGAATAAGTTGGACGCAATAGCTCTGTTCCTAAACGTAGTGAGCTGGCCGCCATTTTAAGGAATTATAGGTGTGCACACAACACGAAAGCATTTCTAACAGGTAGATAACTTGTTTTGAGAAAATTCTAAGGCAGCATCACATGTATCCATAGATGAATAAATGCCTGAATGCACTGCAACAAGCAAGTTGAGCAGTTTGCTAATTATAAAAAAAAACGGTACTGAAAAGCACAACTAAAAACAGTGAGACATTGTCCAACAGACAGGACAAAATTCCAACAAAATGCACAGAGAAGCAAGCAAACAAAAAGCAAATAAATAAATAAATGAACATTTAAAAAAAAATTAAAAGTTCCCTTCTAATAGGTGACGGTTGTTATGTATTATTGCCAGTTACAAGTGCGTGAGGTAGGCCTTTAATATAGTCCAAAAAGGGCTCCCAAGTCTTATAAAAAGGTTTTAAGTGAGCCAAAGAGTGAGCATCTTAACTTTTCAAGTCTAATACAGTTATTAAAAAAAAAAAAAAAAGTCCTGTATTCACCTGTCATGTGTCAGGGGAGAAGCATGTTTCCACTTTAAATCAATCACTTATGAGGATTCATGGCTACACTCTTAAAAATAAATACGATCTGATGGCACTGACTTACCAAGCAGGGGCAATTCTAGGATTTTCATTTTAGGGGGGCTCAGCCCCCAATGAGGGTATTTATATCCCCCAGTACCCTTGCAGAACTAAAGTAGAGTTAATACTATATATCAGGCAATTATTTCACAACCTTTATACACCTCCGGAAAAAAAAGTTCGCTCTACTCGTCGCTGTTGTGGATTGAAGAACGCTCTGAATAGTGCTGACTAGACGGGCGGAGCTGAAGCCTGCCGCCATTTTCATATGAGTTTTAAAGTTGATTGAAGCGATCGCGAATTAGTGTACAGATTACGGACTTAATAACAACATTTTAGGGGGGGCTGGGCAGAAGTTTAGGGGGGCTGAATGTAAAGTCTTGCCTACAGTCGACTGATAGTCGAATTGCGTGTGTGGGGATAACATTCGTAAAACGAGCGTGACACGTTGAAAAAGCTGCGAGATGTGGCGCAACAGTCAAAGATGATCATTTAGCGCATATTTAAATAGTAAAACTATTAAAACGCTTACTGTAAACAGCACAGAGTAATCATGTAATCTCCATAAGAACTTATGATTGGCCCAAAGGAGACTTCTTACAGCGCGTTCTGACTTCGTATGTGCTCATACTGGTAATCTTCATTCTGCGTTCACACAGCGCACAATACTGGTAATTTACTGGTAATGTTACAATTTACCTTACTGGTAAATTGCCAGAACTTCAAACTTACCGGTTTGCTCCCCGTTCAAGCCAACGATCAAATCAAATGGTGCCAGTGAAAAAAAACGGACCCTGCTACCAAACAGGATAAACACTGAAGAAGTAGTTCTTTATTGGCATTGATGGTTCCATGAAAAACCTTTAACAACCATGGATCCTTTCAATTGCACAAAAGCTTATTAATAATGAAAAAAAAAAAAATCTTCAGATTTTTCACATTAAGAAAAGATTCTTTTAATAATTGTTCTCAAAAAGGTTCTTTAGCAAACCCAATATGATTCTTCTATTACATCGCTATGAAAACCCTCTTTTTAGAGTAGGATGCTCCATTAGAAGGTTAGCTGCTGGCAATACGCAGCAAGGCAGCTCACTAGCACTTGGATCAAAGCTTATGTTTTGGGATCTCAGGCAAACAGTTTTAGTAAGTCTGTAAACAGGCTGTGGATCAGTGCGTTGTGCCCCTACGAGCCCTGATAATGACAGCGCTCTCAAGACTAATGAACTCACAGTTCACTGAACACACATGGCCTGCTGGGTAGCAATGAGGATCAGAGCTAATATCACCCCCATGTGTGGCGTTACAACACCCATCAAGAGAGATCTCCTCTCGAGCCATGTGCATGATCATATTCATGTAGGTCATATACTGTATGCATTGATACGGGTTTATATTGATTCGATCGCTTGCGCTGTGAGAGCATGTTGCACAACTGTTGATCTTTCTGAGGAAAGGCATTATATAATTTTTACATTGGAAAATTGAGTGACGTGGGGTTTGTATTTTAGCGACACCATGTCCAGTGTCGGATCCAGTGTGGGCACTGAAGACATTGGTGAAGGGATCCGTCATTGGGTGGGTGTGCCGCGAGGGGGCCGAGGAGGTGGAACTTCTCCTTACGCAGGAAGCAGCTCTGGCCGCCAGTCTGTCACCGACACCATGAGCACCTACAGTTTCAGGTAACATAGCAACAAAATCCAATCAGTACTACTGTACTTCCATGAACAAGGTAACACAATCAGGCCAGATTGGGTAAGTAGTCGTTTTTTAGCAGACACAGTAGAACCTTTCTCAAGAGCATGTTGGTGACTAACTTTTGTGAAACACAAAAGGAGAAATGCTGAAGAAATCATTATTTTCATACAATGAAAGTCAACTCTGACAAAAACCCATTAGGATTATTCTGTTGGCTTTTGGATTATTGCAGCAAATAAGCTCTGTTAGCAACAAAAGTTTATGATTCTCAGACGTTTTGTATCATAATAATCTTCACAAATTAACAATGAATTTTGAAGCCTAAATACAATCGCCAGAAGAAAAAGCTAAATGTAGACTATATATAAACTACATCATAGCAAAGTCCCTTTAAGACAACTCATTTGACTCGGTGGCCATCTTTGAAATGGCTCTTTCAGTCTTTATTTAAAAAAAAAACATTTTCCCTGAAAGTTTGAGTTAGAATAGTTTGCAAGAGCGTGATTATAAACTCAATGAGGCTGTGAAAGCAGATTAGTGAGTAGGAGTTTATCTGATCGCCGTGATGATGTTTAATGTCCTTGACAACCTGTAGTCCCATTTAGCCACTTGTTAACAACCACCTTTTTCAAGACAACCATACGTCATTCATTTAAGATCGGCATAAATGTTAAAACAAATAATGGTGCAACACTCTGCATTAAAAACACATGAGCAACTAAACACTGGATTTTAGCTTCACAAACTTTGAAATCTAGTGTTTAGTTGCTCATTGTCATGGTCCTCGTGAACTAGGCTTTGTTTCCTGGCAGACCTGGCAGTGTTTCCAGGTTAGTCTGCCATATGCATCAGACATTTAACAAACGGAGTGTAGCCTATGACTCTGTAAGGATTGACATAAATGCTGATTAATCATGTCTTGTCAGATACTTCAAAACATCTCCTTTTGTGTTCCATGGAAGCAAGAAAGCCAAATGGGCTTGAACTTATCCTTAGTTATATATGCATTGCTATTGTCTTTTATTTCCTATGATAGATCTTGCACGCAAGACCTGGACGAAGATGTCAAAGAAAGCTCTGGAGGTCTTGGTAGAGCGTCGTCGTCTACGGCCCTATCTGAGCTTCTGGAGGGTCTGAGGAAGAAGCGCGCTGGGTGGGAAAGAAGCTCCGAGGCGGGCGAGGGTAGCACAGTGTCCCTTCCCATCTATCAGACGACAGGGGCCTCCACTCTACGCCGCAGGGCCTCAGCGCTGTCGCTAGAAGCAGAGGAAGGTCTGGCGGACCTGCCTCGACCTGGCATACTGAAACCTCCCAGTCCCCACATGCCCCGTGCCTCCAGCTTCCGCTCCCTATGCGAGGCAAGCCCAACGTCCACCACCACCACCACAACCACCACAGGAAAGATGAACCGCTTCAGCTCCTGCGAATCCCTCGCCTCCGTGACCTCTACCTCAAGTTCCCGCCGCCACTTGTCCAACCTCGCCATCCCTGAGGAAGGGGAAGAGGAGCCCAGCTCGAAAGCCATGCCTCGTCTTGGCTCCTACCAACCAAACCGCCATCGTCTACTTGGTGGCCTGGTGGCCGAAACCGGAGAGTCACAATTAGGAGCAGAACCCCTTGTGTTCCAGAATCGTAGACTCCTTGGGAATCAGGACAAGGAGAGGGCCGGAGACGATGCCAGCTCAGACATTCTCCCAGCAATCCGACGAGCGCAGTCCACCAGCAGTCTGGCGTCTAGCGGTTCCAGAACGGGCCAGAGACGAGCTCTCAGCGTGCACTTTGGGGAGTTGCCGCCATCCAGAGCGTCACGTAGGGAGTCCGACTCAGACTCTTCAAGTTCTGGTGGATCTCAGCAGCGCCGTGGGCCTCAAGGAGAGAGGCTGGAAGCCGAGGGCAGCGAGGATGTCAACTCCGTGATGAAGAAGTACCTCAAAAAAGCAGAAGTCGACTAGAAGACTCAACAAGGTTAAGCTTAAAACTGCACTGGCCTGCTTTACATTTAAGGGGGTCATATGAGGAATCAAATTTTCCTTGATATTTTGAGATAGTTTGTATTGAAACATACTGTAACTTTGAGAACTCAAAACTTCCTCCCGGTCCCAAATCCAGGGATATTATGAAATTCTTGGATATGTATTGTCAGAAACATTTTCTGTTTAACAAATTAAAAGTATTCCTCTAGACTAGAGGATATTACCAGCAGTCTGCAATCTTTTCTTTATTGCGAGAATTGTTGAATTGTTTTGTGATCCTATCACAATGTAAGGCAGGTTATTGCTAATTCCTTATGCAAAGTGGATGTTTACATGGAAGTCTTAAAGGCACAGCTGCAAAAAAAAAAAAAAAATGTTTTAGGGTCATAAAGGTGGTGGTAATGAAAAACATTTTTAGCATTATAAAAAAGTGCATGACCCCTTTAAATGACAAAAAAACTATTATAAATATTTAATTGTGAAAGGATGTGAATCATTTAGTCACTCTTTTTTTCCCTCCTGACAGGATAGAAGGTGTGGAGAGTCGCCCCTGTCCAGAATGTATTTAACTGGAAGCACAAATACATCGAGGATTTATTTTGAGCACTGTTTGTACACTAAATAAAGATGTTAAAGCGAACATTTAATTCCTAAAATTCTCACTGTAAACATGCCCTTTATTTGAGCTGTGCTGATACCCGCGGGGGCTTCAGGTCAGGGAAATGAATCTTGACCAGCGAGCGCTCTTTCCCTCTCAGCAGTCAGTGCAAATTTGTTGAACTCCAACAGATGTAAATAAAAACGTCAAGCAGAATCATTGGTATTTGCTTCTGACCTTTCAAAGGAGAGGAGCATCACATTCACAGAGGAAAACATCTGAAATTGAGCAGTTTTACAAAGCAGAGGATGTCCAAAATAATTGAGAATGGCCTGGTTTCTACGATTGAATCATTTACTTATTTGCCAAGGAACGGAGTTAAAAAAAAAAAAAAAAAAAAAGTTTAGAACAGGTTTTTTGAAACCACTAAACACACCTGTGACCCTGTGCTCTATAGCAATCCACCAAGTTGTTTGGCAAGAGAAAACAGCATACAGGATAGTTAAAGGAATGTTCCTTGTTCAGGTTTTAGTAAAGCTAAAAAAAAAAAATAAAAAAAAAAATAAAAAAAAGCATTTGTGGTATGTTAATTACCACAAATAATTGACTTCTTAATCGAGGTTACGGTGCGGCCCTTACAACAGAAATGGGGCCAATTATAGAGGTTTTAAAAGCAGAAATGGGATGCTTATTTCATAAAAGCACTAGAATTCTTTAGCATTATTTGAACTAACTCTTGTCATGGCAATGAAGTTGTAAAATTGGATATAATTTTACATTAATTTAGCAGGTGCTTTTATCCAAAAAAGTTATTCAAGAGGAACAAGCAATTCATCTCAGAGCCATTCACAGCATATAATTTTTTGTAGCAAGTAATTTGGCTTAAGGTTGTGGGGGTGGTTAAGTGCTTACAGCAATTTTCATGCTAAAAATCATGTTTAACATACTGTTTAGGTCTTGTGGCTGTACCATTGGGGGGGGAGAAAAAAAAAAAAAAAAAAATGTTTTCAGACTGACCCGATTTGCTTCTATTGTAAATATTTATTGTAGCCCAGATTTGCACTTGAAAAACTCTTAAATTGGTGCGCCCATTGCATTAACAGCTGCAGACAGATTTACATAAACCCAGTCATACTTTTGTTGCATGGAGAAAAATCAGACAAGTTTGCTCTTCCCTCCAACAGTTTTATTGATATGAAGCATGCTACACTGGGACCATGGTGAGAAATTTGAGCTCCCAACTCAAATGTCCAGCAGCGGCCTTCTGGGAATGCAGCACTTCCCATCCACATCTGCAATAAGAGAACATAATCAATGCTTGAGTCACTACATGATCAAACTAGTGTAGTCATCTGTGGGTCCTTGCCTTGTCACACCTTCGCAGCTTGCGCCTTCCGCCCCCTTCCTTTACCCTTAAGGACACGAAAACAAATGTTATTCATTTGTGCTTTAGAAAAAGAAAAAAAATTAAGAAAAGGCACCTTTTTAGGTGGATTTTCACCATCTGAGACTTCCCTGCATTTAGGAAACATTTGATTAGTTTGCAGAACAAAATGGGGAAAAAAAACAAAAACAAACAAAGAACAAAAAAAAAAAAAATAACCACCCTCAGATTTAACTTACTCATCTTCTCCCTTTTCTGGCTTCTTTCTCTTTAAAAATAAAAAGGAGCAGTGAGAATTTGCACAAATTTAAATTTCAATGATTTGTTACCTATGAGATGAGGCCTTACTTTGCCAGCACCATTTTTTGTGACTTTCTTAACCGGTGATTCTTCAATATCTTCCTCTTCTTCTACCTCCTCATCCATTTCTTCATCCAGCTCTTCATCAGAGTACTCCTCCACTGAGAGAGATTTGGGCACATGAATCAATGACTTACAGCCCAACTAAAGAAAGTAGTAGTTTTTAATATATATATATATATATATATATATATATAAAAAAAAAAAAAAAAGAGCTAATGGCCACTCACGGGCCACATGTTCAGCTCCGACATACACCGGCCCAGAGCCATGCTTCAGGCGAAAGGTCACAGGTGGATGAAGATCCAAACCAGAGAGGTTGACCTGATGGAGAATGAAGTCTCGTGAGGAACACAGGTACTGATAAGTACAGTACAAAAGTAGTCTCTTAATGTCACCAAGGCTGCATGTGATCAAATACAGTAAATTTCTTATACATTTCTTATAAATGTTCAACAGTTGTGCTGCGTCATTCGTAGAAAGAGTATTTTCAGGATAAGTTAAAAAAAAAAAAAAAAAAAAAAAAAAAAAAAAAAAACAGCATTTATTGTAAATAACTGTTATATTTATTAATTTCATACATTTCTTTGTCAACTTAAAATGGACCTTTGCTAAATAAAACTATTAATTTTATCTTACCCAAAACTTTTGAATGGAAAATATATCATGATTTCGAAAATAAAATAAAACGGTTTTCAACATTGATAAGAAATGATCTTAATTTAAAATAAAGTATCATGTGACAAGTCTGGTAATGATGCTGAAAAAAAAAAAAATCAGCTTTGACAGGAATAAAATTACACTTTAAAAATATATTACAATAGAAACCAGTTAATTTAAATTGTAATATTTCAGAGTATCTTTATTTCTGTATTTGATAAAATGCAGCCATGGTGAGATTGAGAGACTAAAACCATTAAAAGGTTTCCAAACTTTTAACCAGTAGTGTAGGCTACATATGCAGTTGTATTCAGAATAAGCTATAAGACGACGAAGTAGTGGTAAACAATATTGTTTAAATACTTTAACAATAAATTGGGGTCAAGGCCAAAAACAACATGCACTACTAGCGAAAACGTTACTATAGGCATTATGGGTATTTTTTTTTTAGCTAGCCAGCCTTGTGCAGAGGGACAGTACATGGTTAATGTTTAATAAAATACAATGATGCTTTATATATTTAAAACTTATATCAAATAAAGTAATATCTTACCGTAGGCATGGATTTAGCGTGTAGTGTTGCGATGGGAACAGCTTTCGCGCTGCTGTTGCCCTCACCAGTGACCAACTCGACAATATTAAACTCATCTTTGGCGGTGTGACCCAGACACATCTTCAAAGTAAATATTAACGGGTTAACGATTACCAACGCCGATAAAAACGTCAAGTTTACCTCGATAATCACTGAACCAACCGTTCTCAGTGCTAGCTGGTGTTGATGGTTCGTATCATCCGTCTTGAAGGACTCTTCTTTATTAGATTCACTGAGTTCACAACCTGAAACAAAGCGTCATGGATCGAGTTAAACATCCAGTATCAGTAAGTTTGATGTTATGTTTTATTTCAAGAGAATAAAGAGTAAAATCTTACCCCAAAGGGTGGATAAAGGTTTCTCTGTTTTGCTCATTTTGATACAAAAACAAAAAGCTAAAACGCGAACACACAGTAAATGTGTATTAGTTTGATGTAATGTGAATTACTTAGAAACGCGTCTTAAATTCTCACCAGAAATAATCTCCAGGGCTGTTTCTAGAACAGCATAAGAAAAGAAAGAGTGAGTTTGCGCCCTGTGAACGTTTAAAGTGGAAGTTAATTGCTCATCAGGTGACAGTAATTAAGTCTGGATCACTGCAGGTTAATTATGGATCCGACCTGCTGAAAATTCACTTCTTTATAATCATGTTTTAATTGAATAGAATTAAGCTGACTCATAATTATGCATCCTAAATATGTTGTTTTTTATATCAGAATCAAATAACCGGGGTCTATATCTACAAATGTTTATTTTCAATAGCAGTGGTTTAGTATGTTAGTATAAAACCAATGTGAAACTTTTTTTATGAAACAGATTTGGACGATGGCACATGAATTAAATAAAAAATGGTGTGCACGGATAAATAATTTATAATACTGTAATAATAAGAAAATAAGAATTGTCATTTTTGATTTCATGGTGACTTTATATATCCAGTAGTACATTTTATAAACACATGTTGTGCAAGAAGTGTCAAATAAATAGCAGGTTTCGACTGTGACCACTTATCCTCTATTGGTGCATGTTGTCACAAATCTATTTCTATAAGTGTGGAAATGTTGATTCACTTCTTTTGTATTCAAGACATTTGTGTCTATATAGAAATCGACCCTTAGAAATATTCACCGTAGTAAAAAGTGTGACAACTAGCCTCAGTCTCCCAAAGAGGTCCCTCAAATCACATTATTCTCAGAAGATAAAGCAGAGGAATATATATATATATATATATATATATATATATATATATACACTATATTGCCAAAAGTTTTGAAAACGTCTGCCTTTACATGCACATGAACTTTAATGACATCACTTTCTTAATCTGTAGGGTGTAATATGGAGTTGGCCCACCCTTTGCAGGTATAACAGCTTCAGCTCTTCTGGGAAGGCTTTCCATAAGGTTTAGGAGTGTGTTTATGGGAATTTTTGACCATTCTTCTAGAAGCGCATTTGTGAGGTCAGGCACTGATGTTGGACGAGAAGGCAAAGTTGGGAGCATGAAATTGTCCAAAATGTCTTGGTATGCTGAAGCATTAAGAGTTCCTTTCACTGGAACTAAGGGGCCAAGCCTAACCCCTGAAAAACATCCCCACACCATAATCCCCCCTCCACCGAACTTTACACTTGGCACAATCTAGTCAGGCAAGTACCGTTCTCCTGGCAACCGCCAAACCCAGACTCGTCCATCGGATTGCCAGACAGAGAAGTGTGATTCGTCACTCCAGAGAACACGTCTCCACTGCTCTAGAGTCCAGTGGCGGCGTGCTTTACACCACTGCATCCGACGCTTTGCATTGCACTTGGTGATGTAAGCCTTGGATGCAGCTGCTCGGCCATGGAAACCCATTCCATGAAGCTCTCTACGCACTGTTCTTGAGCTAATCTGAAGGCCACAAGAAGTTTGGAGGTCTGTAGCTAATGACTCTGCAGAAAGTTGGCGACTTCTGCGCACTGTACGCCTCAGCATGCGCTGACCCTGCTCTGTGATTTTCTGTGGCCTACCACTTCGTGGCTGAGTTTCTGTTGTTCCCAATTGCTTCCACTTTGTTATAATACCACTAACAGTTGACCGTGGAATATTTAGTAGTGAGGAAATTTCACGAATGTACTTGTTGCACAGGTGGCAACCTATCACGGTAGCACGCTTGAATTCACTGAGCTCCTGAGAGCGACCCATTCTTTCACAAAATGTTTGTAGAAGCGTCTGCACGCCTAGGTGCTTGATTTTATACAAACCCGATTCCAAAAAAGTTGGGACACTGTACAAATTGTAAATAAAAACAGAATGCAATGTGGAAGTTTAAAATTTCAATATTTTATTCAGAATACAACATAGATGACATATCAAATGTTTAAACTGAGAAAATGTATCATTTTAAGGGAAAAATAAGTTGATTTTAAATTTCATGGCATCAACACATCTCAAAAAAGTTGGGACAAGGCCATGTTTACCACTGTGTGGCATCCCCTCTTCTTTTTATAACAGTCTGCAAACGTCTGGGGACTGAGGAGACAAGTTGCTCAAGTTTAGGAATAGGAATGTTGTCCCATTCTTGTCTAATACAGGCTTCTAGTTGCTCAACTGTCTTAGGTCTTCTTTGTCGCATCTTCCTCTTTATGATGCGCCAAATATTTTCTATGGGTGAAAGATCTGGACTGCAGGCTGGCCATTTCAGTACCCGGATCCTTCTACGCAGCCATGATGTTGTAATTGATGCAGTATGTGGTCTGGCATTGTCATGTTGGAAAATGCAAGGTCTTCCCTGAAAGAGACAACGTCTGGATGGGAGCATATGTTGTTCTAGAACTTGGATATACCTTTCAGCATTGATGGTGCCTTTCCAGATGTGTAAGCTGCCCATGCCACAGCACTCATGCAACCCCATACCATCAGAGATGCAGGCTTCTGAACTGAGCGCTGATAACAACTTGGGTTGTCCTTGTCCTCTTTAGTCCGGATGACATGGCGTCCCAGTTTTCCAAAAAGAACTTCAAATTTTGATTCGTCTGACCACAGAACAGTTTTCCACTTTGCCACAGTCCATTTTAAATGAGCCTTGGCCCAGAGAAAACGCCTGCGCTTCTGGATCATGTTTAGATATGGCTTCTTTTTTGACCTATAGAGTTTTAGCCGGCAACGGCGAATGGCACGGTGGATTGTGTTCACCGACAATGTTTTCTGGAAGTATTCCTGAGCCCATGTTGTGATTTCCATTACAGTAGCATTCCTGTATGTGATGCAGTGCCGTCTAAGGGCCCGAAGATCACGGGCATCCAGTATGGTTTTCTGGCCTTGACCCTTACGCACAGAGATTGTTCCAGATTCTCTGAATCTTTGGATGATATTATGCACTGTAGATGATGATAACTTCAAACTCTTTGCAATTTTTCTCTGAGAAACTCCTTTCTGATATTGCTCCACTATTTTTCGCCGCAGCATTGGGGGAATTGGTGATCCTCTGCCCATCTTGACTTCTGAGAGACACTGCCACTCTGAGAGGCTCTTTTTATACCCAATCATGTTGCCAATTGACCTAATAAGTTGCAAATTGGTCCTCCAGCTGTTCCTTATATGTACATTTAACTTTTCCGGCCTCTTATTGCTACCTGTACCAACTTTTTTGGAATGTGTAGCTCTCATGAAATCCAAAATGAGCCAATATTTGGCATGACATTTCAAAATGTCTCACTTTCAACATTTGATATGTTATCTATATTCTATTGTGAATAAAATATAAGTTTATGAGATTTGTAAATTATTGCATTCCTTTTTTATTCACAATTTGTACAGTGTCCCAACTTTTTTGGAATCGGTTTGTACACCTGTGGCCATGGAAGTGATTGAAACACCTGAATTCAACGATTTGAAGGGGTGCCCCAATACTTTTGGCAATATAATGTGTATATATATATATATATATATATATATGACTTGTATTATATTGTATTATGCTTGTATTATTAAAATATGAGCCGGAATGTGTATTTCAGTTCGTTTAACTTATATTTGCCATGGCTGTTTATGTATCTCAGATCCCCCTCAGTTCCATATGTGGCTCTCATTCTAGATTTGTGTGATCTATTATTAACAGACCCCTTTGCACCCGGATCGCTCAGCCTGTGGATTACAGAACGGAGAGAACATGGGCTGTGAGTTTGACCGCCGCTCCCCTGGGTTCCACTGCCAGCCCCTCGCCGCCATCAAAGACCACGAGCTGCCAGATGAAAAGAAAGTAGAGGAGGGGCCGAAGATGGCATGAGGACAAAGAGACTGTGATATTACGAGGTGTGGGGGTGATGGGTATATCAATATTATCCATACAAATATTATATATTGACATTAGGCAGTATTAAGAGCAGTATTTTTAATATAACTTTATAATTATCTGTGTCTGCGCACCTGTGCTCGGCTGCTCGCCAGAATGACATGCGAAAAATAGAGGCAAATGCCTTGTAAATGAAATGTGAAGCCACATGGGAGCTCCACTCACACAATCTCCACTCCTGACGGCGTATAGGATGGTTTAGAGAGCGCGTGGGAGGGCTGAAGTAAATCCTCGGTGTGTGTGGGCCCCGTTCTCCTTTGTGAAGCACTCACACACAAAGTCTAAGTTTAAAAGCACAAATGAACCCAGTGAGCATTTGTTGGCTATTATTAATGGTGACTAAGAGCAGTTGTGGGCTGTCTAACGCAATGAATGACACACGCGGTGCATGGTGCCAAACGCCTGTTCTGAAACGTGACAAGTGTGCTTTAAAGTCAACATGAAATTATTAATTTTTAATATTAATTCTTAATACACATTTGAGGTCTTATTAAGAATGATTTATCGTTAAATGTTATTATAAAGAATGCTTGTTTTCTTATACTTGCTCCGCCTCTCAAACAACGTAATCAATGATCTAGGCCAGGGGTTTTCAAACTTTTTGATGCAACGGACCACACAAATGTAAAGATTCCAATTTATATACAGTGTTGGGGAAAGTTACTTTTAAAAGTAATGTGCTAAAATATTGCGTTACTCCCTGAAAAAGTACTTTTGTGTTACTTTTTCTCACCTGGGCTGGGCTTGCTTGTTTGTTTTTTAATAGCAAATGAAAAAGAAAAGTTCACATTTTTTGGCAAATGTAAAGGTACGGAGCCCCGCACATGACATGCATGAAAAAAAGTAAATTGTGCTCACGATTTACTATTTCATTCCTTTGATTTGCTAAATCGTGCGCACAATTTATAAATCGAGGGAACAAATTAGTAAATCGTGCACATGATTTAGCATATCGAGGGAACGAAATAGTAAATTGTGCGCACAATTTACTTTTTTTCATGCATGTCATGTGCGGGGCTCCGTATAAAGACCCTTCCACACTAAAAGTGAAATGAATAAACCTCAGGCTAAAGGAAATGCAAATTCATGTCTGTACAGTAGAGGGCGCAGCTCAAACAAACCTGTCAGGAAAAAAAAGAAACAAAAATGTGATGTTTATCTAAAGTCAGCAGCAAAAACATTGGTTAATAAAGTGAGATTAAATACATAAAGTATATATGTATTGTTTAACATATTTAATTATCAAAGGTTTGCATAATCTTTCTTATTCATAGTTTTTATTCATTTTGAGAAATACTGATTCTGTTTTTGTGCAAGCGAGACAAGTAAATGCCTGCTCACATTTAGTCTAGAAATGCACCTTACTCCACTTATACTCCAGATTTCTCTCAACATGGGGACAGGAGAGCTGTCAGTCAATAAATGGGAAAACAAAGTAACTAGCATTACTTAGTTGTAAACTTAAAAGTAACACTGGTATGGGACCCCCAGGGGGCCACAAGGAAGTTCTTGGGGGTCCGTGGTAAAGCAGGGTATAAAAATGTAAAAAGAAATAAATACTAAAAGTAAGATTTAAATTAAATTAAAACAAACAATACTTTACTTGTTACTTGAAAAAAAGTAATCCAATTACTAAGGTGCACTGTGTAAATTTTAGCAACATCTAGTGGTGAAGTTGCGAATTGCAACCGCCTACCGCTCACCCCTCCCTTTCGAAGCACATAGAGAAGCTGCGATGGCCGACACAGGACAAAGATGTCGTCATCTGAGACAGCAGAGAGTAGCTAGCGCTCTGTAGAGCAGTTTGTCCGTTTAGGGCTACTGTAGAAACATGGCGGCGCAAAATGGCGACTTCACTGTAAGGAGACCCGCGGTGTATGTAGATAGAAATGGCTCATTCTAAGGTAATAAAAACATAACGGTTCATTATGTAAGGTCTTTATACACCACTGAAAACATAGTTATGTATATTATATTGCATTTCTTTCAATAGATCCTCATAAATACTACACACTGCACCTTTAATGCGTTACCCCAGCATTGCACATATATATTCCATTTTTATTTATATATTTATTCCTGTTTATATTTGTGACGAATGTGATGATTCCAATATATAAATTAGAAAAAATATATACCATATTGTATATATTCCATTTTATTTATTTTATTTATATATTTATTTGTTTATATTTGTATATTCATTTTTATGTATGTTTAAAGACAGTAAGAAAAAAATATAAATGTGTACAATATTATCTGGAAATATACTGACGTTTTTTTTCTATCCACAATGACATTTAACATTGTATGATTAGATGTATGAACCTGAAGAGAGACATAAATCTATTAGTGTCAATAGAATAATCTCATGATTGCAGACCAGTCTTTAGAAAGCGGAATGAAAGGGTAATGTAAAATTCTGTAAATTTTTAAGTTTTTTTTTTTTATATATATATGTACATTCTTTACAGTATTTTTCTCGGAACCCCTTGCACTTCCTTGAGCCCCCTTGGCAGTTTGAAAACCCCTCATCCAGGCAGGAAAAATGCATTTGGGAAGGAAAAATTATTTTATATACGTAGCCATGGTTTTAGGCTGAGATTGTAGGTAATGCAACCTTTCTAACAATTTGGCAATATTCAATGCTGTAATTAATGTTGTTTAATATTGCTGCAATAATAGGAAATAATGGTAGATATGAAGAAGCAACACTGGTATATTTCACCTACTTTTCATGACCCATCAGTTCCTGATCAAGTCCTGCCCTCCAGTTTTTTTTTTTTTTTTGTACTAATGCATCACCTTACAGCAGCAAAATGGGTTGCAAAACCCATTACATGTTGACTTTAATTGTTCCTGGGAAATGCTCCAAAGGTGCTGAAAACTAAAAAAGTTTCCCATCCCCGAGGACCTTTCCACACCGCATTAGCTGTAGAATACCTATTTCAGCACTTCCTAAGTAAACTAAGCATATTGTGGAAGTGCTCGTTTGGTGGCATTACAGCGACCGGCTGATAGACGGAAGGAAAATGGAGACAGTGTGGAAAATAACAGATAATGCTTAGACCTCCTCAGATCTAATTAAGATTTTCTTAAGGAACGGGAGGGATCGGACCCCTCTACACTGTAAAAAATGAATCATGGGTCTTGTAATTTTCACTAATAAAATTAAGGTGATAATTAAAAATAGTGTGTATATTTTCTTAAGAAAACTGTGGTTCAGTGTTTTATAGAAAATATTGAGAACATTTCACTAATAAAAACGAGATACATTTTCTTATTTTTTTAAGGAAACTTAAGCAGTTTTGAAGCTTGAATTGAGGAACCGATTAAGCTGATAAAATTAAGGAAAATAAGGCTACATATTTATTTTAAGAGAATTAGTTCAATTATTCCGTTTTATTTAGAGACACCATTGTTAGTTCCCAGCATGCTTTGCATATGGCTAGTTAATATTGAAATGAGTGTTATTTTATGTGTTTTTAAATGAAGTGAAACATCTGTTAATGTTTAATGATCAGTTATGTTTGACTTTTGAAAGAGTTTCTGTTATGTTGAAGTTCGTTACCATTGTGCAGAAGAGTACAGCTTATGGTTAGGTTGTGAATAACTGCATGTTTTAATAATATGAAGCATGTTGCTTTGTTCAATGAGCTTTGCTAATGCCAGTGCTGTAATAAGTTTGTTTCTACTTGTGCTGTGCTAGCAGCATACAGTCTATTAATTGTATAACATAACTCAAAGTCAAATATAAACAGGTAATTTCCATTCACTCTGATTCACACCCTTTTTAGAGTCAACTTAAAATAAAAAAAGCACATTTCACTAAAAATATTACATTTATTGTTTCATAGACTAAATAATTTAGGAGATTTTGCATGATTTATTCAGGTAGATTGCATTAAAGAAATCAAGCCTTAAAAACTACTCAAAAATATTATGTGTAATATTGTTACCATCATTTTTTTAAGTAAATAGCACATAACATTTTTTACAGTGTAAAGTGTGTCAATAGAGTGTCAACAAAGCCGTTGTGATGCCAAACCCCCTCATGGAAGAAGAACACTGTCATGTTTACACTGTGACAATGAGCTCTTATCAGGATCAATTAAAGGCTGGATTTTCGAAAGCATCTGAAGTAGGCTATTTAAAGTTTGCGGCATATACTCTTTAAAATACATCCAAGAGTTTTACACACCAGTCTGTTATCGTAGGGACATTGACGGTACATTTTCACGCCCATAAACATGACATGAACAAAACGAACTGTGATTGGTTGCTTTACATGTCAGTCAGACGGACTCTGGGCCGGCCTTGGCCAATGAAAGCTGTGATGGAGTCCAGACCCTCTGCCGTCAGTCTGAAGGTCTGACAACGCGAGACTACCCGCTGACATACTACCATATCATAAAATTTGCATCTATGCATTCTGTCACCGTAGACCAGCTTGTCAATCATCCAGTCACAGTTAACATCCACATGTATACACTGTACATTTTATTTCATTAATTTTACACTACAAAAACAATTCTTCCTACCAAGCAGCACATTGATTGGACAGTCATAGGTCTTTCATGTAGAAAACTATGCTCATGTTTCTTACAAGTATTTGCATAGGCCTATCTATCTATCTATCTATCTATCTATCTATCTATCTATCTATCTATCTATCTATCTATCTGTCTGTCTGTCTGTCTATCTATCTATCTATCTATCTATCTATCTATCTATCTATCTATCTATCTATCTGTCTGTCTGTCTGTCTGTCTGTCTGTCTATCAATCAGCAAATAAGCATTCATTATTTCCCTGAACTCAGATTGGAAACTGTAGAAGCATATTCCCCTCACAGCATCAGCAACTTTTACACACACAAACCAGAAGGCAGAGAGAGAGAGAGAGAGAGAGAGAGAGAGAGAGGAGGGGTGAGTGAAGGAGAAGACACACTGCGGAGTTCAGCAGAGGAGAGATGAAGAGAGCTGGAGACAGAGACCAAACCGACATCACAAAGCTGTGAACACACAGGAGCTCATGCAAACACGCCACCCTTGAGTTCAACTTCACGTCTCTGACACTAAGCAGCTCTACTGTGGACTTCAACCGCATCTGTGATTATTCTGGTCTGGACCCCCTTTGGACTGTGTCTTAACATGCTGGGAGTTCAAAGTGGTGCTCTGCTGCTTGGCTTGATGGTTTGGATGGGAATCCTATGGGGAGAGATCACAACCCAAGGTAATGTTCATTACTGCACTGATTCATTCACATGCCCTTGTGTCTTTGATGGACTGACACTGCTAAAGCCCTCCTGGAAACTTTAACACCACAATCACCTCACTTTTATTACAATTACGCACAGCCTGTTTAATAAAAGACTCGTTGCAGCACAAGTTTAGTCACCCTGATGCGACGTGTGGGGCTTGCGGACAAGATCATATGAGACAAACATGCCGGTTTTGATCAGTTTGGATCGTGCATGCGCTGCCAGAATTGTTTTCAAGAGAAAAGTGGGGCAGAAACATTGAAGAAACATGCTTTTGTGTGGATCTGGTGCATAATAACGCGCGTGGACAAAGAAACGCTGCGGGATTCCAAATGAATGACGTTTATAATGTAACACATGTACAGGTGTAATGCACAGACATCGCGCTTAACATTGTACATCGCACTCAAGATTGTCAGAAGGACCCTAACTGCAATGAAATGAAAACGCATTGGTTTGTTGTTGGCTATTGTGTGCGTGTGCTTGTCCATTCATAAGCATGCTTCATTTACAAGCTGTTATGAGTTTGTGTGTGCAAGGTTGCGATAAGAAATAAATGATTTATTTTGTAAACCATGTGTGCTTGCATCAGAAACGGGCAGTTTGATTTCAGTAAGTGTCACCTCCCCAAAACAGGAGCACTCACCCTCCCCGACCTGGTGTAATAAATGCAATGCTGTTGCATTATTCATGCAGATGCGTGAACAAGAAGTCAAATGACCGTGTTGGTTCATCCACCAGCGTTTTTCCTTCCCCGAGCAGCTCTTTAATCACTTGCTGTGTAAATTTAGCTCAGTTCCAAGCGCGTGGGCAACTCATCTTTAATCGGGACATGCGCGAGTGCATGTGGCTCCATAACACAGTTCTGTCCTCTAGTAAAAAATGATGTGTTTATTTTCCCTCAGTGATGTGCGGTGATCTTCAGAAACGAGAAGGAAAAGACCCCACTCTGCGTTTGGATTATTTTAGTCTAATGTAAATTCATGTTTCTGCTCTTGCAGCTTTGTCATTTCCACTGTTTCCAGGTTGAATGAACAGCATTTCTCTTACACTAAAAAAAAACTACTAGACTACTGAACTACTAAAATACTACTAGATAGCCTATATTATTAGGTCTATTTGTTTTTATATAAACATATCAAGTAATGTATATGCGTGTTAAACATGTTTGCATTGCTTCAAAAATATTACTACAATAATACGTTAGCAAATATTTTATGCTTTATTACTATAAACTGTTGTTTGTGTTTTGTTATATTAGTCGTAATTCGATCTATTAGGCCTAATCATCAAATCTATCCACGGTCGAGCGTGTGTTACTGTAGTAGCAGACAAAGGAGGTTCAGGTTTATTTTTACTAAGTCATTTCAAGTTCATTTTGTTCAGATTTTACCGAAAAAAAGTAGTGATATTCGAGTCTATTTTGTTATTAGTTCGCATTCACGCGCACCTGTAGTGAACGTCGTGGGCGGGCTTTATTCCGTTGACAGCGTGATCAGCCAATAGCAGCGAAGCGGAGACAATCTCACGCGCAAGTGCGTTTAGCGTTGCATCATGTTTGACGCACGGTCTGAATGAGAACAGGCAGGCTAAAGAAATCAGACGCAGTCTTCTTCTGAAGCTGCATCTCTTGGATTGTGTTACTTCAGAAAAATGAGTGTCATGTTTTCCAATATTCGATTTTTATTTTATTTTTGACTTGTCAAGGAAGGCCTACTAGAAACCAATTATGACTTTATCACTGTGAGTGCATGTTTACCGAAATACGTTAAAGTCATGTCGAAAAGATCGTATTTACGAGTTGAACGTTACCACAAAGTCGGTAAATACGAGTGGGAAGCTCGGGATTTTCTTTAAGACCCTATCTTTACGAGTTGGGGGCGTGTCAGTGAGAAACGTGGCGGAATACCACAATATTTATAGGTATTTAGCAGTGACATTGTCAGGCTTTTTTATTTACAACAAAATAAGCTAATTCCCTGTACAAAATACAATAGCTTTAACGGTAAAATTTACAGTGGCTTCATAAATTAAGATAGAAAAGTTAAAAAGGGAAACACCTGATACACATTCTTTGTTCTTCATTTTCTAGAAGTAGAGTTTAAAAACTCTACTGTAGTTAATTAAGAGAAGGTACACCGCCATCTTGCTCCGACGAAAGTGACTTGAACGCACCTGACGTCGTAAATACAGTAATTATACAGTAACGTTAGTGTCCCATACACTGACAACCATATAAACATTCACGATAGTCTGCTTGCTGCCGATTCTTTAGTATCGGTCAAATGCAGGCTATTTTCGCTGTGTATAAAACATACAAGACTTAAAATGATTATTCATATGCACTACATTGTGGGGGGAAACATAATAAATCATACCTGACACAGCAGTAGTTCTATGTTTAAAGTTTATGGCACGCCCATCTCGCAAATTTGGGTATCAAAATTATTTCCGAACTTCCCAGTGGTTAACAAGACATCAGAGGGCGTACAATTTTTAACTAGGAAACTCGTATTTACGATAATTCCGATAGCACGTGAAGGCAGCATTGATAATGCAAGTGTGGTTTGCTACAAACTGTTCTCTACAGGTAGTTTACATTCCTTAATGTATCATGCAAAAGATGGCAGGTTGACCAGTTTTTCATGACCATTACAAGAGCAGAAATATTGGATATAGCCTAACTTTGCACAGCGATGAATGGTAAGTGTTATGTTAATGCATTTATTAGTTAAGTCTTGTGTATATTACGTATTTTTTCCAGTGCCTTGCAACACAGACTTTTATTGTGATTTTATTGTGTTTATCAATTCTGAATGTGAAGTATTTCTATTTGACAACTTTCAACCATCCAGTATTCGGTCTGTTCAGAATATGATGTATAAATACATAAAATGGCAATGCTAGCATTTGTTTTGCAAGCGTAGAGTTGTTTCAATTCTAGATATCCACATTCAAATTCATGTTGCGTTAAATTGAACACAGCATGAGAGCATTCAAAAGTAGGCTATTGTCTAGAAATCGTCAGCATCTGTGTTAATTACTTATTATGGAACTTAAATTTGTACTGAACCCTGCACATTCCTTTAACTAGAAGGGTTAGATTACAAAAGTTATCATATCCCTTGTGTTCACTCTGGATCAGGTCCCATAATAATAGAGCTCTCATTGTTTTGGCACACTGTACTGTTGAAGGGAACAAGATCTTAGTTACGCTCTAGGTGTCTTTATTTACTGCTGGTGATATAATAGTTGGAGCTCTTCCATGCTATGAAACACATGAAATATCTATTCTTTTACCACTGACTCAAATACCTCAAATGAATCAAAACTATTTTATTTTAAATAAATAATTCACTCTTTACTCTCCATGGTGTTCTTTCACTCTTATAAGAATTGGGAGCTTTGATGCTTCAAAAGCAACATAAAAGTAGTCCATATGCTCTGCTTCGTCAGAAGAAAGTCATTCAAAGTCATTTTTTGAGTGAATAATTCCTTTAACTGCAATGCTTGCTACCCCCTAACCGATTTGTGAACAACCACAGAACTATTATCGCCTATTCACAGTAGCTCTCCCAAAAGTCTGATCGACTATTCCGGCGGTGCTGTCCGTGTTATTTTCACAGGGCCAGAACTCTTTTGGTGACAGACTGTCTGTTCTGCACCTTCTGAAACTCATTCATCTGGAATTTGTCCTTCTCTTCCCATCACATCACTTCCAGTCTTTCTCCGCAGCTCTCCCTAGTTTCTGATTCACAGAGCCAAATCAGAATAGAAAGGGCAAGAATGTCCTGCAGGAAATGTCTGATAGGAACTAAAACAAGTGTGTGAGATGTTCTCCCAGAGGACTACAGGCTCAAATGTGTGTTTGTCTGTGGCAGTGTCCTGTGCTGTGCTGTGCATTTATGGAGTGGGAAACCTGAGTACTGGGTCATTCTACAAAACAGGGGCCGTTTGACTCATTAACATGGAAATAATCCCCTAGGTTAGGTTTAAACCTAGTCCCAGACTAAAATGCATGTTTGAGCTGTCTTAACTGAAAGCAACTTGCTCTGGCATATCTTAAAATATGTCACTGCCATTGTTTTGTCTCAAGATGCACACCAGGAATGTTTTTTTTTCTAAGGCATGTTTATAAAAGCTACTTAAATGTTCTAATTGAACTAAGGTCTGTGAAACCAGACCTTTTATCGTTTTATATGGGGGAGGTTGGGTTGGGTTCTGTTTGTCAGACCTCATTAGCAAGAAAAGTGAATATTTGTAGAAATATCAGCCAGTGGCGTATAATACTGGAGGGGAAAATCTAATTCATATTTTTAATTAATAATTTGATTTGCCTCAAGATGGCACAAAACAATTAATTAACACTTTGTTTGTCTGATACAATGTTTAAAATAATATTTACGTGTTTTATATTATAAAATATTTGTAATTTAATTAATGTGTATTATAAATATATTTAAATAATAGTTGAAATATTAAATACATTTTATTATTGCTTTTTAAATGTATAAAATTATGGTTAAAAAAATTATAAAATTATTTAAACAAATATATATTTTTTCAAATTCCCCTTTTGAAATGCAAAAAGCACCCGTTTCATAGAATGACTCATTTGATTGCACCTGTGTGGGTTTGTTGATTCAGGAAATGTTGGGCTGCTGTCTGGTTCTGAATCCATTTTCAGGTGTTTATTTTGCTAATATTGTCTTGCCCTAATCTGATATGAAAACAAACATTGATGTCCGTTGAACGCTGGCATGTTCGCTAAGTTAATATCTCAAGCATAATTTGTTGGCTGGCATTATGGTATTATTTCAGTTAAGCATGTGGTGCGTTAAAAATAGCAATAAGCTCTTAAGGTTTCTGTCTACATCAGGATACGGTGTTTTACGCAGGATCACTGGCATTTTATAAGCTATGACAGTAGGGCAGCTTGCATAATATCTGCTATCCTGTAGCTCTATAGCTCCTGTAAGCGTACAGTGGATCTTAGACAGTGCTTTCCGCTGTAGTTTCCTCCGAACGAGAGGTTTGCATCTGATGCCCTGGAGGTTTGCTGACGGGAAGGCGACTGACAGCTTCTCTTCAGCTCCTTGGGCCCGACTCAGCATGCAGCTCCTCCTTGTTCACAAAGAGGATTCTCTAGTCACTGGGATTTGGTGAGACTTTCTCAAGTTCTCTCTGAGCAGTGGTGTCCTACTTCGCTAAACAGACAAGATGTGTTGTTTTGACGAGGTAGAAGAGATGTGGATAACATAAAGATTATAAGTAGGAGATTTTTTAGGAGACTACAAAGTGACAAGCGATCGTATGTAAGCAGATGCATATGTAAAATAATGCGATCATCAACATTAAACATCATATAAATCAAAACTGCCTAATGTTACTGAATGAAATGTCGACCCAGAACGAGCTATAGGACTGTGCAAGCATTAGGGGGTGTTGATGGACTCCATCTACTCCATCTGTGTTTGATCATCGCTCTGAATCTGATCTGGATGTAGTCTTTAACAAAAACGTGATTTTCTCAGCTTTTTGTTCAAAATGTTGCTTTTTTTATGAAACTTACCTATATTTAAGTGTTGATAAAAAAAGAAAGCATGAAGCTAGAATAAAACGTTTTTTGTTTTTTTTAAAGCAGAGGGTCTGCTCTTTCTTGCATGCTCCGATATTCATACAACAAAATATTCTATGGGCCATTACATTTTTGTGAAAATTATCAAAAACCCTGGCGGTGGCTGGCAACTTTTTTTTAAAAACGCTGGCGGGGAAAGAGTTAATGAATTACAGCCTATTAGAAATCTACCTTGTGTAAAAATATGGATAAATTGAGATTCCCAAGTTTTTTTGTTTCAAATAGAGATCAAGATTCTCCCACGATTTTGAACAGACAACTAAATAAAATAACGTAATTTACTAGAGGTTCTGACAAAATATTAACTACTGCAGTCATTTAAAAAATGTTTAATTAATTGAAATTAATTATTTAAAAAAAAAAATGAATTAATGAATTAATTAATGATTCAGTGACTCACTCAATTGCTTCATTACTAGATGAATCAGCATTTTTTAACAAATCTTTTGATTGAATGATTCAATGGGCCCTATTTTAACAATCTGAGCATATGGTCTGAAGCGCATGGCGCAGGGGCACGTAGGGCGTGTCCAAATCCACTTTTGATAGTTTAACGACGGAAAAAACGGTCTGCGCGCCAGGCACATGGTCCAAAAGGGTTGTACCTATTCTCTTAATGGGCCTGTTTAAAGGTGTAAAAGCCCTCCAAAACGCATTTGAGACGGATTTAAATCCGATCACTCAAACCACTTCAGGAGGTGGTCTGGGCCGCTGAACAGGTCTAAATGCATCTGGTTGTTGAAACCACATATGTAAATTTTACTCCTCCCAACATTGCTAAAAAATAAACGTGTGAGAGCGTGTTATAGGCTATATGTCATGTTATATTCAGATATGCTAGCGCTACTGCAGCACGCATAGCCGCAGATGAGCAGCTGAGTATCTCTTCATCAAGCCAACGCACAAACTACCGCTAATTAAACCGAAAATAAGTCAACACACAATCATCTGCATTAAAAGTAAAGAAACTGAATGATCTTACCAGTGCTGTCGCCGCGCTCTCTCCTATCGCGGTCTTTGATCTTGAAATTAGCTGATGATTAATAAAATGCAGCTCATATCTGTTGTTTTCGGTGACGTGAACTCCATTAAATCTGCATATAGCGCGGGAATTGGAGATCGAATTTATATCCGTTTTACGGAGACACATTTATGTGACCAAGTGTAGCCTAAATGAAATCGTTTTGATAAATCAGATAGCTATCTGATCTGTAAAAACGCATAAAGTGACCAGGTGTAAACAGGCCCAATGAGTCATGGGTGTGTTTTGGGCGTCTCATCTCCCATTCCCTTTAAAAGCCAGTTGTGCTTGCACCATGGCGGATTCGATATTTACATGGCGGAATATAGACACCCTCAACCTGACGATTCAGTTTAAATACATGTGTGTATTGCCACGATTGGTTAAATAAGTAGCCAATTACATTTGTCATTACTGCAAATAGGTAATTCTGATACATGCAATGACTATCCATTATGACATGTAGGCATTTTTATCTTTATGAACACAATAATAATCTTTTACATTGTAATCCTTATTTTTAATATTTGGCATGTTTATGTGCTGCTGTGCGTCCCTGTGTGTGTAATAAGCGGAGTGTATGAGCGTTGTGCACCCGCCTATAGGCGCACATTACTAACTCGCCCTTTAAATAACACAAAAAATACTGTGCCATTGACTTCAGTTCCTCAAAATAGCGGAGTGCATATGGGGGCGCGAGTGCATAACGTAGCGTGGACGTGAAAATGATAACTGCGTCGGGTTGAGACTAGCAAAAAACACTTGCGTCGCACCTGGCGTCACATTGCGCTGGATGTATGATAGGGCCCAATGACTCACTCATAAATAATTCACTTGTTTTATTACTAGATGAAGCACTGTTAGATCAGCGTTTTTGAACGAATCTATTGAATGAATGATTCAATGACAAATAATGTTTTTAACAGTCACTTTTCGAAACAATGTAAGCAGCAAGTTACTTTCAAAAGGGGATCTGCGATATTTTGATCACTATACCGTAGGCATCAGTGTTTATATTCAAACTATAAACCTATATACTTTTGTGATTATTTGAATTATTGTAAGACAGAAATAACAGTACTGTGTGGTTGAAAAGACTAAAGCAATTTCATACATGATAACTACTCTGGTTCAGCGGCCGGCAGCACGAACACAAACAGCCGAATAGTTGTCATTTAGGAATAAGATCACATGGGTGTTTGAATCAAAATCGTGATCTTTTAACGGTTAACCGTGCAGCTCTAGTATATACCTGCATGTATTGTATATAGAGTATTTTCTTTTGTTTAAACTCAGTCATACAGTTCACATTTCACAACCAGTTACAATTCCCTCTTGACCTCAGCTGTGATATTATGTTAGCTGCCAGAAACAGTGTTACCTTTGTAATTTATTTTGCACTGGCAAATGCTTCTCTAGGTCTTGTTTCAGGTTCAGTCCCCCTGGAGCAATCTGTGTTTTGCTGAAGGGCAAAATATGGATGCTTTTCTTCTTTAACCCATCAACCTATTGGCTAACAGCCGATTTCATTTTAACCATTACACTCGCTTACTAGGTAGGCAGTGTGTAAAAGAGGCAGAGCCTGTCAAATGAAAAAAGACTTGATGTGAAATTAAGGCCCTCTTTAATGTTTCCCGATGAAAACGTGAGGAAACAGTTTAGTGTAAACATCCTGACACAAGAGTTTCACAGCCGAGCATCTGTTGCCTCGGAGTGTTAATGAAATTATCAGGCAGTGTTAATCAGCCCTGACTGATCGTATTGGTCGGGTGAATCTGACAAAACTAATGAATGGCCCAAAGGATTAGTTCATCTTGACCATGAAAAGAGAATAGTGCATGTTTTGTGTTTAGTTGCACTGGATCAATTTATGAATTGCATCATTAAATGCACTAAAATGTTTACTCTGATAGTGGGTAAACTTTACAATAAGGTCCAATAGTTAACATTAGTTAATGCATTAACTACAATACATTTGTTACAGTATTTATTAATCTTTGTTAAGTTAACATTATAGTTCATGTTAGCTGTAGTCCCCCTAAAATCAAAATTGAAGTTTTTTGGCTTTTAGCATGAATATGTTAGTGTGCTCCAAAACAATGACAAAATGAACATTTAGAAAATATAAGCGTTAAAAACTTACAGTCTCTCACTTCCGCCAAAATGGATCAATGATTTTGTTGACATCACGCTGCACTTCAGCTTCTCATCAGATTTTCTATCCAATCAAATGCTCTCTAGAATCTGAAGCGTCCCGCCCCCTAAATAGATGCTGAAATCGGTCACTTGTTCACACATTTACTATTTTCCACATGGTGAATGGCACATAGCGCACTATATAATATGCTTTCATTTGAGGCGAATGCAGTCTGGTTTCACGTGCACCACCGCAGCAGACCACAAAACTTATCGGACTCATTTGAATTCTGTACAGAATGCTGTATTTCAAAAGTGAAATGGAGGAGATTATGATGAGAAACGGTTAGAGATTAGGAGGAAACTGCGGCTTTACTGAGCTGAAAGTCTCTAGTCAAGCTGTGATATAAACAAAACGCTATTGGCTGTTTTAAAAAAGGGTAGGAGCTGTTCAATATGTCCCACCGTGTCTTCCTGTTTCAGGGGAAATTACGTCAACACATTGAATAATGCTGCGCGTTTCAAGGCACTTCAGTGGGCCTTTAAATAATAAAAACAGATGGAACCTTTGATTTTAAGAAATGTTGAAATTAACATCAATAACTGCTTAATAACTGCTTTAGAAGTATTTTTCATTGTTAGTTCATGTTAACTAATAACTAATGCTAACAAATGGAACTGAAGTGTTACTGAAAAGAGTGTGAGTGCATGACTATGATTAGTTAAAGTCAACATGGAATAGAAATCAACCTATCAACTTTTTGAATGATCCTGGTATTATTTAATGCAAAAGAAAATTGTTTGTCTCAGAAATGAATTGCATTGGGTTGTGGCAACCGTTTTGTGGGTTTTGGGTTGTGACCACCGTGTTTCTCCCACATGTTGAGCCATGGTGCTCAAATGGGAAATGTGAGTTTGAATCTTCTTTGTTTTGTGTCTTGATTTTGTTTCCCCTGATTACATGTTCTCTCTACTGTTGTTGTGGAAAGAAAAGGCCATAAACTCACGTTTACTGTAATGGAATTACAAACCTGATTCCAAAAAAGTTGGGACACTGTACAAATTGTGAATAAAAATGCAATGATGTGGAAGTTTCAAATTTCAATATTTTATTCAGAATACAACATAGATGACATATCAAATGTTTAAACTGAGAAAATGTATCATTTTAAGGGAAAAATAAGTTGATTTTAAATTTCATGGCATCAACACATCTCAAAAAAGTTGGGACAAGGCCATGTTTACCACTGTGTGGCATCCCCTCTTCTTTTTATAACAGTCTGCAAACGTCTGGGGACTGAGGAGACAAGTTGCTCAAGTTTAGGAATAGGAATGTTGTCCCATTCTTGTCTAATACAGGCTTCTAGTTGCTCAACTGTCTTAGGTCTTCTTTGTCGCATCTTCCTCTTTATGATGCGCCAAATGTTTTCTATGGGTGAAAGATCTGGACTGCAGGCTGGCCATTTCAGTACCCGGATCCTTCTACGCAGCCATGATGTTGTAATTGATGCAGTATGTGGTCTGGCATTGTCATGTTGGAAAATGCAAGGTCTTCCCTGAAAGAGACGACGTCTGGATGGGAGCATATGTTGTTCTAGAACTTGGATATACCTTTCAGCATTGATGGTGCCTTTCCAGATGTGTAAGCTGCCCATGCCACACGCACTCATGCAACCCCATACCATCAGAGATGCAGGCTTCTGAACTGAGCGCTGATAACAACTTGGGTTGTCCT
This sequence comes from Coreius guichenoti, assembly GCA_039654105.1. NCBI lineage: Eukaryota > Metazoa > Chordata > Actinopteri > Cypriniformes > Gobionidae > Coreius > Coreius guichenoti. The sequence continues at coordinate 29,703,207 of CM077190.1, forward strand.
TGTCCTCTTTAGTCCGGATGACATGGCGTCCCAGTTTTCCAAAAAGAACTTCAAATTTTGATTCGTCTGACCACAGAACAGTTTTCCACTTTGCCACAGTCCATTTTAAATGAGCCTTGGCCCAGAGAAAACGCCTGCGCTTCTGGATCATGTTTAGATATGGCTTCTTTTTTGACCTATAGAGTTTTAGCCGGCAACGGCGAATGGCACGGTGGATTGTGTTCACCGACAATGTTTTCTGGAAGTATTCCTGAGCCCATGTTGTGATTTCCATTACAGTAGCATTCCTGTATGTGATGCAGTGCCGTCTAAGGGCCCGAAGATCACGGGCATCCAGTATGGTTTTCCGGCCTTGACCCTTACGCACAGAGATTGTTCCAGATTCTCTGAATCTTTGGATGATATTATGCACTGTAGATGATGATAACTTCAAACTCTTTGCAATTTTTCTCTGAGAAACTCCTTTCTGATATTGCTCCACTATTTTCGCCGCAGCATTGGGGGAATTGGTGATCCTCTGCCCATCTTGACTTCTGAGAGACACTGCCACTCTGAGAGGCTCTTTTTATACCCAATCATGTTGCCAATTGACCTAATAAATTGCAAATTGGTCCTCCAGCTGTTCCTTATATGTACATTTAACTTTTCCGGCCTCTTATTGCTACCTGTCCCAACTTTTTTGGAATGTGTAGCTCTCATGAAATCCAAAATGAGCCAATATTTGGCATGACATTTCGAAATGTCTCACTTTCAACATTTGATATGTTATCTATATTCTATTGTGAATAAAATATAAGTTTATGAGATTTGTAAATTATTGCATTCCTTTTTTATTCACAATTTGTACAGTGTCCCAACTTTTTTGGAATCGGGTTTGTATGTGTAGGACCTTTAAGGGACAGATTTACTAACAGCTTGCACCAGCGCAAACCCTCTTTTGACGCTAAAAAACTACTGTCAGGATTTACTAAAGACACGCAGTGATAAATTCGCGCTGAAAAGGCGTGGACAGGGTTATTTTTGCGGCTGACCTTTTAGCATATGCATTTGTAGGAGTTTCCCTTTCAGACGCAAAATTTATGGGAAGAGAATATTTAAATAAATCAGGCAAGGTGATTTACTAAGGTTTGCCTCGTCAATTTACTGGTATTTGCGCCATTATTTACCGCCCAAAAAAAGCACGTCTTAAACCAGACTCTAACGGGTAGATTGCGTTGGTCATTATGGAAATGATGCGGCTGCGATCTGTGTTCATTCATTTGCGCGTTTTCAGTAGATCACGTGCAGAACTCTCCACTCCCATCGGCGCATTTATGGAATTGCGCTTTCACGCTAATTTGCCCTAAATCTGGCCCTATGACTGTAGAATAAGGCTCTTCAAACATCTAAATGTTAACTGTTGCCAACAGACGCCTTGATTTAAAAAGAGAGATAAAGTTGAGGAATAGCTCATAATCTCTCCTAACACGGCTACATCTCTAATGATGCATGTGAATGAGCGATTCAGAACGTCAGCGCTGAACTTTGAAGACGCTCCATGATGAATCTGAGCCTCTGAATATGACGGTGTCACTTCAGCCAGATGGAGCGGTTGGTGCAAAGCATGCGCCATCTGTCAGGCGCATGACACCTCAATTTCCGTGGAGCGTTTTACATGCTTAATATTTCAGCTCCCCTTTGCTTCAAAGCAGTGGCTGACAGGTCGCATGTTCTGAAACGTCCCAACCTGTTTCTCTGATTTGAGAGCTGCCTTCACCTGAGCACGGGCGCATTTAGCGCGTCGAGACGAGGTGAGAAATGCAGTCAAAGCATTGCCGTCAGCTCCCCTGTCTCCACGGTGACATTTGAGAGCGAGTGTTTGCCTTAACGTTTTAGCTCGATGTTTTACACACCTTCGGCTGTCGCGTTTGTTCCATCCTGTGCTTGCGAGCGCTGTCAGCCGCTAATGCATACGGACAGTCTCAGCAGGTGGAGAGAGTCGATTTAGTGCCAAAACTTCATTTTACAGCTATTATGGAAATGACTTTTTCGGGGCATGCAGACAGCTTTAGAAAGAGCCTCTGAATTAATGTAATTTCAAACGTTTAGATCTGAATCATTTCTGAATGTGATAGTATCGTGTCTGCTGCTTTTGTAAATGGGAATTAATGTCTTGAAATGTGACTGAACGGCTTTAATGCCCTTATAACATACCGCACCATCATACTTTTGATATATACCAGGATACAGAATGCTTACTCATTATTAATGTAGCATAGCATTACCCTAGTGCATGTCAAAATAACACGGTAATGCCATGGAACCCCTTAAAAAAAGCACCATGGTATTTTAGACATTATTGTAAGTACTGTGTAAATATGCACCAAAAGTACCATAGTAATTACCCTCTGATACCCTCACTTTTGTAAGGTACATAACCAAAAAAACCATATAGTATTTGTTACATCCAGTGTTGTGTGTAATGCATTACTAAGTATTTAATTACTGTAATTTAATTATGTTTCCCTTGAAAAAGTAAAGGATTACTCTTAATTTTTCTGTAGTTTAATTACAGTTACTTCTGATTTAATTGCATTAAATACTATATAGACTAGAACAATTCTGTAACCAATATTGGATTTACGGCTTGTCTGTCATCAAAGACAACAGACAAGATTTAACATTTAACGTCTAATGTTAAAATGTATGTTTTTAATGTAACTAATGTAAATACTTTGGTCAGTTCAAGAATAATTTATGCAATTATTTTTCCAAAAGAATTAAAAGAGCAGTTTCATGTCTATTCTTGAGATTTAGGAAGTAATTACTAAGAAGTAATGCCAAATTTTTTGTAGAGAAAGAAATTAGTACAGTAATCTAATTACACAGTCAAAGATGTAATTAGTAAGTAATTAATTACTTTTTTAGAGTAACTTACCCAACACGGGTTACATCATCAAAAAACATTGTATTATGATGGTAAATATTCATAAAACTATGCTATTACCATGTTATATCATTAAAAACATGGTATTATGTTTTTCCCTTAAAAAAGTGATGTATCAGTTGAAAATACCATGGTATTTGCATGTTACTGCAAGGTATTAATAAGGATACCATGGTACTTTCATGTCCAAAAATTGTATATCTAGTGCTACACTTACAAAAAAATAAGTACCATGGTACTAGCGTGGTATTTTAGACATGTAAAATGGCACTGCCATGATATTTTGGAAAAGTTCCATGGAATTCTTGGAAGTCATGGTACATGTTTCAAAGTACCATCTGACACCATCACTGTACCGTTACCACCACTGAACTTTTTGTAAGGTACATAACAAAAATCATGATATTACCATGTTACCTCATCAAAAACATTGTATTACCTTAAATATTCATAAAACAATGGTTTTTACAATTTTCCCTTTAAAAAAGTGATTTTACCATGTTATTGAAAATCATGTCCTACAGTATTTATTTACGTGGTACAGCAAGATATTTCTTCTAAGAATATCACGGTATTGTCATGTCCAAAAAATTGTATTACCTTACACCAAACTTACAAAAAGGAACATGGTAGTTTAGACATGTAACATTTTACTGCCATGGAGTTTTGGCACAAGGTTATACAATGTTTTGTATTACAAGTCATGGTAAATGTTTCAAAGTACCATAGTATTAATGTCTGATACCATGGTACTGCCAGTGTACTTTTTGGAATGTACATAACCAAAACAACATGTTATTACCATGTTACCTCATCAAGAAACATGTATTACCTTATATATTCATAAAACAATGGCTTTACAATTTTCCCTTTTTCCATGGTACTGCCACAGTAATTTTTTGTTAGGTACATAACCTACAAATCATGGTATTACATTGGTATCATATCAAAAGCATTGCATGGTAAATATTTATAAAACCATGGTAAAACCGTTTTCCTTACAAAAGTGATGGTGTCAAAGTATTTCAAAGAATACAGTGGTATTACCATGATAAAAAAAGCATGGCAATACCATGGTACGCAGTTAGCGTGAGATGTAAGGTGTTAAATATGGGTGGCCGGGTGTTTTCTGTCTGTGCATTCTCGGCTGCGGTCGGATCCAGGTCTTTTGAGCGTGTGAATGAGCGATCGGTTGGAGGGTTCTTGGCAGGCCTGCACACTTTAGTGCTTCTCTGTGGGCAACAGTCATTGAAACACCACTCACACTCCTGACTGCCTCCCGTTCATGCATGGAGCACAAGATGGAGGAGTCAAGGCATGCAGAAGAGGGAGAAAAAAAGAGAAAAACACTCTTTTTCATTTACCCCTTCTTTCCATCTTGCATCCATCAAACTTGCTTATGAAACCTCCTCACTGTCATGACACTGTAAGATCTGTGTTTTGACAAGTGCTTTGATTTTTAGACGTACGACGGGTTTCCTCCGGGGTGCATAAAGCATAAATGAATCAATAACTAAATGCAACCGCACTAATTGTAAATGGAGAAAGCTTTTAAGATGGGTTGTCATGGCAATATGAATATCAACACAGGGATTCTTTGGAAAAACAAGAGTGGAATTCAGTTCAGTTCCATTCTGTTTTATTAGTGGAACACTTTTTCTATTCAAATTGTTCCAAAGTAGCTTTACAAAGAAAAGTACATAGTGAACATGCCAAATGCGACATTGGCATGAAAAGATATTTAGGTAAGATGAGGAAGAAATCTCAAAATATTTTTTGAAATGGCATACTAACTACCTTTTATGAAAGTAAGTATGCATACTATTGCTGTGCACTGTTTACAGTATGTAATGTGAATTTCTGTGAAACAAGAAATAAGTCTCTTATGCTCACCAAGGCTGCATTTATTTCATTTAAAATACAGTAAAACAGTAATGTAATTTATTCCTGTGATCAAAGCTGAATTTTCAGCATCATTACTCCAGTCTTCAGTGTCACATGATCCTTCAGAAATCATTCTAATATGCTGATTTGCTGCTCAAGAAATATTAATTATTATCAATGTTGAAAACAGTTGTGCTGCTTCATGTTGTTGTGGAAACCAATGTCTTTTTTTCAGGATTCTTTGATGAATAGAAAGTTCAAAAGAACAGCATTTATTTAAAAATAGAAATCTTTTGTAATTATAAATGTCTTCACTGTCGCTTTTGATCAATTTAATGAGTCCTTGCAGAATAAAAGTATTAATTTCTTTCGAAAAAATCATACTGACCCCAAACATTTGAACAGTTGTGTATATAATACATACTAAAGAAATGGTAGTAGTGTGCTATTTCATGAGGAATCTGTGTTTTTGTATGCTAATGCCAAAAGCAAGAGAAATGAAGTGAGTGGGATCGTTCTATCAGTCTTCTTGATCTTTTGGATCCCGGTGCACACTTTGTAAGTTAAATGAAGGCAGGAGAGGGAGAATGGAGAGGATGCGGCCCTTTGATGTATTGTCACCCTTTGTTCTCCAGAGAAGTGGTTAATCACGCTCTCGTCGTATTGTAGAAAACGTTATTCGTTTCACCTTTGTGGAGCACACCGTCCCAAAATAACATAAATGAGAGCAAAGCAAAGGTCAGAATGTTGAGGGAGGAGCGCTGAGATTAAAGGCAGAGGAAAGAGGGAAGGATGGAGGGAGATGCACATGTGAGAGGAGTAGGACAGCTGCCTGTGCAGTAGACACACCTGTGCAGCTGCTCGGAGACGCTTGGATGACAAACGGCCAGAAGATGCCATCTGCCTCACTGTGCCAGTCGCCATCCTGGAGGGAATCCAACAGAATCGGCCCCAGAGCATCCGAGAATGGATGAGATCCTTCTAAAGGCAGCAATGATCATGGAGACGATGCAACGGATGATGTTCTTTAAGGTGGTGGTGATTGTTAAAATAGTTTCTCCTGTCGTAGTTTATTATGCTGAAACAAGTGTAAGTACACTGGAGGAAGAAAAACAGATGATGTCCTGGCAGTGCCTTTTCTGTTACGGACGTTTCCTTCAACGTTAAAACACAATACAATGCAACGTGTAATTCAAAAAATTCCTTCATATTAACACAGCCATATTTCCACACACTTTTCTTAGAGTGAAAGCCATTCAACATTGTGGTAGATCGCAAAACTTACCTCAACATAAATTGGATTTAAGAATGATTTACATTTATTTGAGCCTATTTAAACTTGCTTTCTGTTCCCATTATAGTATGAAATCAGGTTGTGAGCCATTCAGAATTGATTTGAGAATGCCTTTTGAATTCCAATTCAGTTCCTGAAATTGAATTGTATTTGAATTGAGGTAGCAAACAGGATGGAGAATTGCAATTCGAATTTGAACATTTATTTAATAAAACTGTAGTTTTTAGAAAAGCAATTTCTAAATAGATAGATTTTCTATTTATCTATCTATGTCTGTCTGTCATTCTTTCTATCTATCTCTGTCTGTCATTTTTTTATTTATCCATCTGTCTGTCGTTTTATCTCTCTCTCTCTCTCTTTCAGTCATTCTTTCTTTCTATCTGTCTGTCTGTCGTTCTATCTATCTATCCACCTGTATATCTGTCTCTCTGTCTGTCTGACTTCATTTTGAACTGTTCAATTTTGTTCAATTTTGCTCAACACTAAAATAAAACATTCAGTTTTCCTGCTTCACATTTTTTGGTTCTGTATGCTGTTTCACTCAGAAATACATCACATTACAAGCGTAAAATGAGTTGTGAATGTTCATTTGCAACTAATGAATGCTTATAATTGTCTTTGCACATTACACTTGAATAGGAAAAATGTTTACATTTAAAATTGCACACTTTACCTTTAAGCAGCTTAATATAAGCTTATTAAACACCTATATTTTACCATTTTGATGCTAAGTCTTTTACCCATCTTATTACAGACTCAAGCTGATTTGTGCTGAAAAGCTTTACATGCCGTGTGAATTTGCCATCTGTACTGGATCAGGATTGACAGCTCTTATTTTCCACATCGACGGACGACTGAGTCAATCTAGAGTTGTACAGTACATTCACCACTAATTTGATCATACAGTCACCAGGCATTTGTCCAAGACTCTTGATGTAATTTGTACATATTCACAGACTCTCGGCAGACGATTAAGATGTTCACGCGTGGTAGTTCATTGGTTTAATATTGTGTCCGTGGTGTATTGGACAGCACTTCAGGCAGAGATGATGTGTCATGTGGCCCGTTCCAATGTGATCAATGACTGCTCCAGTTCAGCTTTAGATCTAGAGGGCTCGGCTGACCCATTGGGGGCATACAGCAACTGTCCCAAAACATCGACCCACTGTCTGTGCTGCTCTCATTAGCTTCCACTGGAAAAAAAAAAAAAATCATTATTTCTGAATCCTGCTCTTCTCTGTCTCTCTCTGGTGTGACTTCCTAGTAATAGCCACTGTAACTGCCATTGAGCTCAAGGCCGAGCGCCACAGCTAATGAGTCAGGTGTTCAAATTACCGAGCCAGGCCAGCGATCCCTTGGGAAAATGGCTGCCGTCATATAGAGAATTTAGATTAATTAATGTTGGAATGTGCGCTTGAGTCGATAGTTCAAATATAATTAATATGCAGTTCTTTCTATACTGTTAGCCTGGATTTTATATTTAATTAAACATTTAATTACAATATACTTAAAATATTTAAGTTTGATTACATTACTTATAAAATATTAGTAGATTCTACTAATTTGTGGACATAATTTGAATGTGTGAATAAATGTAATTTAAATGGACTCAGATTATGAAGTTTTACTCCTGACCACGCCTCCCACACACTGGTTTGGTGCTGTGAGTCAGGTAATGCCGCCATTTTATCGTGGTGTGTGTGAGTTCAAGGAGCTGTTGAAACATTTGTTTTAGCAAGTTCTACGGACATTTTCCCCAACATTTACCTTTTTGTTGTTTCTTTGCTCCCAGAGAGACTGTTTGTTTAAACGACGGGACATTTTTCTCCGGTGAGCAAGCTAGTTTTCTCACTCGCGTGCGGCGGACATCACCGCGCTTCAACCCTTGACCGGCGAGTTCGACGGACGTTTTTTCGTCTTTACCCTTGTATTGTTTCTTTTTCATTTGAGGAGCTGTTGTTGGGAGTGTAAACTTTGAACCTCTGGTCAGCACCGAACACCGCGGCCGCGCTTCCAGCTGACGAGTGAGGATGGCGGCGCGAATATATGGTGAGTGCAATAATTTAACGTTTTATTCCGACACGTCTATTGATCGAAAGAGTAAGTTAAAGTTAATTAGCGGGTTGATTACAAAAACGGATGGATGTACTCCTGTTTTTTCTAGGTTCATAGCTCTCTTAAGGACAGACTATCTTGTTTTGTGTTGCAGGTCAAGAAGAGATGCTTTGGAAATGTAAGTATTGCCCTCATAACTGTGAAAAGAGAGCAGCTACTTAAACATTACAGGCTCAAACATGGAAATTATACAAGAACAGAACAATTTCCTTGTTTACATCTGGAATATATGTATATTTATGTCACTTCAAGAACAATATTTACACTTACGCTGCCTTCACACCAAAACTCCAGATCAGCAGTATGTCATGTGGGTTTACTGAGACCTGTTCTGAGGCTGATTATTTTATTGATCTGAATACTGCACAAAAGTGCACAATTACATGTAAGCCAAGTCGGGTGCCATTATAAAGACTATAACTTTAATGTTTGCTCCTTACAGAAAAGTTGTCAGCGACAAGCCTGACATCAGCCAGATGGTACTTCAATGGCCAGCTCTTTCTATAGTAAACCAGGTATGTACAGGTGCATTAACGCCATGTTGCAATTACCATAATTATGAGATTCCAGCTTGTAAAAAACATTCACGTTCTCATAGAACTTGTAATAACGACCTGTAAACTGGGAGTTTTCTGGGAGCTCCTACTTGTATAACTGTACCACCTGACTGCTAGGGATTAATTTAGCCGTTGATAGTGTTGCCATAGAAATGCGTAATTCCCAGTCCAAGGAAATGATCAGCTTGGAGTAGAACGTCACATTTTGTCATCTTGGAATTACGATAATTACGACATGGTGTGAACACAGCATATGACTTTGAGTATTTGACAACAGCACTATCTGACGCTATTATATGATAATGTATTTGTCAATCTTTTTCTTCCTCTGTTAGGTTGCAGCTGACAAGGACTCGGACAGGACTCAAACTCCAGTGAAAATCCTCTGTGTTGATCAAGAAAGCCATCAGCTAAACCCATCTAGGGTGAGGATCGTCTTTGAAGGATGTTTGGTGATGAATGAACTGACCAACCTCAGGACTTCTGTGTCCTTTTTTCCGGACTGATTTACGCCCTGCACCTGGACAACCCTAACTGTATGAAAAATACTTTATATTTTATTCAGCAGGTAATGCTCAACCTAGGAAAAGGTGAGCTGACACCTAAAATTGAATACTGTCAATATTGTGAACTCAGGAGTGTATTTGTTTGTTTATTTATTTATAAAGCACGATTAAAACATAATGCTGACGTAGTGTAAACAAACCATATAGTTTTGATGCAGTTTGTTGTGATTCTGATAGACTGTCCATGTGCTTAACAATAAGCTGATTTGTTAAAACTAGGTTTTTTCATATTTTATAAGGAAAATGTTTTCAGGACATGAAAAATGCATGTTTTGTTGTATATGTTTTGGAATTGAATTGAAATAAAACAGAAAATTGTATGAATGTACCTTTTATTGGCTTTTTTCCCTTAATTTTCTAGTTTAACAAATTAAAAAATAAAATAATTCATATAAACATACTTAGTACATTGAACTTAAATATACTATGTGTAATAATTACAAAGTAATTGCTATTACTAAACATTTTAAGTTAAATGAACTCGAATTTATAAGTTCACATTACTTAATTTTTTTAGGGCAACCAGTTTCCTCAAATTTTTTAAGTAAATTCAATTTATCCGGGTTAACAGTTTAAGGTATTGTTTGGAAAAATATTGTGTTGGAGTGGTTTCCAAGTGGTTGCTGTAAGGTGTTCTAATTGGTTTTAACATGTTGCTATGTGGTTACTATGGTGTTCTGGGTGGTTGCTAGGGTGTCATTTGCTAGCTCAAATCAAAAGAGCCCATTCCAAGTCTCTATCATATATTCTAATCTCTAGATTTGACTTGGTCCCTCCTTAAATATACTGTACCATTCAAAAGTCAGCAAGATTTAAAAAAATGAATACTTTTATTTAGCAAGGACATTACGAAATCATCATATTAGAATGATTTCTGAAGGATCATGTGACACTGAAGACTGGAGTAATGATGCTGAAAATTCAGCCTTTTTTAAGTGTGGGAGTGGCGGTGATGCTACACACAGCACTTCAGGGGTCACGCACGTCTGGGAGGTCCAACACATCTGGTGGTTTTGAACTGTGTAGAAGTGGACGGATCATGGCTTGGCAGCCTGGACCTGTGTTGAAACACTGTGTTATACTACCGATCACAAATTTACACCTCTTACGAGCAAAATATATATGCGGGAGTATAACTCTTAAAATATATGTACAAAATATGATAGTTCTATCTGTTAATTAAGGGGTTTTACTTGCTTCTTTTTGTAGTCTGAGGAAGACATCTTCTAGATGTGCAAGCAAGAAGTAAACTGATCTGGTCATGTGAGCTTTCACACTAGTCACATGACATTGACACATTTTAATCAAGACATTCTATTTTTTCATTTAAAAGTCGAATTTCTTGCCCAAAGCTAACAACAACACTTTTAGAGCTTTCAGAAATAAGAAAAAAGATGCAAACGTTTTAATAAAGACTGCATTTGGATCTTCAGCCAAGTCTCAGAGCAGTGTTTGCAACAATATCCAAATAGAAAACCGTTATTTTAAATTGTAAACTTTTTTTTTACGGTATTTCGGATCAAATAAATACAGGATTGGTAAGCATAAGAGACTTTCCAAAACATTTAAAAAAATCTTACCAACCTCAAACTTTTTAAAGGTAGTGTAAATCTCTGGTATTTTTAATGTCTGTCAGGCAAAAAAACGGAAACATTTGCCTTAGCACTACTAATAAGCCATGATATTTTCTGTTTCTGTGCGGTTTTATCAGATATCATCTCTTTGCAAAGTGAACTGCATGCGATAACAAATACAGCGCAAGCTGTGATATCCGATTCATGAACAAATGACTCTTATGAACATTCTTTTTAAGTGAGTCAAAAAAGTCAAATTCAGCCTAAATCCTGCTCATGGGTTTGCGTTGAATCCGACTCATTAGTATGTTTTTCTAGGTTCTTTATTGGCATCTGTGGTTCCATGATAAACCTTTAATATCCATAAAAACTTTCCATTCCACAAAAGGTTCTTTATACTGTAGTGGATGTTCTTTATACTAAGAAAAATGGTTAAAGGGTTAGTTTACCCAAAAATGAAGCTTTTTGGAAGCTTTATTTTTAACAGCGAGTATATTGTGCAGCCCTAGTCTTTTAGCAAATGCTGGCAGTTATTAAAATAGGTCTAAGACATCAGATATTCATGGTATGTGGTGATAGTGATCCCTGCGCTCCTGCAGAAGAACCACTGCTGTACTGCAGACCTCCCAGAATGCTCAGCTTGGCTCCAAGAACAACCATTGGAGCTATAAAGGTTGATGATTGTGAACACCGTCTGGTACTTGTCAGTTGCCAACACTGTTATGTTTACGTTACACACTTGTGTTTCTTTTTCCTGTGGTTTAATAATTCTCACGGACAGCTATTTAGCTAATTTCCCCCCCTAATATGTGTGATGTTTTGTAGCATGTAGTCATAAGCAATGTAGCCTTCACACACGGTGCTTTTCCACAGCAACTGAATATGAACTGACGGGAATGTGCCTCAGGAATTTACGGTTACAGTAATTGTCTGTTTGACAGCTATAAAACACGCAGAGAATGTCACCGGCGGTGGAAAGAGGAAGGGCATAAAAGCAGACAAATGTGGAGATTGAAAAGTCAAGGTTAGTTATATGTTTTTCTATTCAGCCATGCGTTCAAACCTTGACAAGCGTGCAATTCTTCCCCGCATCCATACAGCCAATGGCGGTGGCCTTTATCTGCTCTGCCCAGAAACACACAGTCTTGCTTGGGCTCTCTCTCTCTCTCTCTCTCTCTCCCCTCCCATCGTCCTCTTTATCTCATGCAATCCCTCCTTTCACAACCACTCTGTTACTCTTTCTCTCTGTGGTGGGATCATTGACACCTTTAATGAGTCAGCACACAGTCATGGCACTAAACGGTGATAATGGGATGCCGTGTAGAACGGAGGAGATGTGGAAGTGTGTGGGAAGCTCTGCTCAAATCCACGAGAGCGTGTTTATTGGTTCGGTCAAGTCATTTGTAGCTTATTTTAATGCCTTTTCTTGTACTATGACTGCCCACTTTCTTTCAGTGGTGTTGCTTCCGGAAATAGTTTTTCCTATTAATTTTCGCCATAGGGATTTCAAATAAAGGGTTCTGAACCTTAAAGTGAACCAACCAGCTCCCCGATGAATCGCAACATTACAAACTTTGACTTGAAGCATAAACGATGTAAATTGTGGCAGGCAATATATTCAATAATTTATATTCTAAAAATCAACTAATTTGCATTGAAAGAGGCGTGTTTTTGCTTAGAAAAGAAAGGTTTATTTTTAATACGCTTGAACTGCTGATGGATAGGTAGTAAAGCTAACTGAATTAATTAATTAATTAAATTACATATTTTTCTAAATAATACAAATAATACAAGTACACACACACACTATACCATTCAAAAGTTTGGGGTCAGTAAGTTTGAAATATTATTGCAATTAAATATAACTATGTAATATATTCCTGTGATCAAAGATGAATTTTCAGCATCGTTACTCAAGTCTTCAGTCACATGATTCTTCAGAAATCATTTAATATGCTGATTTGCTGCTCAAGAAACATTTCTGATTATTATTAATATTAAAAACAGTTGTGCTGCTTAATGTTTTTGTGGAAACAGTAATTTTTTTGGACTCTTTGATTAATAGAAGTACAAAAGAGCATTTATTTGAAATAGAATCTTTTGTAACATAAATGTCTTTACTGTCACTTTTCATCAATTTAATGCATCCTTGCTGAATTAAAGTATTGATTTCTTTTTTTTTTTTTTAAATCTTACTGACTGCAAACTTTTAAACAGTAGCATATTTTTAATAGCTTAATAGTTTGATAATTGTGTATATAGTGTGTATATAAGCAAATATGTAATAAAATTTGAAAATAAATAATGTATACAGATATATTTTTGGTTTATAGCAAAATATCCAAATATATACACAAGTAGTTTGAGGAGTAAGTAATTTCTATTGCTACATTTTTTGTTTCCATGGTAAAAGCAACTTGTTCTGTGATTTCTGCAAATAAACATGATTGGGGAAGAAAACTTGAATTGAATTCTCTTTGAATTGTGGCTTCTACAGAAGCATAGACCATCGCTCATCCTCAGAACTCACGGTAGGACTATGGGATTTAATACGTTATTGCTAAAAGCCAGTTTTTCCTCTAAAGAAAATGAATAGGATTTTTACTTCTGGAACTCTGATGCTGGTCTCTATAGCTGCTGGCTTTTAGCAACATCCTGATAAAGACAACACTGTCTCATGGATGTAAATACACTGTGCTTTATCAACAGCAGAGAACGCTTGGTAATTCTCTCCAGGTTGTTGCGGCAGCAGCGTCTAGCTGAAAATCCTCCAACTGCTCTCTAGGCTGCAATTATGACAACTGAGTGCCTCTATTTTGATTTTGGCATATTCGCTTCTAACCGCTTTTGGATTTGATCCAGACAGACAAAGAGAGGCGGGATAGTAACCATCAAGCGTTTGTACTCAGTTGACAGGATCTCAGGGTTCTTTCTGATCCAGATTGGTCAGGATCTTCCTCTTGTCAAGCCCTAGTGATGAAAAGACCATTGTGCCGTGTGATTGGCCCTCTTTCACCTCTGTTTGAATGTCAAAGGATGCTGCTGAGAGGAATTATATTCCTGGATTTCAAGAGACGAAAGCCCTGGAATACAGCTTGTTACTGAGACAGAGAGCTTCAGCTAGAGTAACATGGGATGTTTTTAACCATACTGTCACATTTCATAAAACCCTTTTGGATTATTTATATTGATGCAGATACAGTATGTTACACAAGTTGTTGTGTATTTACTTTCTAACAATAGGAGCCCTTTAAAAGAGTACAGTTGAGCTATGGCATATACACTTGGGTGTCTTTTTTGTAAATTATGTATCACATCTCATTACAAAAATGTATTGTGGTAAATGGTACTACCATGGTACTAGATTACCATATTCATATACTATGGTGTTTTGATGGTACTAAAACCATGGTATTACCATGATTGTATGATGGTAGTACTTGCTGCAATTAAAAGCATCATTCGGGACAGTTTTAGGTGTGTGTGTATATATACACTGCTCAAAAAAATTAAGGGAACACTTAAATCACAAATTGGATCTCAATGAATGAAATATTTATATACATTCTATAATTTGTTAATGGAAACCAAAATCATCAACACACTGAGGGCTGGATTCAAAATCTAGTTACAGGCTGATTGAATAACGGCAACTCATAATGTAAGTCAGTAGTGTGTATGGCCCCCACGTGCCTGTATGCACTCATGACAATGTCTAGGTATGCTCCTGGTGAGATGGCGGATGGTGTCCTGGGGGATCTCCTTACAGACCTGGATCAGGCCATCAGTGAGTTCCTGGACAGTCTGTGGTGTTACTTGGAGGCTTTTAATGCTCTGATACATAATGTCCCAGAGGTTCTCAATTGGATTCAGGTCTGGGGAATGTGAGGGCCCGTCAATGGCATCAATGCCTTCGTCATCTAAAAAACTGCCTACACATTCTAGCCACATGAGGCTGAGCATTATCATGCACCAGGAGGAACCCAGGGTTCACTGCACCAGCATAAGGTCTGACAATGGCTCTGAGGATTTCATCCTGGTCCCTAACAGCAGTAAGGGAACCATTGGCTAGCACGTGGAGGTCTGTGCTCCAAGGATATTCCTCTCCAGACCATTACTGACCCACCACCAAACGGGTCATGTTGGATGATGTTGCACACAGCATAACGTTCCCTGCGGCATCTCCAGACTCTTTCATGTCTGTCACATGCTCAGCGTGGACCTGCTCTCATCCGTGAAGAGAATGGGGTTCCAATGGTGGTCTAGAATTCTGGTGTTCTCTGGCAAATGCCAATCGAGCTGCACAGCTGTGAGCACAGGCCCCACTAGAGGACGTCGGGCCCTCATGCCACCCTCATGAAGTCTGTTTCTGACAGTTCGGTCAGAAACATGCACACCAGTAGCCTGCTGGAGGTCATTTTGTAGGGCTCTGGCAGTGCTCCTCCTGTTCCTCCTCGCACAAAGGAGCAGTTACCGGTCCTGCTGCTGGGTTGTTGCCCTTCAGCGTCAATGTCCAGCTCTCATTGTGTAACGGCCTGTTTCCTGGTATCTCCTCCATGCTCTTGAAACTGTGCTGGGAGACACACCAAATCTCCTTGTGACGGCACAGCAGGACTGCCTGTGCAACCTGATTGGGTTGCAGGTAGGGCAGGATGATTAATTGAAAAGTAATCGAAACCGGAATCCAGAACCTCTAACCGACGTAATTTTCCCATTTCGGTTATTTCGATTTTTTTAATCCTGTCAATACTTTCCCCTTAAAAACATACTAACGTGCGTGAAGTCACGTGACTCTGCCCCGTCCAGTCAGTGGCATGGAAGCAACACGGAGGCGACCTCGAGTCAACACGCACAGACAGCGTGCAAGCCCTGAAGTGAGATCACTTGCGCTTGCGTCCTCACAAAAGTTTGTCAATTGTATGTGTTTAAAGGCTTGCCTGTTTGAACATTTCAAGCAATTTTAAACCATCAGATGCATCATTATATTGAACTACTGCGCTGATGTATTGTGGCACACGAACACGCATACAGACAGTAGCTCGCACATCACGTGAAGATCGCACACACAGATTGGAGCGCAGAAACTCATTGTCAACGCTGTCCTGTGATTCATCACTAAAGTAGCTTAAAAACTCAGAATTTATAGCATATATTTTTCTACTCTGATTTAACTATACAACCCACAGCTTCATAATTAATAGAGAGATGGTATAACTAATTCACACACGCAATCGCTCTCTCATTAATGCATTCAAATAAATGTACTACAGTAATATAGTGTAATACAGTACAAACCTTGTCAGTGAACTATTAGGGCAAAAAAAGCAAAAAAACTAAAATATAATCGTTCATTAATCGTAATCGAGGTAAAATGTTCAATTAATTGAGGATTTTGAGTTTAGGTCATATTGTCAAGCCCTAGTTGCAGGTTCTGCCTCATGCTACAGACAGTGACAAGGACCCTAACAAAACACAGTACTAAAGACAAATCAGCCAGGAAGAAAAGGAGAGAACAATTGTCTTTGGCCACCACCTGCAAAATCATTCCCTTTTTGGGGGTTGTCTTGCTGTTGCCTCTCCAGTGCACCTGTTGTCACTTTCATTTGCACCAAAGCAGGTGAAACATTCACAATCACTTATTTTTCCTAACTGGACAGATCGATATCCCTGAAGTTTAATTGGCTTGTACGGCTCGTTTCCACCAAGCGGTACGGTTCAGTACGGTATGCAATTTTTGCAGTTTCCATTGTCAGAAGTTGTGACTGGTACCCTAATTCTGAACCATACCGTACCACTTTTTTGGCACCCTTCCCTTGGGGTACCTAGCACAGTAGTCTGGTACTAAAGGGTCCACTAGACTCACTGCAGAATGTTGATTGGTTGACAGAGAATCGTCAACAAAAGAATTCAGCTGTGTTTTTCCATGCAGCCTGCAGCCTTGGCTCAAACAAAGCATGTCTTCTTCTTGTGACAAACAGCCACATGCCGAGAAGCAAGAACAAGATCTGCTGTATGTCGTCCATTGTTGTTTGCTGTGTCGCTTTCTTGTTTGCGCGAGAATGACGTTGATCGAAACGCGCTGGAAACGCAAGCCAGATCAGGGTTCACGGTCAAGAATTTTACTGTACTGAACCGTACCGCACCGCTCGGTGGAAACGAGCAACAAGTGTTCCCTTAATTTTTTTGAGCAGTGTATATACAGTGTATATACTGATACCCTCCCCCCTCCCCCTCCCAGGCCCGGGACACCCCAGCTATGGCCATCTTTCTCCTGTTGTATTACAGAGTCAGTAAAAAGGTCTCTTTAATAGCCTAAGTTACTGAAACTGTGACATTAATTGTCTACCGCCTGTACACTGTGAGTGTCTAAAGGACTGTTCCACAGGTGCATGTGCAAAAATTGTTTATGGTTCATTTAACTTTCCAATAAAGATCTGTAAAGCTTATGGGTTTTACAAAATTATCTTTAAAATACAGTATCCTGAAAAAGGGACGTTTCTTTTTTGCTGAGTTGCTATTTACTCCTGTTTGATTACCAGAGTCATATATTTACAATCCAAAATATATGCTATAAAAAAGGAGCAAAACCAGAAAAACAGCAGCTAGAAACTACCATTAGAAGCTCAGTCCAGTTTTAGACATTAATATTTCTCGCATGGCTGAGCTGCCACCGGTTTTTTTCGCCCCTCCTGCGTTTTTCTCAGCGCTGGCCATTTATTGAATTGCATTTCTTCTGTTTCCGCCGTCACTGTCAGGAAAGCTGTCTGAGTCATAATCCGACAGAATAAGCAGTGTGCGGGGGGACGGAAAGAAGCCGAGTCGAGGAAACAAGATAAAGAAAAGACAGAGGCAGCGGGAGAGAGAGAGACGGGGGTGAGGGAGAGAGACAGTGAGGTTTAAGTTGATGCTAGAGGAGGATTAATTTCTCAATCAGCAGCAGTGTTGGACTCTGTGCTCTTAGTAATTGCTGTGCTGTTGGGGCCCCTGTGTTTGGGGCTCATTATCTCATGTGAATGAATGGCGTTCACGGGGCCAGCTCAACCGCACTGACATCACTGCAAGGCTCATTGCTGGCTCGGTGTGGACGGGTGTTAATGTGTTTACTTGACGTGAGCAATTTCTAAACGGTGAAATAGTTCATTTGTCATTCAGAGTAGCGGGAAAAATAACACCCTCACTTCTGGTTAGTTTCTTTCTTTTTTTTTCTTTTTTTTTGATTCATTTGTAATTTTTAATTTAAAAGTTTTTGTATTTATTCACAAACAAGTTTTATATATATATATATATATTAGTGCTGGGGAAAAATTAATCGTGATTAATATATATTTAAGAAAAATATGTTATGTATATTTATATATAAGATAAATTATATATACAGTATATACATGCAAATATTTCTTAAATATATACATGTGTGTATATATTTAATATATATACGTGTGTGTATTTATATATACATAATAATTATACACAGTACACACACATATATTATGTAAACACAAACTTTTATTTTGGATGTGATTAATCACAATTAATTTTTCCCCAGCACTAATATATATATATACATATATATATATAGTTCATCAGATTCTACATTATTAATAGCTAAATGGGATATTGCATTTTGTGCATTTTTAATTTTTTGTTTAATTTGCATAATATATATATGTGTGTGTGTGTGTGTGTGTGTGTGTGTGTGTGTGTGTGTGTGTAAATATGCATTATTAATTTCTAAATGGAATTTTGCATTTTTAGTGTATTTAATTTGCTTTATTTTTTATTTTATTTTTGCTTTATTTTTTGTTTAATTTGCTAATATATAGCCTATATATATAATTTCCATATTTTCACAAATTAAAAATGGTTTCATAAATCATAATTTCATTATAAAAAATATTCATAATCATACATTACATAGATTACATACATTATTACTTGTTAGATTGAATTTGAGTTTGAATTTATTTATTTAATTTGTATTTATATATACTTTTTTGTTTAATTAGCATGTATACAGTGGGGAGAGTATTTGATATTTGCAGGTTTGCCCACTTACAAAGCATGTAGAAGTCTGTCATTTTTATCATAGGTACTCTTCAACTGTGAGAGACGGAATCTAAAACAAAAATCCAGAAAATCACATTGTATGATTTTTAAGTAATTAATTTGCATTTTATTGCATGACATAAGTATTTGATACATCAGAAAAGCAGAACTTAATATTTGGTACAGAAACCTTTGTTTGCAATTACAGAGATCATACGTTTCCTGTAGTTCTTGATCAGGTTTGCACACACTGCAGCAGGGATTTTGGCCCACTCCTCCATACAGACCTTCTCCAGATCCTTCAGGTTTCGGGGCTGTCGCTGGGCAATACGGACTTTCAGCTCCCTCCAAAGATTTTCTATTGGGTTCAGGTCTGGAGACTGGCTAGGCCACTCCAGGACCTTGAGATGCTTCTTACGGAGCCACTCCTTAGTTGCCCTGGCTGTGTGTTTCGGGTCGTTGTCATGCTGGAAGACCCAGCCACGACCCATCTTCAATGCTCTTACTGAGGGAAAGAGGTTGTTGGCCAAGATCTCGCGATACATGGCCCCATCCATCCTCCCCTCAATACGGTGCAGTCGTCCTGTCCCCTTTGCAGAAAAGCATCCCCAAAGAATGATGTTTCCACCTCCATGCTTTACGGTTGGGATGGTGTTCTTGGGGTTGTACTCATCCTTCTTCTTCCTCCAAACACGGCGAGTGGAGTTTAGACCAAAAAGCTCTATTTTTGTCTCATCAGACCACATGACCTTCTCCCATTCCTCCTCTGGATCATCCAGATGGTCATTGGCAAACTTCAGACGGGCCTGGACATGCGCTTGCTTGAGCAGGGGGACCTTGCGTGCGCTGCAGGATTTTAATCCATGACGGCGTAGTGTGTTACTAATGGTTTTCTTTGAGACTGTGGTCCCAGCTCTCTTCAGGTCATTGACCAGGTCCTGCCGTGTAGTTCTGGGCTGATCCCTCACCTTCCTCATGATCATTGATGCCCCACGAGGTGAGATCTTGCATGGTGCCCCAGACCGAGGGAGATTGACCGTCATCTTGAACTTCTTCCATTTTCTAATAATTGCGCCAGCAGTTGTTGCCTTCTCATCAAGCTGCTTGCCTATTGTCCTGTAGCCCATCCCAGCCTTGTGCAGGTCTACAGTTTTATGTCCTTACACAGCTCTCTGTGGAGAGGTTGGAGTCTGTTTGATTGAGTGTGTGGACAGGTGTCTTTTATACAGGTAACGAGTTCAAACAGGTGCAGTTAATACAGGTAATGAGTGGAGAACAGGAGGGCTTCTTTAAGAAAAACTAACAGGTCTGTGAGAGCCAGAATTCTCACTGGTTGGTAGGTGATCAAATACTTATGTCATGCAATAAAATGCAAATTAATTATTTAAAAATCATACAATGTGATTTTCTGGATTTTTGTTTTAGATTCCGTCACTCACAGTTGAAGAGTACCTATGATAAAAATTACAGACCTCTACATGCTTTGTAAGTGGGCAAACCTGCAAAATAGGCAGTGTATCAAATACTTGTTCTCCCCACTGTATATATATATGTGTGTGTGTGTGTGTGTGTGTGTAATTGACATATCTTGCAAATTAAAAAAGTAATAAATTCTACATTATTTATTGTTGAATTGAATTTTGCATTTTTCATTTGATTTTTAATTGATTATTTTTGATTGTAATTTTTTTATGTTTATAATTGATTGATCATTTGATTTATTAATTTGCAGGGGGTTATGACATTTGCAGCTATTTCATATCCGGAGGTTGCAGACAGCAGAAAAGCGGTTTCGGTGGTGACAAGCTTTTAATGTGTCTGCTTGCAATTTCTGACTGGTGAAATAGTTCATTTGACATTCAAAATAGCAGGTTTGAAAAATAGTGTCATTAAAATACTTTCTCTCTCTTTCTGTGTGGATAATGGCTCCTGTCCTAACTATACAACCCCGTAGTGTTCAGTGGCACTGGAGTTTCACAGTCAGATGGTGTTGGCTTTGTCTGACCCACTTGCTATAAATAAAAGTCCAACAGTGTAGAACAGCAATTCAACACGATGAAAAAGATCCAGTGAACAATGGAGCGAAATTACTACTCTTTGTCCCTATAGATTAAATGATTGACAGAGATAACAGTGCACTCGCAAACAGTGATCACGGAAAGCTCTTGCCTCAAATCGAAACATTAATGGATGAAGGGTTGTTGTTGTTTTGAGCACTGAATCGCAATGAATGTATTATAAAATCCAATTTCTCATAGGTCAGATGTTTTAGTCATCTCATATGAATACAAATCTATTTAATACTTCAACTGTTTCTTTTAGACAGCGATTAGATTAAAAGATCAAAAGGAGGCATTGCTGAAGTAGAGATTGTTCTTCTAAGAAAAAGACGCCATGTAATCTCAAATATGTCTCTTCTAGAGTTTCAGAAGAGATCTCAAACTGCAGACTTTGGTGGCTTGGCATCTCTGAGAACAATCAAAGGTAAAAGATGAACTCAAACACATTTCTCATCAATTTTTCCTAAGATCAATTTATCTGCGCTACTATCCACATTCATTTTATAGTTCTGCACCTACTGTGTTTTAATAACGGTCTTGTTTTTCTCTTTTTTATGAATTTAAAAAAAACAATTTTAGGAATTTTATTAGTAAGTCACTGAGAATTCCGAGCTATGAATAAGTGACCTCTGTGCAATAAAAGTTCTGTGAAGGGTTTCATGATATGAGAAATAAAATGTTCCTTGATCTTTTGACATGTAAGAGGTCTTTGTACCATTAAAGAGGACCTATTGTGCTTTTTTACACGCTCAATTGTCTTTAGTGTGTAATGTTGCTGTTTGAGCATGAAAAAGCTCTGCAAAGTTCCAAAGCACAAAGTCCCTCCAGCGTTATTCTCTATATCAGTGCACACTGTTTCTGAACTCCCTGAAATGCCTTGATTGTAGTCTTGAGTTTTCTTCCCGGAACGAACACGTCACAATATTCTTCATTTAAATAATTCCCGCCAAAAAAAAAAAAAAAAAAAGGACGAGGCCTGGTTGAGTTAGTTAGTACTGTGTTGAAACCATTGACTGTAAAAAAAAAAAATATGGATGTAGTGTCCGTGACGTCACCCATTGGTTTCTGAAGAGAGTTTTTGAAGTTTAAAGTCGGCCGTTACCATCTTGGCAACACGTCACTGTGCATCACTCCCGGATAACTGACAATGGGCAAAGAGGCGGGACGTGGCTGGAGCTGAGGTGATGTGATGACTAACAGACAGCAGACAAACGGCAATTCACCTGTCACTCAAAATGGCCACGGCCTTAATCATGCAGAACTTTAAGGCTTTTTATAATGCAAACCAATGAGTTTTTAAAAAAAATCACCCCCCTCACAGTTGTCATGAAGGGCAAAATTAGCCGTATAGACCAAAACCACAATTTGTACCAGGCTGTAAACATGTTTTTTTCTGCTGTAAAGTTGGGCATTTTAACATGGGGCTCAATGAGATTCTGCTCCCTTTTGGAGCCTGTCCCTAGCGGCCAGTCGATGAATTGCAGTTTAAGTCACTTTCGTATTGGCTTCAAGAGAAACTGGGGGAGGTTGCTGCTTGGTTGAAACTCGCAATTATGGTAAGGGGCATGACATTTCCCAAACAAGTTGACTCATCACAACACACTGATCCAGCCAACCAATCAGAGCACATTGCGCGTTTAGTAGGAGGGGCTTCATAGGGACCGGAACTAAACAAAGCGTTTCTGACAGACTGGGAAGAGACTGGGAAGAGTTGCAAAAATGTCAAATATGTGAAAAATGATGTTTTTTTTAACATTACTATAAAACCTAAAAACAAAATCAAGATTTTGTAAAAACATCCTGTAAGTTTCAAAGCTTAAAACATCCTTCTCAATATAAACAAGCCCCGAAAATGGTTCATTTGGATATTTTGGGATCTGTGACATCCCATGGGCAAATACTTCAAAGTAGAGCTGCACGATTCTAATTAAATTGAGAATCACAATTTTTTTTTTGTTTCAAATACAGATCACGGTTCTCCCGCAATTCTTAACAGACAACTAAACAAAATAACGTTATTTACTAGAGGTTCTGACAACATGTTAATTGCTGCAGAAAAATCAACCTCAAGAAACATTAAAATATATATTTTTTTAAATCCATGTCATGACCCCTTTAAATATATCTGTTATAAATCCAGTAGTCAACTGGCTTCTTGTTTGAATCTCTAATAAATTCAGAATTGCTTATATTGAGCAGAAGTGCATGTATAACGTACATGGACCAATTAACTTTCACTAGAGGACGAAGTGGCTGTGTGCACTCCACGTCAGGTGGTTTTCGCTTGTACTCACTTTCATTACATGTTTTATTGCTCAGACAACGTCCCTGGACAACACTCTATCACTCTCTGAGGGTAATAGCTTTTTTCGCCTGTGTAATTTAATTGATCAGGCACTTCCTCTTTTTTCACCTTGAGGAATGGCCACTGTGGTGAAAAAGCCAACAGAGATTAGAAGTCGTATGCATCTGAATTAGCTTGTTATGGAAAGATTATTTAGTATATGGTATTGTAATGTAATTCCACACTATATATAAATAGAAAAATGTAATATTTTATCCCAAATTTTGAATGTGGTCTCATACTTTTGGATCCTTACAAGTGGCAGTATATATAGAGCAGAAAATTATCTTTTTTGGTTAAAGTCCAATTTAAAAAATGCATAAGCATGACATTGATGTCACTTTTTATGTCTAATGACACCGTTTTGGCAGAAAATGAAAGGTTGAGGTGTTTCAGTGAGCATGAGAATGAGTTCAGGCGGTGGGTTGGTGCACAGGAGGTGAAGCTCCACATATTAACACACATAGGATACGGCGTGTCGGCGCATTTCTTACGGCGTCATTTCTCCGACACGCTTCATTTGTGTTCCAGTCCATCCTCCCCGTGAAGGACTGTCTGCAAACCTGAATCAGCAGCACAGAAAGAGAGGGAGTTTTAATAACTTACAGTCCTGGCAGTGGTCCAATCATCCGGACAGACCCAGAATAGTGCTATGAAAACTAGATTCCCCCTTAACTGGAACTCCCACCTCTTTTACACCGACTCCTCATCAGTGATACAGCTGACATCTGCCCTGAATGAATACAGCAGTGGAAGCCTGCACTTTACCATAACCTTATTGCAAATCATGCATATTATTGCAATTATGTGTTTGGTTTATAGCTCACAAGACTTACATTCCACTCACACCTTCAGAAAATGTAAAAATCTATTATCAACTTTCTTTATCAAATTTCTTAAACGTTAACTATGGAGTTAAAAAGTTACATTATGGTTTTATAATATCCAGCTATTTTTATCATTATTTGTAGCAAATTATTTGTGGTAAAAGGTTAAGAATACTTTTTTTTTATCTTTACACATAAAATTGCATTTTTTTGCAGTGGAGCCAGTGAAAATGGTGACAGTGACACAATGGGCCCTATTTTACTGATCTAAGCGCATGGTCTAAAGCGTATGGCGCAAGTGCACTTAGGGCGTGTCCGAATCCACTTTTGGATGTTTAACGACAGGAAAAATGGTCGTTGCGCCCGGTGCATGGTCTAAAAGGGTTGTCCCTATTCTCTTAATGACTCATGGGTGTGTTTTAAGCGTAACGTGCAATAAACCAATCAGAGTCTCATCTCCCATTCCCTTTAAAAGCCAGTTGTACTTGCACCTAGGCGGATTCGCTATTTACATGGAGGAATTTGCAAGCGGAAAGACTGAACGCTTCTCCAGAGAGGAATCCTTTTATTTTTAATATTTAAAAATGTTTGTGTGCTGCTGCGCGTCCCTGTGTGTGTGTGATAAGCAGAGTGTACATGCGTTGTGCACCCGCCTATAGGCACATATTACTAACGCACTTTATAATTTTATTTTTTTTTTTTATATATATATATATATATATATATATATATATATATATATATATATACATACACACACACACACTCACCTAAAGGATTATTAGGAACACCTGTTCAATTTCTCATTAATGCAATTATCTAATCAACCAATCACATGGCAGTTGCTTCAATGCATTTAGGGGTGTGGTCCTGGTCAAGACAATCTCCTGAACTCCAAACTGAATGTCAGAATGGGAAAGAAAGGTGATTTAAGCAATTTTGAGCGTGGCATGGTTGTTGGTGCCAGACGGGCCGGTCTGAGTATTTCACAATCTGCTCAGTTACTGGGATTTTCACGCACAACCATTTCTAGAGTTTACAAAGAATGGTGTGAAAAGGGAAAAACATCCAGTATGCGGCAGTCCTGTGGGCGAAAATGCCTTGTTGATGCTAGAGGTCAGAGGAGAATGGGCCGACTGATTCAAGATGATAGAAGAGCAACTTTGACTGAAATAACCACTCGTTACAACCGAGGTATGCAGCAAAGCATTTGTGAAGCCACAACACGCACATCCTTGAGGCGGATGGGCTACAACAGCAGAAGACCCCACCGGGTACCACTCATCTCCACTACAAATAGGAAAAAGAGGCTACAATTTGCACGAGCTCACCAAAATTGGACAGTTGAAGACTGGAAAAATGTTGCCTGGTCTGATGAGTCTCGATTTCTGTTGAGACATTCAGATGGTAGAGTCAGAATTTGGCGTAAACAGAATGAGAACATGGATCCATCATGCCTTGTTACCACTGTGCAGGCTGGTGGTGGTGGTGTAATGGTGTGGGGGATGTTTTCTTGGCACACTTTAGGCCCCTTAGTGCCAATTGGGCATCGTTTAAATGCCACGGCCTACCTGAGCATTGTTTCTGACCATGTCCATCCCTTTATGACCACCATGTACCCATCCTCTGATGGCTACTTCCAGCAGGATAATGCACCATGTCACAAAGCTCGAATCATTTCAAATTGGTTTCTTGAACATGACAATGAGTTCACTGTACTAAAATGGCCCCCACAGTCACCAGATCTCAACCCAATAGAGCATCTTTGGGATGTGGTGGAACGGGAGCTTCGTGCCCTGGATGTGCATCCCACAAATCTCCATCAACTGCAAGATGCTATCCTATCAATATGGGCCAACATTTCTAAAGAATGCTTTCAGCACCTTGTTGAATCAATGCCACGTAGAATTAAGGCAGTTCTGAAGGCGAAAGGGGGTCAAACACAGTATTAGTATGGTGTTCCTAATAATCCTTTAGGTGAGTGTATATATATATATATATATATATTGAGGCATTGACTTTAGACCAGGTTTCAGTTGGTTCAGTCTATTTCAGTTGCCTCAAAATAGCAACGCGCCAACAATGTGCCTGAACACACCTTGTTTTCAGACCAGCATGCCCATGGGCGCACAAATGGGCGCAAATGCATTTGCTATTTAAACAAAGTGGCACAGGATGTGAAAATGATAACTGCGTCTGCTGAAATTAGCAAAAAACACTTGCGTCACGACTGGCGCATTGTGCCGGGTGTTTATTTTGTTATATTTTAGCTTTATTTGAATGAACAAACATGTTTTTAATAGTTTTACCATGGACACTATCCCATGAGGCCACAGGAGAGGATTTATGAATGACAGTGAAGTGACGCGACTGATGCTGGTAGGTCACATGACTATGACAACATGGCGGATGCAGTACGTCCGGATTACATTCATACTAAACACATTCATATTATATAGAACATACTTTTTTAACTGTCATGTAGTAATTACTTATTCAAAATAAGTGCCTACTCAGAGTATGCGATTTCAGATGAAGCCATAGAATATAGCACTATAAAAGTATGGATAGCAGCTCAGATTATCTGATCTTGGAAGAATTTGAGGAGAAATATTCATATTGAGATCTTTGACTTGTCTTGGACAAACAATTGGGATATCAGTTAAGTTTGCAGAAAGGAACTTGGTTACTCCCTACTAATTGTTCTCAAACTCTTTTTCTTTGTCCCAGATGAGACCGATTTGACCCCTCCACCCAGCTTCACTCCAGTGATGCAGGTACCAGCCCCTAAACAAACCCCAAGAGGAGTTGCATCCATGGGGCAGGACTTCCTAGAGTCTGTCCTGTCACGCAAGGATCATCTTCTGGCCCAGAAGGGTGTGACCCTTCCCAGTGGTTTACCCCCTAATCTGGTGCCCATGTTGGGAAAGGGGCTCGAGGCTGGAGCAGATGTCCTGTCACCCGACCAGCCCTTCCTGAGGAAGATGCTCCCTGCACACAGTGGCACTGGCCACCCCACTTTATCTCCAGCCTACGACCTCCCCACTGAACCCCCGGAGGCCGTCGCAACACCGAGCTGGGATACCGATGCTCCAACCGCACACATGAAGCCTTCGGTCGCCGATGTGGTTCCCACCACTGTGAACGTTGAAACAGTGTCTGGAGTTCTCACCTCAGGTAAGTTTCAGAAAAACCTGAATCATGAATGAGTCATTATAATGTTGGTTGCTAGTAGTTGTTCCTTATGCTGCTGCACATTTACATATAGTTCAATCAATCACATTTATTTATATAGCACATTTAAAAACAACACATGTTGGCCAAAGTGCTTTACATACCAGGACCTGGCACATTCATACAATCTAGGATGCTTTAAATGAGATTTAAATGCATCAAGAGTGGCATAGGATCTGATATGGAGAGGTAAGCGAGGAGCTGCAATAGAGAATAGTCCTTTTGATTTTAGACTTGGAAAAGTTAACTGAAACCTTTGTACAGATCTTAATGGCCTAGAGAATGTACGTTGCTGAAGAAGTTCACTAATATAACTGGGTGCCAACCCATTTAAACCCTTAAAAACAAATATATACATATTACATCTTATACTGAATTTGACTGGAAGCCAATTGAGGGATGCTAATACAGGTTTTTTATATATATATGCATGCATATTTCCTAGTCCCAGCGAAAAGCACACTTCAGTCTTTGATTTATTCAGGTGGAGAAAATTGGCCACCATCCAATCCTTAATATCATTAAAACAACCAAAAAGGGACTGTAGAAATTATCCAAATTATCCCCCACCTTTACCACACCCATACATCGTATATGACAAATATCAGCCAAAGGAAGCATGTAGATGGAAAACAAGACTGGACCCAATATCGATCCCTGAGGAACCCCGCATTTCATTAAAGCAGAATAGGATGAAAAATGTCCTAATTCCGCAAAAAAAAAAGTTATCATGGAAAGATACGAGGCAAACCAATTAAGAGTTGACCTCTAATTAACATCATCGCATTCCCAG
Organism: Coreius guichenoti; assembly: GCA_039654105.1. Taxonomy (NCBI): domain Eukaryota; kingdom Metazoa; phylum Chordata; class Actinopteri; order Cypriniformes; family Gobionidae; genus Coreius; species Coreius guichenoti. The sequence goes on from CM077190.1 coordinate 29,731,427, forward strand.
CAGTCTCGCCAACTCTTATTGAAAGTGAATGACTTTGCCACTGAAAATCATTGGCTAACTGTTTCCATTCACTTTTTACGCAAATGTTCTGAGATTGCGTAAAAAGTGCTGGGTGGAAGCCCAAAGATCTGAATAAAATATCCAGAATGCACATAAAAATATGCTAGCTTGAAGTGGAGACATGCAAATCAAAAAAGTCAAGTAACTGTGCCTCAAGTCATATGACTGAATAATTTGGTCAGATGTAGTGTTGTTTTTAGGTGTGTGTGCTGCGCAGACCGATCGTTGTATGACATCAAACTACCGCGAGAGCGATTAGAGAGCAGACGGCTGCGCATGCTTTCGAAACTCTCTTGCGGTACTTTAATGTTGAACACCGATCGGTCTGCGCAGCGCTGCTTCAAGACGAACACACCTATTGTTAACTAAAACTATTAAAAATAGTAAATTAAAAGTAAATTAAAGCTGAAATAATATAAAATATTAGAGGAAAAAACAGGTCCAGACTATACAATATTTTTGTTTATTACGATTATGTGATTTTGACTCCTACATTTTTGTTGTCTGGTGGACTACTTCTGGTCAGACTACTGTTGCTTCCCAACCAATCATCGCTTGCCATCTTTTTAACGACGTGCGTGATGTCATCGAGAAGGCGGAACTAGCGGTTGACTTCCAGAAACAAGAACGTAAACAAACAGGCCACTAAAACCGGTGTGTTAGCTTAATGCTAATTCCAGTACTCAACGGGTTGCTGAAGCGCCTCTGCTATCGTTCGCCAGCATTTATCTTTTTTCACTCTGTCGCGGTAGTCCCTCGAGGAAACATCATAAAGGCACAAACCTTTCCTTCATTGCATAATTCCACCTAGCAGCACCAATATCATCATCACTCTTTTGTTTATCAATGTTTGAACACTGTTTATGGAAGAGCTTCTGTGTTTCTATTGGTCAACTCCCATCATGGAGGACCGGAAAAAAAATTTAATATGCTAGTCTTTCTGTCGGGACGTTGTGAAGCGTCACAGGCGCGGCGTCGGTTGTCGTCTACTATGACACATTATACGAGATAAAACAATCGATTCTTGCGTCCCGACGGCCATTGTCTTTTACGAATCACCACACCCTACATCAAAGGGATCATACCAAAATCAGGCTGATATCATGTAGTCTGAACCCGGCATAATGCCCGGTACACATTGTACGATTTTGGGCTGTCCCAGACGAACAATCGTGGCGTTTTCTGTGGTCGTGGCCCCTAAACGGTGGTCCTACATCGTACAGTGAGAGAGGTTCAAAGACGGCCGTTTTCACGGTCTTGTGACCAAAGATAGCCTACGACAATTTTCTGACAGTGTCATAAATTTAGCATGATCATATCACAGTGTGTTTGCTGCTAAGACCTATGTCTACTGACTAGCCAGTAAAAATGCTGCATGCTATGGCGTATTGATCAAAGCAAAATGGCGCTAAAACTTAAAACTACTTGCCTCAAGCTCTATTTGCAAAATTGGCATGAAAGTTGGCCTCTTTCCCCTAGCCATGACCGTGTACATATTCTCCTCTTTCGCTTCCTCCTCTTTTTTTCAGCCCACATAAAAACCACAAAGTGCGATTCATCTTGCTCTATTTATTTACCACTAGCACATGCTGATGACGTTTTATTCTTCTATACTAACTTGCGTCGTAGCCTCGGATTCAATAGGTGTCATCATCGTACAGTCTACATACATGTCGTACCCAAGTTTATTAGATCCATGTCGTACAGTGTGATTTGTAATGATTTTATAGGATTGCTAAAATTGCACAGTCTGTAGCAGGCATTAGGAATCACCACGACACCCTTTACGTCAAAGGGATCGTGCCAAAATCGGCCTGGTATCATGTAGTCTGAACCTGGCATTAAAGGAATAGTTCACCCAAAAATGAAAATTAGCCCATGATTTACTCACCCTCAAGTCATCCTAGGTGTATATGTCATTCTTCTTTCAGACGAATACAATCAGAGTTATATTAAAAAAGTCCTGGGTCTTCCAAGCATTATAATGGCATTGACTTGATGGTTCATTTTTGAAGTCCATAAAAGTGCATCTATCCATCATATAACTGCTCCACAAGGCTCCGGGGGGTTAATAAAGGCCTTCTGAAGCGAATTGGCACGTTTGTGTAGGAAAAATATCCATATTTAAGACTTTATAGACTAAAATAACTAGCGGTACACAAGTCGACTTATGGCGAAAGAGTAACCCTTGACCCTCTGACGCATGCGTATTGACGAACACAGAAGCGCAGAGGATAGAGCAAAACAAAACACCTTGCGTACCGCTGACCGCCGGAAGCTAGTTATTTTAGTCTATAAAGTTTTATATATGGATATTTTTCTTACACAAACACGCTGCTTCGCTTCAGAAGGCCTTTATTAACCCCCCGGAGCCATGTGGAGCAGTTTTATGATGGATAGATGCACTTTTATGGACTTCAAGTCAATGCCATTATAAAGCTGGGAAGAGCCAGGACATTTTTGAATATAACTCAGATTGTATTCATCTGAAAGAAGAATGTCATATACACCTAGGATGACTTGAGGGTGAGTAAATCATGGGCTAATTTTCATTTTTGGGTGAACTATCCCTTTAAACTTAAAAAAAGTTTCAGTTGAAGTACTATAATGGACCCATTTCACATTTCCGGTGTTCTCAGAAGCAGAAGTTGTCATAGTTGGGTAAACTTTATTTAGCAGTGAATGAGAGATGACAGCAAATATCATTTTTGTATTCCCATTTGCTCCAATAGCAAATTAAAAAAAACATGATAATGTTTGCACAACTTTCCATTGTATTAGAAACACCCTCGCAGCAGCATTGTTTTTTGTAGGTTACTGCCAAATTAATAGAGCACAAAGTATAGCTTTATAAATGTTTTTTTTTTGTTTTTTATGAAAAACGTAACTAGATTTGCGATGTTGATAACTGTGGAAACACGTCATCACAGTCTGTGAAATGAGTCCATTACTAAAACTGCAATAAATATATTCAAAATGTATTTAAAATATAAAATATTTAAAAAACAAATACTATTAAAAATAACTAATACTTAAAAATTGAAATGAAAACAAATTATAAAAATGAAAGTTGAAAATATTTATAAATACTATAATAGTATACAAATAATATTAAAGCCACAATATGTAATTTTTTGCCGCTAGAGGTCGCTTATTCAAAACAAAGGCGTAGCTTGATCACGCCTTGATTTCGCAGAGCTTTTATTATGCCGCAGACGACCGCTTCTGCTTCTTCCGCTTATACGTATGTGTGGTAACGCAGCGATGTTTTATCATATTAGATACATTTGAGTGTGTTGAAAGTTATGTTATAATGCTACTCTGTGCGTTCGCATGGCGGCTACTATGAGACACTTGTTGCACACTGCAGTAAGCTAGATGATATTAAGCATGGTAAAACATGGTACTCTCGGTAAATCAAGAAAACAAGATTTAAACAATAAGACTAACTGTGTTGAGCTAGATAATGATCGTTTTCTGTCGATGAATGTATCCAAACAGTTGCTCACCTGTCTAATAAAACACATAATATATTAAAGCGTCTTTGGTGTTTCCATGGTTTCTACAAAATAAAACCAGAAATCGAGGGTAATGCGGGTATGATGTCATTGATAGGCGACTCATGGACACATCCGTGTCCTGGTTAAAATAGCTTATTTCTCTGGAATTAAACATTCTTGGAAACATTTGGGATAATGTAAGTACACAAGTCAACAAAATATATAACATTGTTCAAGTGGTTTTTGGATATTTTATATTGTGCCTTTAAGTGATTAATAATGCTGAAAAAATAACACTGCTACTATCCAATATCTGTTGTGATGACTAACAAACATTTTGTCAGAGATTTGTCTGTGCGCTCTAAATTGTAATGTTCTGTTAAAAGTAATTTGTCATATTTATTCAAGCCAGTGTCTATTTGCACTGAGTGCAAATGCATTTTTCACTAACTCTGCCAACCGTTGCTCAGATATTTTATTTTTAGTACTAATAACAGCATATTATATGACATTTTGTGTTAATAGCATCTGTCACTGTTTGCATTAGTGTTAACAAGATATTTGTTGCTAATTATGCTTGTTGCAAACAGTATCTATTTACACTTAGCTGTCCTCCAGAAGTGATTTTGTTCTCTTGAACACGCGAGATGTAATTGCTGCTTTATTCACAGTTTTTTTTACTAATTAAATTTGCAACTTGAATGAAAATATAGCTAGTTTGAACACCTGTATCTAGAAGTTTAATTAATCTGATATTCAAATTATTTCTGAAGGATCATGTGACACTGAAGACTGGAGTAATGATGAAAATTCAGCTTTGCATCAGAAATAAATGACATTTTAAAATATATTCAAATAGAAAAGTTATTTTTAATTGTAATAAAATTTCACAATATTACCGTTTTTACTGTATTTGTGATTAAATAAATGCATCCGTATTGAGACTTCTTTCAAACACATTTAAGAAATGTTAATTATTTCAAACTTTTGACCTGTAGCGTACAGCTCGATGATGTAGATGTTCCTCCTTACTGTTGTTGTGCTTCTCAAATCCCTTTTTAGAGATTCTCAGATGAATAGTTGGGTTTTTAATGTCGTCTGTCTGGCATCTTCCTCCAGCTGTATCAAACTGCAGGGTCAATTTCACCGACCCAGAGGGCTACATCGATTCTTCAGACGATCCGCCCCTTCCAGAAGGAGCCTTCCTGCAGTGCACGTACACAGTGACGGTGTACACTGGCTACGGCGTGGAGCTACAGGTACACTTCCAGCTCTTCGGGGTTTATATTTGCAGGCCTTTTAATATGAGGATTGAATATTGCATTCATTAATCATACTTTCCTACGCCTTCAAATGATATGACAAACTGCGCTGGATTCTCTTGACTGAACAGGCACCTGTTAATGCATGAATCTCTTTAAATGATATGCTAATAGACTGTGTAATTCAACAAATAACCAGCTGCAGAACACCGACCACAGCCTGTGGCCCCAAGGGAGTTATCTGGAAATGCAATCTGCTGCCTAACAAGTTTTTTTTTTTCCTGCAATGCAATCCGATTTCTCCTGTGCCTAGCACATTGTCCACGACACCCTCGGACACAGGTGACTGCACTTAACAACTCTGTGTCCGGTCGAACGTGCCCTCTAGTGGCAGATGGTGTAATTGCAGGGATCTAATTACTGGAGTTGAGCACTTTGGGCCGGCAGCAGTATGTTCCCAGAGAGCTGGAGCCACACATACAGATGTTAATGAGAGAAACGGGGGCTTGTTGACGCAGTGCCCGCGTGCAGCCTGCTGTAATCCCGTGTCCACGTCCGCTCTCCCTCTGCGGATAATTCATGCCTGTGACATAATCTCTAATTACCACTTTAATCCACAGCCAAAGGCCTGCTGTGTGTCTGTGTGTGTTAAATATTCTGTCTCATGGGATTAAAACACTCCCAATTAATTTGGTATGTATACACACACTGTCCTCATGGGATCGGATAGATACGGATAATCCATGCTGGCCGTGATATGCTTTAAAGTCAACGTGAATTTAAAATGCACCCTTTTTACTTAATGCACGTTCCTGCTGTCATTGCGCACTATTTATTGGTGCATGTTGTTTCAAAGAAAAAAAAAAGTTCTTATAATCAATTTCCTCTGCCTCTGAAATGGTTTTATCAAATCATATTTTTTTTTTTTTAATGAAAATCTATGGAAATTAAGCAATGTAAGACCAATGACACATATAAAACTATATATTTAAATGAATATCTTTTTAACATGGTGTGAAAAATATTGAACAACCTTGAATTTTTTATATTTTCAGAAAAAAAGTTTCTAACATTGATAACACCAATGACAAAACATTATTTTTAAAAGTTATTATTATTTAGGTCATGTAACAATAAGCACCGTTTTAATATATTTTTATAAAAATGTGTATACGTGAATCAAAATATTTGACACCTGATTATAATATATTTATAATAATCAAAATAAAAATTACAATATTGTAAATATTCCATTATATATTTATATAATGGAATATTTACAGTATTGTAATTTTTATTTTTATTATTATAAATGTATTATAATTATGTATCAAATATTTTGATTAATATCAGTATATATAAAATTTGGTACAAATAAAAATTCTAATTTCACAAACACACACACACACACACAGTTTCTTGACTATTTGAAGTATTTTTAATTATTAAATAGGGACATGGCTCTATATTTTGAGAATTACCCATACATGGAAGTACCGTAGTATTATCGTCAGATAACATCTTTGAACCATAGTACACATTGCTTTTTGTTCTCAAATGAACTTGATAATATGTTATTGTGAATGGCGTACTGTACATGCTATACATACTTCATAATGTACTGTGGGTTTCTTACCAGATGATTGGCATTCTTTTGTTGTAGGTCAAAAGTGTCAACCTGTCAGAGGGCGAGCAGCTGTCAATCAGAGGGGAAGATGAAGGCGGAGCCTTGCTCGTACTAGCCAATCAGACGCTTCTGGTGGAGGGTCAGGTGATCCGCAGTCCAACCAACACACTGTCCGTGTTCTACCGGTCGTCTCCAGAGGGAGGAGTCGGCATGTTCCAGCTGCATTATCAAAGTGAGTCTTTTTCAAAACAAGCCACTTATGCATTAAACAAGCCATCTTTGGGACTTGTGGTTTTATAGAGATAATTGCACTTTTACATAAAACTGAAGTTTATATAATATTATGGTAATGGATCCCACAGGTGCTTGTGTAAATGTTAAAAATGCTCCTCATCCAGAAGTCTCAGTAGTTGACTTTCCCTCCAAACTTTTAATTGGAAAATTCTCTGTTTGGTTAATTTGCTCAGTTATCTAACTTGATAGCTTCTGCCATGTCCATTAACCGGCTAATGTACTTGTAGTTTCACTCCAGGGCTCATTTCACAAGGCTTTCTTGTTCTGCCTTGGATGCAATTTGTTTTGATCAGCGTTCTCGAGTGGAATTAGCTTTCATTTCACTCATAAATGATTAAAAGAATAGTTTCACCCCGCAAAAATCTGTCATTATTTACTCAGATGTCATAAAAGGAGAATTCTAAAAGGATAATCTGGTCTTTCTTGTCCAGTTTTTCGCCTGAGTTGTGCCCTACCTCGACGGCCACATTTTGGGGAGGTGTCAGTCAAAGATCTGCATCCTGGAGGCACAGCCCATTTCCAGTGTCACATGGGATACCACCTGCAGGGGGACGACACACTCACATGCCTCAATGCCTCGCTGCCTGTGTGGAGCCAACGCGAGCCAAGCTGCAGAGGTGAGACTTTGAGAATCACAGAAACAGGTGTGAAAAGTGCTGAAATGTTAATATTAATAATTAGTGGTCATTTGAACAAACCCCTAATACTAAGTATTAAACTTATAGGCATAACATTATGACGTAATATTGTGTTGGTCCCCCTTCTGCTGCCAAAACAGCCCTGACCCATCGAGGCATGGACTCCACTAGACCCCTGAAGGTGTGTTGTGGTATCTGGCACCAAGATGTTAGCAGCAGATCCTTTAAGTCCTGTAAGTTGCGAGGTGGGGCCTCCATGGATCAGACTTGTTTGTTCAGCACATCCCACAGATGCTCGATTGGATTGAGATCTGGGGAGTTTGGAGGCCAAGTCAACACCTCAAACTCGTTGTTGTGCTCCTCAAACCATTCCTGAACCATTTTTGCTTTGTGGCAGGGCGCATTATCCTGCTGAAAGAGGCCACAGCCACCAGGGAATACTGTTTTCATGAAAGGGTGTACATGGTCTGCAACAATGCTTAGGAAGGTGGTACGTGTCAAAGTAACATCCACATGGATGGCAGGACCCAAGGTTTCCCAGCAGAACATTGCCCAAAGCATCACACTGCCTCCGCCGGCTTGCCTTCTTCCCATAGTGCATCCTGGTGCCATGTGTTCCTCAGGTAAGCGACGCACACGCACCCGGCCGTCCACGTGATGTAAAAGAAAACGTGATTCATCAGACCAGGCCACTTTCTTCCATTGCTTCGTGGTCCAGTTCTGATGCTCACGTGCCCACTGTTGGCACTTTCGGCGGTGGACAGGGGTCAGCATGGGCACCCTGACTGGTCTGCGGCTATGCAGCCCCATACGCAACAAACTGCGATGCACTGTGTATTCTGACACCTTTCTATCAGAACCAGCATTAACTTCTTGAGCAATTTGAGCTACAGTAGCTCGTCTGTTTGATCGGACTACACGGGCCAGCCTTCACTCCCCACGTGCATCATTGAGCCTTGGCCGCCCATGACCCTGTCGCCGGTTCACCACTGTTCCTTCCTTGGACCACTTTTGATAGATACTGACCACTGCAGACCGGGACACCCCACAAGAGCTTCAGTTTTGGAGATGCTCTGACCCAGTCGTCTAGACATCACAATTTGGCCCTTGTCAAACTTGCTCAAATCCTTACGCTTGCCTATTTTTTTCTGCTTCTAACACATCAACTTTGAGGACAAAATGTTCACTTGCTGCCTAATATATCCCACCCACTAACAGGTGCCGTGATGAAGAGATAATCAGTGTTATTCACTTCACCTCTCAGTGGTCATAATGTTATGCCTGATCGGTGTATATTCTAAATGTATATATTCTCTCCTGGAAGAGAAATAAAATGGGCAGAAAAATCCCATAGACTTACATTGATGGAGATACCTACAGACTTGGGCATGGCAACCACTCAACAATAAGCTAAAAACTACCTAACAATGCCCTGACAACCACCCAAACCATATAGCACTGTAGCAGCGATTTTCTTTTTCTATGATAAAAAATATTGATGTATAATAAATATTTAGTTTTTTATTTTATATATATATTTTATGTGGGGTTTTTTCAATATGAAAAGAATTTATATTTTAAATTAATATATATTTTAATATTTATTATTATATATAATTTTTTATTATAAAAATAGATTTATACATAATAAATATATAATATAATAATAAGCGTATAATATATAAACACCTTTAATATTATACTTTCTTTTATTATTTATTTTAAAAAGTGTATCATAACCCTTGCTCTTATTGACACATGTTCTTTTCAAGCTTTGTGTGGCGGGGTTGTAAAAAACGCTATGGTGGGACGCGTTCTGTCCCCCTCACCCCATTCGGGCCCTAACAGCACCCTGGACCGCAGCTGCTCTTGGTCCCTGGAGGCTCCTAATGGCCAAAGGCTGCACCTGCATTTGGAGAGAATGGTGTTGGGTCCAACAGACAGGTAAATGCACATATCATCTAAATCAATGCATGTTTTTTATATGTATATAAAAGGGCTCAGCCTTTCTCCCATGATACAGGCTTGTCTTATGGAGCGGCCTCGATGCAGGTTCGGTGGTCCTGTTTGATTCCGGACGTGGCGGCCCGATCCCGTTTGAGGGAGTGATCAGTGAAGGCCCAGCTGTTCGGGTCCAGTTTATAACAGACCAACCTAACAGTCACAACACTGGCTTCAATATACGTTACGAAGGTAGGCCAGTTTGATCTCTGTGACAAAATATGTTGGGGAGATTTATCAAACTGAATGTACAGCAGCCCAAGAAGTATTTGGATATTTAAGTAAAGCTTAAACATATATGAATTCCATTACATTAGATAAAAGTTTTTAGGAAAATTTGATCAGTTTTTTCTAATACTTTGAATCAACATTTGAAATCTGTCTATTTAAAAATAAAAGTGAAATTTTGTGAAATGTACTTGAAAAATGTGCTTTAAAATAAATACATTTGGTTTGATATTTTATCTTTATGTCTTATTATATCTAATATTTTTTATAGTAACAATAAGGTCTCACTAGTAAACATTATTTAATTCATTAACTAAGACTGAACAAGACATTTATTATTATTACTATTATTTATCATTAAGCAAGTATTTATATATATATTTGGTAATGTTAGTTAATAAAAATGCAACTGTTCATTGTTAGTTCATGTTAGCTCAGGTCCATTAAATAATAATAACAGATACAACTTTTGATTTTAATAATGTATTAGTAATCTTGAAATGAACATTAACCAAGATTAATAAATGCTTTAGAAGTGTTTTCATTGTTAGTTCATGTTCACTATTGTTAACAAATGGAAGCTTTTGTTAAGTTATTGTTTTATATTTATATCTTATATTATATCTCATGCAATAACATTTTAACACATATAAATGACAGCTAAGGTTAATCCATCCAACATGTTTCTCTGGGTTGTTTATTGTTACTTTAGCTAACAGAGTAATTTTAATTCTTCACGTTTAGCATTCGAGAAGGGCCACTGTTATGAGCCATACATCCAAAATGGAAACTTCAGCACGACAGACCCGACTTACGGCGTTGGGACGGTGGTGCAGTTCACCTGTGACCCCGGCCACTCGCTGGAGCAGGGCCCACCCGTCATTGAGTGCATCAACACACGAGACCCCTACTGGAACGACACAGAGCCCCTCTGCAAAGGTAGACTCGTGACCATACGGTATCTGGTATCTACGGCAGACTATTACATTACCCTACATGGTACATAAGATAACAACCTTTACTAAATGTCATGGGATGGCAGGTTTGAAGCTAATTGGAGAATTTTCTCTAATTATGTTATGGTAATTGCATTGAATGTTAATGGCATGTTAATATCCAAAAACGGCCTTTGATCTAAGAAGTGCTTTTTAGAATTTCATATTTGTTGCTTCTAGGCTAATGAATATTTTCACAAATAGGCCTAATCATCAGTAGTCGATGAGTATTACTTATTGCTCTATATTTAACCTTGTTGTAATTCATCTTTAGATGGGATAAATGAGGTTTTCTGTGACTGACAATAGGTCATAATAGATAACAGCTGAACATAACACTGGTCAACCCCACATGCTGTATTACACATGGGTGTCACATGCAATTAATATCCAAATACACATTCACACAACCAAATGCACAGGACACACTTCAGAGTATAATGGGAAAAAAATGTGTATATATATATATATATATATATGTGTGTGTGTGTGTGTGTGTGTGTGTGTGTGTGTGTGTTTATATCAATGTATAAAATAATTTACACTTTATCTATTATGTACACCATTTTTAATAATTATTAGACAATTATTTATTTATTTATATTTATTTGTAATTATATACCCATTTAATGCCAAATTATATATATGCTGATATTAAACAAAATATTTGAAAACATAAATATAATAAATATATTGTTAATAAATATTAAAATACAAAGTGGCAATGTATAAAAGAATTTACACTTTTTATAATATGCACACTATTTTAATAATTTATACATATAATTACATTATATCCTAATAGTAATTATATACCCATTTAATATCAAATTCATATGAATTTGATATTAAATGGGTATATAATTACAAATAAAATTCCATGTAATATATATATATATATATACTGATATTAAACAAAATATTGGATACATACACAGTATATATTAAAAGGATAGCAATTGTGACATGACAGACTTTTGAAATGTGTTCCTCTGAATCATGAGATAGACAACAATGTGACAGAGAAATCAATGTGACACGTGTCTATGTCGACTCTCTGCAGCTCTTTGTGGCGGTGACCTGTCCGGCCCCAGCGGCGTTATTCTGTCCCCAAACTGGCCCGAATGGTACGGGGAGGGCGAGGATTGCAGCTGGAGGATTCATGCCGGCGAGGACAAACGCGTCCTGCTGGACGTGCAGCTGTAAGTCCATCTGGAACATTCTGTTCTGAGAACAACAGCAAAGTCTGCTGGTTTAGCTGCTCTGGTGGCTGATGCGTCAAGCTGCTGCTGAAATCGAATGAAACCCACAGACCTGCTGGATGCGATGACTCACCTAACTGCCTGAATGACTCGTTCATTTTCTCATTTCCTCCCACACCACTCACCTCTCGCCCACTGTCTATCTCTCTCTCTCTCTCATTAGCTTGAATCTGAGCGACAGTGATATGCTAACCATTTTGGATGGAGATGAGGTCACAACGCGTATATTGGGCCAGTTTGTTGGGGGCACCAGCCCATTTAAGATGTCCTCCTCGACCCCTGACCTCACCATCACCTTCCACTCAGACCCAGCCGGCCTGGTCTTCGGGAAGGGGGAGGGTTTCATCATCAACTACATGGGTAAGGACACTCAAGCTAATTGCAACAGTTAAAAGGCATACATTAGACATAGTCTTATGCATCTTGCAAACAGAAATGGCATTGTCTGGAGCTGAAAAGTTTTGTTTGTATAATAAGTAAACTATCTTTGAGAACACATAGGGCCCTATTTTAACGATCTGAGGTCGCGCAGGTGCACTTAGGGCGTGTCCGAATCCACTTTTGCTAGTTTAATGACGGAAAAGGAGGTCGACGCACCAGGCACATGGTCCAAAAGGATTGTACCTATTCTCTTAATGAGTCATGGGTGTGTTTTGGGCGTAACGTGCAATAAACCAATCAGAGTCTCATCTCCCATTCCCTTTAAAGCCAGGTGCGTTTGCACCGTGGCGGATTCGCTATTTACATGGCGGAATTTGCCAGCAGAAAAGACTGAATTTGATATAATTATTTATTAATATTTAATTTACTATTGAATGAATATGAATATATATATATATATATATATATATAAAACCAAAAATGATTCAGACACCAGATATAATTTTTTACTAGTGGGTGCAGGACACTATAGTTCATTTATGTAAGTGAGGATAGCAAAATAAAGTAAACTGTGACATATTATACCCAAAAATTCTTCATACAGTGGACTACCAGTAAAACTGATACAAATTTGGGACCAAAATTATTCAGACACTTTGACCTGACCATGTTTTTTGACCTGACCACAGACTAAACAAAATTAAGCATTGCTTGCTAATTGGTTGACCTAAATTGGTATTATCTAACTGTGTACTTAAATTTAACAGCTGACAGCTGATTGGTTGATTGTAATCCATTACATACCTTTCTATCAAAGTTATCTGACATTATCAAGATGAATTTGTTCTGACACAGTTTAACTCTGAGTTCTTGTCATATTTTATTACCATTTTCTAAACTATAGCGAATAAACTGTGATAATGTGAGAAAATGTTGAAGGTGTCTGAATACATTTTGGTTTGACTGTATATATATATATACAGCTCCGGAAAAAAGAGACCACTTAATATTGATTTCTCAATGTTAAGTGGTCTCTTAATTTTTTCCAGAGCTGTGTGTATATATATAAAATAGTTTTAGTTTTTTAACATTTATTTTATTTCAGTTAGTTGCCAACATTTTATCTAATATTTAAATATTTATATTTTATTTTATTTATTTCAGCTTTATTTCAATTATATTTATTTTATTAAAAATATATATCTTTTTTTTATAGGTTTAGTTTTTAGTTTTAGTTAACAATAACAACACTGGATCAGACTTTGTTGACAGTCTGGCTAAACGAAATTAGTCGATCACAGCATTTCTTTTCCCACCTCCCCCTTTTAAAGACAAGCTTTATACACAAACGTTCAGTCTGGTATGAGTGTCATGAACTCACAGAGAGTCTTGATGCAACTCTTTCTTTTCAAATTACTTCAACCGATCCATTATGTTCTCAAGTGGTCGGCATGCATTTCAATCAATGCTTTTTTTTGCACAGGCGCAACTATTTTCAGCTCCTGAAATCTCCCTTCATCCTCTTCTCCTCCTTCTCTCCTGGCTGTCCTCATTCATTCACATTTAGTTTTGTCTCTATCCTCTCCCATAGGAAACACACACATAGCACGTTTGCATGTAATGGCTTGAACTAAAGAGACAGAGATACTCTTTTTATGTTCGTATAATGGTGGAGGATAAAGTTCCCAGGAGAATAAAGGTCACCAATGCCTTATGAATTCACATTGGCGGCTGATTTGATCACGATCAAACCGCTTATGAACTGAATGCATGTGGAATATAAAGAAAACCCCATTAGCACTGCGCTAACATCATACACGAACATCCGGCCATGCTAGGAATAATTTCTGTTGAATCTTGTTTTGAATGCTTTTTAAATAAAAAATTAATTTGCTCAGACCTTTTACATTTATTTATAATTCTTTTGCGAGCTACATGATCTGAAATCTTATGAATAAAGTAAAATTGTCAGGGCTCTGACCTAGCGGTTAGCGCACATGCTCCTACACACCAAGCTGACACGTTCGTGTGGGTGAAGCAAGTTCAAGTAGACTTTTTGATTCCCAAAAGGCCAAAAATAATATAAAACTAGATTTTACATTTCCTAAAAATGTGTGAGTGGTGCTTTCCCATGCATAAGTCCCTCTAAGATGCTAGAGTGTTGTGGGTGGGTGGTTGTTAGCTGTTAGCGCTTTGCTATATGTGGTCACCAGAGTGTTCTTGGTGTTTACTAAGGTTACTTACTGGCCTAGGTCAATAAAATCCACCCTCAAGTGATATTCTGGTCTCTATGACTCAGATTCCTTCTTTAATCTATGTAGATGGGACTTCTATCATCCGCTTGGCAAAAATCATAATTCTAATCTCTTAGAAAAGTAATAACGCACCTCTTAAGGTAAATCTAATGTTTATATAGATACTATATTGAAGCTTCATTCCGCTACGGATTAAAAATAAAAAAATCTTGCAATTCTGACTTTTTCTCCCTGTAATTGCAAGTTTATAACTCGCAATTCTGACTTTTTTTTCTCAGAATTGTGGGGTATAAACTTATAATTGCAAGTTATAAAGTCTGAATTGTGAGATAAAAGTTGCAATTACTTTTTCTTTTTTTTTTCGTGGTGGAAACGCGCTTCCATAGAATGGTTTTGTAGATGTATGCGCATACACTGTGTATGTGGGTGAATAAATGTATACTATATATATATATATATATATACAGTGGGGAGAACAAGTATTTGATACACTGGTGATTTTGCAGGTTTTCCTACTTACAAAGCATGTAGAGGTCTGTAATTCTTATCATAGGTACACTTCAACTGTGAGAGATGGAATCTAAAACAAAAATCCAGAAAATCACATTGTATGATTTTTAAATAATTAATTTGCATTTTATTGCATGACATAAGTATTTGATCACCTACCAACCAGTAAGAATTCCGGCTCTCACAGACCAGTTAGTTTTTCTTTAAGAAGCCCTCCTGTTCTCCACTCATTACCTGTATTAACTGCACCTGTTTGAACTCGTTACCTGTATAAAAGACACCTGTCCACACACTCAATCAAACAGACTCCAACCTCTCCACAATGGCCAAGACCAGAGAGCTGTGTAAGGACATCAGGGATAAAATTGTAGACCTGCACAAGGCTGGGATGGGCTACAGGACAATAGGCAAGCAGCTTGGTGAGAAGGCAACAACTGCAGGCGCAATTATTAGAAAATAGAAGAAGTTCAAGATGACGGTCAATCTCCCTCGGTCTGGGGCACCATGTAAGATCTCACCTCGTGGGGCATCAATGATCATGAGGAAGGTGAGGGATCAGCCCAGAACTACACGGCAGGACCTGGTCAATGACCTGAAGAGAGCTGGGACCACAGTCTCAAAGAAAACCATTAGTAACACACTACGCCGTCATGGATTAAAATCCTGCAGCGCACGCGAGGTCCCCCTGCTCAAGCCAGCGCATGTCCAGGCCCGTCTGAAGTTTGCCAATGACCATCTGGATGATCCAGAGGAGGAATGGGAGAAAGTCATGTGGTCTGATGAGACAAAAATAGAGCTTTTTGGTCTAAACTCCACTCGCCGTGTTTGGAGGAAGAAGAAGGATGAGTACAACCCCAAGAACACCATCCCAACCGTGAAGCATGGAGGTGGAAACATCATTCTTTGGGGATGCTTTTCTGCAAAGGGGACAGGACGACTGCACCGTATTGAGGGGAGGATGGATGGGGCCATGTATCGCGAGATCTTGGCCAACAACCTCCTTCCCTCAGTAAGAGCATTGAAGATGGGTCGTGGCTGGGTCTTCCAGCATGACAACGACCCGAAACACACAGCCAGGGCAACTAAGGAGTGGCTCCGTAAGAAGCATTTCAAGGTCCTGGAGTGGCCTAGCCAGTCTCCAGACCTGAACGCAATAGAAAATCTTTGGAGGGAGCTTAAAGTCCGTATTGCCCAGCGACAGCCCCAAAACCTAAAGGATCTGGAGAAGGTCTGTATGGAGGAGTGGGCCAAAATCCCTGCTGCAGTGTGTGCAAACCTGGTCAAGAACTACAGGAAACGTATGATCTCTGTAATTGCAAACAAAGGTTTCTGCTTGTATCAAATGTATCAAATACTTATGTCATGCAATAAAATGCAAATTAATTAATTAAAAATCATACAATGTGATTTTCTGGATTTTTGTTTTAGATTCCGTCACTCACAGTTGAAGAGTACCTAAGATAAAAATTACAGACTTCTACATGCTTTGTAAGTGGGCAAACCTGCAAAATCGGCAGTGTATCAAATACTTGTTCTCCCCACTGTATATATATACACTATATAGCCAAAGTGGTAGGCCACGTGAAATCACAGAGCGGGGTCAGCGCATGCTGAGGAGCACAGTGCGCAGAAGTCGCCAACTTTCTGCAGAGTCAATAGCTACAGACCTCCAAACTTCTTGTGGCCTTCAGATTAGCTCAAGAACAGTGCATAGAGAGCTTCATGAAATGGGTTTCCATGGCCGAGCAGCTGCATCCAAGCCTTACATCACCAAGTGCAATGCAAAGCGTCGGATGCAGTGGTGTAAAGCACGCCGCCACTGGACTCTAGAGCAGTGGAGACGTGTTCTCTGGAGTGACGAATCAGGCTTCTCTGTGTGGCAATCCGATGGATGAGTCTGGGTTTGGCGGTTGCCAGGAGAACGGTACTTGCCTGACTGCATTGTGCCAAGTGTAAAGTTTGGTGGAGGGGGGATTTTTTTTCAGGGGTTAGGCTTGGCCCCTTAGTTCCAGTGGAAGGAACTCTTAATGCTTCAGCATACCAAGACATTTTGGACAATTTCATGCTCCCAACTTTGTGGGAACAGTTTGGGGATGGCCCCTTCCTGTTCCAACATGACTGCACACCAGTGCACAAAGCAAGGTCCATAAAGACATGGATGAGCGAGTTTGGTGTGGAGGAACTTGACTGGCCTGCACAGAGTCCTGACCTCAACCCAATAGAACACCTTTGGGATGAATTAGAGCGGAGACTGTGAGCCAGGCCTTCTCGTCCAACATCAGTGCCTGACCTCACAAATACGCTTCTAGAAGAATGGTCAAAAATTCCCATAAGCACACTCCTAAACCTCATGGAAAGCCTTCCCAGAAGAGTTGAAGCTGTTATAGATGCAAAGGGTGGGCCAATTCCATATTAGATGATGAATGGGATGTCATAAAGTTCATGTGCATGTAAAGGCAGGTGTCCCAAAAATGTTGGTATATATATATATATTTACAAACTTACAAATCGATTTGACAGCACTAATATATATATAAAACGTGGGGGTGGGATAGGGATTTTTCTGCTATTCTCAAGTATCTTTATCGTGTTAATATTGTAAAATTATGTCAATAAACAGGTTATGCACAGAAAATCTAATCTTTAATTTATGTGTGAGGAATAGAAGAGGTTAAATCATTTTACCCCTGTTTTCCAGAGGTATCACGCAATGACTCGTGTCCAGATCTACCTGAGATCCAGAACGGCTGGAAGACCACGTCTCACGCAGCGCTGGTGCGTGGAGCTCGCATCACATATCAGTGCGACCCGGGGTACGACCTCGTGGGCAGTGAAACCCTGACCTGTCAGGTGGACCTAAGCTGGAACACCCAGCCTCCATTCTGTGAGAAGAGTGAGTCAAGCATAGTTGGGTGTCTTTGCTAATTGGAGTCTGACGCACTTTTACTTTCTGCAGATTCAAATGTCATCCTTCTCAGCTTTGTCTCTTTTTCTCCTCCCTTTCCCTCATTAGTTATGTACTGCACAGACCCTGGACACGTGGAGCACTCCACACGCACTCTGTCTGATCCCAAACTCTTGGTTGGCACCACTATCCAGTATAGCTGCATTCCCGGATACATCCTGCAGGGTGGCGCCACACTCACTTGCTATGGTCGAGAACCCGGCACCCCTGTTTGGACGTCTCGCTTGCCACATTGCGTTTGTGAGTTCCCACAAATGTTTCATCCAAAACTTCTGTATTTTATATTTAAATCCCTTTTTAATCCCTCAGTTATTCCTGATTTTATTTCTAATAGCGGAAGAGTCTGTGTCCTGTGAGAATCCCGGCCTTCCTGACAACGGCTACCAGATATTGTCTAAAAGACTATACCTACCGGGAGAGTCTCTAACCTTCATGTGCTACCAAGGCTATGAGCTCATTGGTGAGATGGCCATCAAGTGCATTCTGGGAAATCCCTCATTTTGGAGTGGTCCATTACCTCTTTGCAAAGGTAAGAAAAGATATTTACAGAGGTATTTACAGAGAATTAGTATAAATGTACAGGGGTTTATCCCTTACACCAAGATTATTTTATTTTATTTTTTTATTATAAAAAATATTACTAACATTTTTTACTATTCCCAATAGTTGCATTTTGTTTTGTATTTATAACTACCATAATGAAGCTGCATAACAGATATTTAATGAATATTCAAAGAAAATATTTAAAAATCTGTGATGTGAATACTACATAAAAACAAAATGCTTTTTCATGACCATTGTTATTGCTTTATTATTATTATATAATATATTAGAAGCTGAAATATATATTTTTTCCCTAATATTTTCAGCCAATCATGAATGTTCTGGCAATCATGCACTAGAGGGTAAGTTTTATTGTTTAATGTACTAATGTAAGCAAAGATTTTAATTTTATAAATTGTATCTAAGTATTTACCCATTGTTACCCTTGTTATCAGAGGTATTTTATAAAGTTTCATGGTTGTTGTAATGGGTAAAGCAGGCGAAAATGAATTCTTGTCGTATTTCATCTTTGTATCTTGTCTAGTGGCTGAGGCTGCGGCAGACTCTTCTTTTGACGGAGGAAGTATGGCTCTAGCAATATTTATACTGGTGCTGCTAGTGTCTGTTTTACTGGGAGGGGCCTACATCTATGTCACAAGGTGAGCAATATACTGTGGAAAGTGTAAATATTACTAATGGAGTGCGTTTGCGCCCACCCCCTTTTTGGTTCCGGAAGTATTTTTTCATTCATTCTTCCCATAGGGATTTTAAAATAGTCTTGGCTAAAGCGTTATATCACAACATTACAAACTTTGATTTGAAGCAAAGGAGTTTTTGAAAATTAGACAAAAAGACAATACAAGACTGTGTACTTTAGTGAGGGAAAGAAATACAATCCCATGAATCATTGTGAACAGCAAAATCAAATAAAAACGATGGAGAAATATTTAAGTACTCATTTACAAATGTTGATATGTATAAAAACAATATTATATTAATTTTTTTTTTTTTTTAATTATATATATTTTACGTTTATTGCAAAATATGCATATATATATATACACAAACATTTCAGTATTTTGAGGGCATAGGGAGATTCACTCGCAGTGAATGGGAGTGGGCGGGGCTAACAAGCTATTTTGGAGCTTCTTGCTTTTTTAACTCTCTGATTGGTGAAATTTTCTGTACAGCATCATGGGTAATGTAGTTTTCCACCAGGAATTCTGCTGTTAAACACGATTATTTTTAAAAAATAAGCTGAAATAACGCGGGCTGACGGCTTCAGCAGAAGCAAATACCATGGATTAACAACCTCGTAGCTCACAGTAGGCCTGTCTTTAAAGGTTTATAAGTTATCGTTCAAAATCAATTTCCTTATGGAGAAAATGAGTGGAGGTTTTACTTCCGGAACCTGACTGTTGTGCAACAATAAAGAGCTGCCATTGTTCATGAGCACTTACACATGTTCTGTTGCTCGTTTAATAGACTGCTCAGAGCTGCTTGTACTAATAAAGTTGTGAAATGAGATTGTTTTTTTCATAAAACATTGAATAGCTTGAAGTGTAATGATATGCATGGGTGGGTAAACACTATGATTGTCCATTGCTGAAACGAGAGAACATATGCTGCTTTTGAACCCCTGTCAAACACTCTTCTGTGTTCCTCAGGTGCCGTTATCATTCAAACCTGAGACTTCCTCTAATGTATCCGCATCCCTACAGCCAAATCACAGTGGAAACCGAGTTTGACAACCCCCTCTACGAGACTGGAGGGGTGAGAGTCTCCTAGAACACTTTTGCAACTGCATAACAAAGCCTTGAAAGCAATCATCCAAAACATCTGAGAAACCACTTAGCAACTCCCAGAAAACCCTAGCAACCACCTAGCAACCATCTAGAACCCCTTAGGAACCACATAGCACTGCCCTGGCAACTTCCCAGAGCACCCTAGCAACCGATTAAGTCTTTGGCAATCATCCAAAACATCTGAGAAACCACTTAGCAACTCCAAGAAAACCCTAGCAACCACCTAACAACTCCCTAGTAACCATTTAGAACCCCTTAGGAACCACATAGCACTGCCCTGGCAACTTTCCAGAGCACCCTAGCAACCACATAAGTCCTGGCAATCCTCCAAAACATATGTGAAACCACTTAGCAACTCCCAGACAACCCTAGCAATTCTCTAGCAACCATCCAGAACCCATTAGGAACCACATAGCACTTCCCTGGCAACCTCCCAGAGCACCCTAGCAACTGCATAATTCTCGGCAATCATCCAAAACATCTGAGAAACCACTTAGCAACTCCCAGAAAACCCTAGCAAACACATAGCAACCCCCTAGCAACCATCTAGAACCCCTTAAGAACCATATCACTTCCCTGGCAACTTCTCAGAGCACCCTAGCAACCGCATAAGTCTTTGGCAATCATCCAAAACATCTGAGAAACCACTTAGCATCTCCCAGAAAACCATAGCAACCACCTAGCAACCCCTTAGGAACCACATAGCACTGCCCTGGCAACTTCCCAGAGCACCCTTGCAACCGCATAAGTCTTTGGCAATCATCCAAAACATCTGAGAAAACCCTAGCAACTCCCTAACAACCATCTAGTACCCCTTAGCGACCAGATAGGACTGCCATGGCAACTTCCCAGAGCACCCTTGCAACCGCATAAGTCTTTGGCAATCATCCAAAAAAATTTGAAAACCCTAGCAACCACCTAGCAACTCCCTAACAACCATCTAGAACCCCTTAGCAACCATATAGGACTGCCATGGCAACTTCCAAGAGCACCCTAGCAACTGCATAAGTTTTTGCAATCATCCAAAACATCTGAGAAACCACTTAGCAACTCCCAGAAAACCCTAGCAACCACCTAGCAATAGCCTAACCAACCATCCTGAACCACAGGGGCCAGGAAATCACCTAGTAAAACATCACCTGTAGGAGCAATGAGTTTTTTGCATGATGAAACGCTGGAAGATGCTCCAGAATGCTAACATGAATGTAATTCTCACAGCATCTCTTGTGTTTTTTTTTCTACAGGACACGAGAGAATATGAGGTGTCCATATGAAGAGGCCCACAGACACGTCCCGTATTGCTCCAGCTCTTAGAGGAAGTGATGTAAATAGATCCTGACAATTCCACTCTCCCCACCTCCCCAACCTCCAGAGGAAAGGGCGCTCATCAGCCGAGAGAGAGAGGGACGTGAAGGGAAAGGGTCTGTGAAACAGGAAGTATCAGTGCAGAGATCGTTCGGGCTGTAGACATTACTGTGGTTTTACGACATGTGACTCAACACGTATGCACTCACAGCCGGAGGTTCTCATTCTGCTGTTCACAAACGTGCGTGCGTGTGTGTGTGTATGACATGAGTGAGTGGAAAAAAACAAGTGATGGGTTTGCACAGTGTTCTTTCGCCTGAATACCGTGACTTATGGGACAGTCTAACCCTGAGGTACGTGCTCCGATATAAAGGGGTCGTGGTGGCGCCGTCCTGTGTCTGTCTGTCTGTGGCCCGTCCTGCCTGCTGTCATTTTTAAGTCTTTGTACTTAGAGCAGTTTGTAGTGCAGGTTTTAAAGTAGTATTTTTTCCCCTGCAAGTGACGTCCTACTGCAGCAGAGACCAGATAATGTATTTATTTTGAAGTATATGTGAAATGTTCTCTGCTGTTTAATGAATACTTCATTTTGGAGATCAAGAAAAAAATGTAACTGATTTCTCTAAAGAAATGTGAAAAATAAATTCATTTAAATCTTTTCTAACCCTGAAGTGTCCTGATTTTATTAAAGGCTTTTATTTTAAAAGAGATCTGACAGAAATAGGGCATTTATCCTCCACTGATTACAAATCTATGACAAAATCTGCCCATTGGAAAGAAAATATACAAATTGAATCTTTTAGTATGGGGATCTTTTGCTAGAGTCTCGTGCATTTCAGATGTTTCTCCTAAGAAAAGTCTCAAAGTAGCTCATTACGGTCACATTAGTAAAATTTTGTGGGGAAAAGAGTGCAAGTTGGTTCTGGAAGTAAAAACTCCATTCATTTTCTCCATAGAGAAATTGATTTTGAACGATAACTTAAGCCTTTAAAGGCAGCCCTACTGTGAGCTACGAGGTTGTTAATCTATGGCCCACGCTATTTCAGATTGTTTTTTAAAATAATTGCATTTACTAGCAGAATTCCTAGTGAAAAAAAACTACATTACCCATGATGCTGTACAGCAAATTACACCAATCAGGAAGTCAACACGCTCGCTCTTTAGCTCCGCCCACTCCCATGAAGCATCTCTCTAAGCTCTCAAAATACGTAAATATATGTATATATGAATATTTTGCAATAAACTTAAAATATATTGTTTACATATCAACATTTGTGCTTAAGAAGTTTTATATTTCTCCATTGTTTTTAATTCATTATGCTGTTTGCAATGCTTCATGGGATTGTAGTTCTTAACTAGACAGTCTTTTACCTTTTGTAATTTTTTTCAAAAACTTTTTTGCTTCCAATCAAAGTTTGTAATGTTGTGATTCACCTCGTAGCTGATTGGCTTGGTTCATGGCTTATAACTCTTTAACAAAGACTTTTTTTAAATCCCTGTGACGTTGGGCGGAGTGACTGTGGTTACGCCCACTGAGTGGCAAAAAGAGGCAGCATTGGTTTACAGCGCGAATGCTGCGAAAAACACATCTATCGTCTATCATTTTGTGTTAATATGTTGAATTTTGGGGTAAAATCATACAATATTTATTGTATTGTTATATATTGTATTGACAACTCATCAATTAAATATTTACTTATATTCTGCATAAATTGGATGTTTGTAAACAAACACTGACAAAAACTATACAAGTTTTAGGGCTGGACGAAATGACAATATATATATAACATTGATATAAGTGATCACCCAGATTTAGACCTACCTATATTGTATTTATATAAAGCGTTACCTTCCAAATTTGCTTTATGTATTTCCACGGCGTCGAAATCAGGCACATATAAATGTCAGGAAACACGATCCTGGTTGCATGTCAATATCCATGGATCACTGGATCTTTGGTAAGTTGTAAGGAACAGTTATATCAAGTCCAACCTTTAATGTAAACTGAAAATCTTTTTTTTTTTTAAATCGCGTTTTTGCAGTTTCCCCTATTAACTCCAGTCATGCAGCAGCTCTTTTGCCACTCAGTCCGGCTGAGGGGGCGTGTTCCGGCGGGAAAGTGACGTCAATGCATACCCTCTATAGTGTGATGACTATGAAGCACAGCAGTCACAAAAATCATACTAAGAAGCTTTCTGTTGGCCAACATGGTGAATTTGTGTGACCAACTTGAACCTGTTGTGAAACCTGAGTGGGTAAATTTTTCGCCTCACGCAAAATTCCAATGCCTGCAGTTAGCCGAACAACCGTAAATGTGACTGCAGAGCACCTTAACTCAAAATGATCATTCAGTTGAATACTTATACCTTCATTTTATAGCTCTGTTTTTACTACATGTCCGTATTTGTGTCTAGATTTGCTGAGGAATCTTCTGAGATACATAAGCTATAAATTAAGCAATCTGCAAGTAATAACATTTTCCTCTGTCAGCACATCTAATGGAGTGGAAACATCCAGCCTCCTATGCATGCAAATGCCATAATTACAAGTTTCACACCTTTTCTCGTTTTTCAGTCCACCCATTTCCTTTAAACGATTTTATATTCATTTGAAAGTGTTAAATGGCTGCATCACTATCAAATTTGCACGTTTTATACATATTTCAGCAAATAATCATTCGGCACAGATTGAGGCTCAGTGACACAGGAAGACATGTCGCAACGTTTTGGTAGATAGGAGAACTGCTTGTGGTTATGAGAAAAAATCTCAACTGATACTGTTTATGAAGTGCGTTCACTTCCTCTTCGTGCATTCTGCCCATTTGACTTCACAGCCTCGAGATCATGCAATGTTCATAGTTTGTCTTGTGACGGTGAGTTAATGGTTTTCCTTAATGAGTTGTGTGTATTGTGTTTAATGCATCTCGTTTCATGTCACTTTATCAGATCTTTTTTCAGCTCTACATGCAGTCCATATTTCCTGTGCATGTGTGGCATAAACCACTTTCACTTTTTTAACATGCAAAAAAAGTGATTTAAAGAATGCTGTGTGATTCGAACTGATTAATCCAACGGGCTCTTTAAAGACACCTGTAAGCAGTTATTTTCCAGTTAACAACAAAATATTTGCAGAAGTAGCCAACAGAGGAAGTGCAGTCAATTCGGTTTAAATTTAACAGATTGATGCGGCTGTCAGTCAAACGGGCAGTTGTACTCGTGCTAACCGTGTTCGGAGCGTGTACTCTCACTAGGACTCTATATCGAGTGCTGGCATGCCACGGAGAGCTTCCCAGAACTCACATGGTGTCCATACTGGCTCGAAACTGGAACCAGACACAGTATCGGTATAATCAGAACACACCAATGGTGTTTGTGGGTGGGGTTCCACGGTCAGGGACCACATTAATGCGTGTCATGCTAGACGCCCACCCTGACATCCGCTGCGGGGAAGAGACGCGGGTGATCCCCAGGATGCTGTCCCTGCGGCAGGGCTGGGGGAGGCAGACTGAGGAACGCTGGGCTCTGGAGGATGAGGGAGTCAGCCAAGAGATGCTGGACGCTGCAACCACTGCCTTCCTACTGGAGGTCATCGCGCGTCATGGAGAACCTGCACGAGTGCTGTGCAATAAAGACCCCTTTACTCTGAAGAGTGCAGTTTATCTGTCACATATTTTCCCCAAGTAAGATATCTCCTTTTTAGAAGATTTGATTTTATGCTGATTGAAAAGTTCTAGGCCTACACAAAGACATTTACATTAGTCATTAATTATATTTTCCTTGATAAAATTAAAAGTTTAAAAATATATTATATCAATATAATCATATTTTGCTTTTGACCACCATTCAAAAGTTTGGGGTTAGTATGTTTTTTTTTTTTTTTAAATAAATTAATAGTTTTATTTAGCAGTGATGCATTAAATTGATTAAAAGTGACAGTCAATACTTTCACATTATAACAAACATTTTAAAATTATTTTTTAACTTTGTGTTCATCAAGGGTTAGGATCCACAAAAAATATTATGGTAAGCAGCACAAATAATCAGAAATGTTTCTTGAGCAGCAAATCATCATATTAGAATGATTTCTGAAGGATCATGTGACACTGAAGACTGTAGTAATGATGCTGAAAATTCAGCTTTGCATCATGGGAATATATTAGGGTAACATGGGGGAAGATGTCCTCTTTAAAGGGATAGTTCACCCAAAAATGAAAATTCTGTCATCATTTACTCACCCTCAAGTTGTTCCAGATCTGTATGAGTTACTTTCTTCTGTTGAACACAAAAGAAGATATTTTAAAGAATGTTGGTAACAGTTGACGGCACCCATTGACTTCCATAGTAAGGAAAAAAAATGCTATGGAAGTCAATGGCTACCGTCAACTGTCTGGTGACCAACATTCTTTAAAATATCTTCTTTTGTGTTCAATAGAAGAAAGAAACTCATACAGGTTTGGAACAACATGAGGGTGAGTTAATGATGACAACATTTTCATTTATGGGTGTACTATCCCTTTAAAAACAATGTGCATTTACTTTTAAATTGTAACATGTTTACATACAAGTTTAGCATGTGCAGGATGATGATGCATCAGCCAATGTATTATTATAGGAAATAAATAGAAACATTTGCTAGTTTAGTTGTTATAGAACGAAATGTTTCTTGAGCAGCAAATCAGCATATTAGAATGATTTCTGAAGGATCATGTGACACTGAAGACTGTAGTAATGATGCTGAAAATTCAGCTTTGCATCATGGGAAAATATTAGAGTAACATGGGGGAAGATGTCCTCTTTAAAGGGATAGTTCACCCAAAAATGAAAATTCTGTCATCATTAACTCACCCTCAAGTTGTTCCAAATCTGGGTATAAAACTATAACTAACTCCACGGATATAAAAACATTGATGTGTATACAAATCCCTCATTAACAAATAGACACAAATAACTTCAACATAATACAATGTCATAGGTCACTATGTCATAGAGCACTACTGTTTCGACTGACTAAATCTCACAAATGTTGATATTCAGATGAAATGACAAAATTAAAAATAGCGTAACCATTCAGATTTTGTGTCATCTATGGTCAGGAGAAAAAATTAGGTGGTGGGAGGGGTCATCTTACCCTGACTTATCCTACATTTTAATATATATTCAAATTGAAAAATGTCTAAAATAAATGCTTTGCTTTTTATTGTTGTTCAAATGGCAGAAAAATCCTTTCAATTTCATGACATTTTACTCATTCCACCTGCCATAATCTGTCCTTTCAGCTCGAAATTCCTGCTAATGCTCCGAGACGGTCGGGCGTCCGTGCACTCTATGATCTCCAGACGAGTGACTATCACTGGCTTCAACCTGTCCAGCTACAGGGACTGTCTAACTAAATGGAGCAACGCAATCGAAGTGATGCTCTCCCAGTGTATGGCAGTAGGCCAGAAGCGGTGTATGACAGTCCGCTATGAGGATCTGGTGCTGCAGCCACGAGCCACCATGCAGCGTGTGCTGCGTTTTCTGAAATCACCGTGGCATGAAGGGGTGCTTCACCATGAGGAGGCCATTGGCCAGCCAGGAGGGGTATCACTGTCTCGGTAGGGCGAAATTACATTTCATATTTTAGGCCTTCTACTGTTTCTTGTCAATACTCACTTTTCGCTATGTTTTTAAGAACCGAACGTTCCACGGATCAGGTGATCAAACCTGTTAACCTGGAAGCTCTCACACGATGGGTTGGCCACATCCCAGCAGACGTCCAGGGGGACATGGAGAACATCGCTCCAATGCTCCGTAAGCTGGGCTACAACCCCAACGCCAATCCCCCAGACTATGGTCAACCAGATCCTGAAGTGATCAACAATACTCGAAGGGTATATTTGAACACAGAATATGTGCATTTCAATTCATTCAGTGCAGCTCAAAGATCAGAGTTACTACACTCGTAAAAATAAAGGTTCTTATCAGTGTTGGGGAAGCTACTCTGAAACTGTAGTTTGACAAGCTACTCATAAGTTAAGATACAGTCAAGCTACCCTTCAGAAAAGGTAGTTATCTACACTACAAGTTACTATCAAAAAGTAGCGATATATATATATATAGCGAGTTCTTTTCGATTGACAGATTCTTTGCCAAAGCAATTGGCGCGAAACACAGCGTTGATCATCTTTTAGGTTCATTACTATGGAAGCTTGTTTCCGCCACAGAATAAAAAAATAAAAAAGGTAATTGTGACTTTTTATCTCACAATTCTGACTTTATATCTCGCAATTCTGACTTTATATCACGCAATTCTGACTTTATATCTCACAATTCTGACTTTATATCACGCAACTCTGACTTTATATCTCACAATTCTGACTTTATATCTCGCAATTCTGACTTTATATCTCGCAATTCGGACTTTATATCTCACAATTCGGACTTTATATCACGCAATTCGGACTTTATATCACGCAATTCGGACTTTATATCTCACAATTCTGACTTTATATCTCGCAATTCGGACTTTATATCTCGCAATTCGGACTTTATATCTCGCAATTCGGACTTTATATCACACAATTCTGAGAAAAAAAGTCAGAATTGCAAGATGTAAACTCACAATTGTGAGATAAAAAGTTGCAATTATCTTTTAAAATGTTTTATTCTGTGGCGGAAACAAGCTTCCATACATTACAAAACTATGACAGGACAGATTAAACTATGACGGGTCATCATAAAATCAGAAATAGACATTAGTGCAATAAAGCAGGACAATTAATCCATTTAAAAAGGTTGTTATTCACCTGGATGTGCTTGAAGTCTTCAACCCAGACAGCGTTTTAATCTTTTGGCTTGCATATACATACAAAAGTGTAACCTTCACTAGTCGATTCATGTGAAATCTCAACTGTACGTTCTTTACATAATCATCAGACAATCTCTTCCCAGTGAATTGTTGTGATCTAATAAGACGACAACGCTTCAATGCTTTACAGGCTCGTCAAAACGCAAAACATAATGAAGCTTTTGGTCGCGCTACACATCTACTTGTTGGAAAAAGTAGTTAGCTACTGGAAAAGAAACTAAGATGCCAATAAGAACCAGTTAGTGACTCTACAAACCTAACAACATTGACAGTACAAGCTACTGAAAAATGTAGTTAAGTTAGTAGTGTCGCTACTTGTAGTTAGCTACTGCCCAACACTTGTTCTTATTAGCATCTGGTTCCATGATTAACCTTTAACATCCATGACATAAAACTTTTCTATTACACAAAAGGTTCTTTATAGTGGAAATAGGTTCTTTAGATTTTTAAAATGTCTTTTACACTAAGAAAAAAATGGTTCTTTAAAAACTGAAAGATTCTTTGAGAAACAAAAAATGGTTCTTTAATGACATCATTGCGAAAACCCCCTTTTAGAACCATTATTTTTAAGTGTGTAGCCATTTGTAAATGTAATAAAGTAATTTCCAGTTTTTCCATGTTTTTTTCCTTAGGTATTGAGAGGAGATTTTAAAGCTCCCACAAGCCTGAAAAGAGGGGCACAAGTGAGTGCATGCTTGTTGATTGTTTAACATACTTTTGCCCCAAAAACTATTTTTGAAACACTTAAATGTCTGAATGTAATTAAGTTAGATGACAAACATCAAAGCAAGTGTAATTTGAAAGAAAGACAGCACAAGCACAAATATGTTTGTTAGGTTTGAAATTATATAAATAAAGATTTTATATGATTATGGACACTTTCTGGTTGTCAAAGGTTAGTAGAACACACCCCGCTAGAAATTTTACGCTCTAGAACGTTCTCAGAACGTCCCCGCTGGGGTCAAGGACGTCACCTAGTAACGTTTCCGAGGCGGTCATGATGTGGAGTTCTTTAAAGGGTTCGGGGACGTTATTTGGAGGACCTTCACGGAACATTCAGGATGTTCTCAGAAAGTTTAGGGGACCATATTTTATTTGGAAATTTGATGTTCCCAGAACATTCTCAGAACATCCCGCTGGTGTCAAGGACGTCGCCTGGTAACGTTCCTAGAACGTTCTGAGATGTTCATGATGTGGGGTTCTTTAAAGGGTTGGGGGACATTATTTGGCAGACCTTCAGGGAACATTCAGGACATTCTGAGAATGTTTAAGGGACCATTACTCTAGGATGTTCCCTCTACACTACATTCCCATAACGTTTGCAGGACCTTTAGGGGACTAATTTAGAATGTAATTTTTTGGTCCTATTTAGGTCCTTCCATCATGTTTGTGTGAATCAATGTTCACTGGGCTGCTTTGCAAATGAGGGTCAGTAAAACACAGGATTTGCACAAAAGTTGCTTCTCAAAAGATAGATCAATACCAACACTTCGTGATCCATAATGTGTGTGTTTGCAAATCGCCTTTTTGAATGTGCTAATGTGGCTAAAGTTACCATTGTCTCTTACTGTGTTCACAGACACCAGAGCTTGTTGTTTTTAGCCCAAAAAATGCTCACCGCCTGTACAATTCAGAAGCACACATTTATTGCTTCTTAAAAATAAAACTAATGACATAGCTCTGATCTCTTTGAATACAGTCAGAGACAATGGTAACTTTAGCTACAATAGCCGTCAGCTAACAAGCACATTCACAAAGGCGATTTGCGTACATTCACAAAATATAATTTGCGGTACTTACATGTTCTGAATATGAAGTTGGACAAACAGTTGGTATTGATCCATCTTTGAGAAGCAACTTCCAAATCCTGTGTTTTACTGACCCTCATTTGCAAAGCAGCCCAGTGTACAATGATTCACACAAACATGCTCTGAAAACATTAAGTAAATGTGATGGAAGGACCTAAATAGGACCAACAAATAACATTCTAGGTTGGTCCCCTAAAGGTCCTGCAAACGTTATGGGAATGTAGTGTAGGGACCACTGCACTGAACAAGATATGTTGCAGCGCAGTCCTGAATTAAACATCCCCATCTGACTAACAGGAAACCGTATGAGAACATCCTTTTAACGTTCCATATATCTTCTTTGTAAAGTTGCTCTGTGGCCATAGAATCACCAAAATGGAACGTCCCCCTAAAGTCATATCAGGAACGTTATAATATGACCAACAGAGGACCATGTGGGAACATTCTGTTAACATCCCAATCATCCTCTTTGTAACGTTCTTATGTGACCATAGAATAACCAATATGGGACGTCCACCTAAAGTCATATCGGGAACATTATTATATGACCAACAGAGGACCATGCGGGAATGTTCTGTTAACATCTCAAAAGTCCTCTTTGTAACATTGCTCTGTGACCATAGAATAACCAAAATGGAACGTCCCCCTAAAGTCATATCAGGAACGTTATAATATGACCAACAGAGGACCATGTGGAAATGTTCTGTTAAAGTCCCAAATGTCCTCTTTGTAACGTTGCCGTGTGACCATAGAGTAACCAGTATGGGACGTCCACCTAAAGTCATATCGGGAACGTTATTATATGACCAACAGAGGACCATGTGGGAACGTTCTGTTAATGTCCCAAATGTCCTCTTTGTAACGTTTTTATGTGACCATAGAATAACCAATATGGGATGTCCACCTAAAGTCATATCGTGAACGTTATTATATGACCAACAGAGGACCATGTGGGAACATTCTGTTAATGTCCCAAATGTCCTCTTTGTAACGTTGCTCTGTGACCATAGAATAACCAATATGGGACATCCCCCTAAAGTCATATCAGGAACCTTGAACTGCAGCACTTTCATAACCAAAAGAGGATGTTTTTGGAACGTCCCTAATGTTCTATAAATGTTCAAGATTTTTCGTCACCTTTAGAGAACCTTTAGGGAACGTCGCGCAAGGTTGTGAGAACGTCCCCTTCTACGTGGGTAGTTAAGGAGAACTACATGTGTGGTTACGCTAGGTTAAGTCGGTTTCAGTTGATTTAAAGTCATTGTAAAAATGGCAGAAGTTAGTTGTAGAACATTTCTAGCATCGCTTGTGTGCAGATGCCACTTGATTTGGTGTTTTGTTATCTAATGCAATAATATTATATGTCCCAATACTTTCTGTGGGCACTGTTTACGTAGCCTATATATTATGATTATAGGCCGCTGTATGTCTTTAGTTTTTTTTGCATAAACCATGCTCATTTTGAAAACATTTCTTGTTTGGCAGGTATCTCCAAAGATAAATTCTAAAGGAGGAAGAAACTGAACAGAGTTCTGCATTGATTGCAATATGTTCTTGTGTTCAGCTTTGGATGACTTCACCATTTTGTGCCATACACCTTGGAGGCCTTTCACAAGATCACAAGAGCAACATGAGGAGGAATATCATTATTATGCAATAACTGTGGTTATATTCCTGTGTCACCTGAACTGCCTTATTTTGACATCAACAGAATTCATTAAGATTATCAAGTAACTAAATCTTAATATGTACCACAATGTTGCAATGCAATAGACTGATGTAAGCCTTAAGAAGAACATAAAACACTGAAAAGATATCTACATGTTTACATCCTGATGTTCTCAGAAGAGTAGTAGATAGAAGCCAACCATCATTCAATAACACTGAATTTCCTGAACATTGCAATTTTATATCTTGTTTTGGGAAATGAGAAGCGTGACGTTGCACTTGGTGACGCACAGAATGTTGTTGCTATGTGCTAGCGTTCATTTTCTTGACCTAGTTAAATGTAGCCGTTCTTCTTTTCCTAGTGCCAAAACACACTCGTTTCCATCAGTGTTTCCAAAAGTACATTATTTCAATAAAGATATTTCATAGAAATCGTGTTATGTGTTATTTTGAAGCCTATATGTGTCGTTATTTTGATCTCAAAACATTTGATCACAGCCAACCGTGTGCAGTACATCATATAACTCCGCCGGTCTCCCAACTGCCCACGAACACACCAAATAAACAGATACATATTTTTAGGTCCACAAAACTAATTTATAAAACGCATATTGGTATATGTTCAACATAACACATATGTCCTTGTTTCCCATGAAACCATGTTTTCAAATTCAATAGCTACAGTTGTTTAAATAGTGCGTTGGGCGTAGCGGTGAAAGGATACAGCGCGTTCTATATAAATACCCGGATCTTTTGTTTTGAGCAGTTAGATTCACTCCCGTGACAAGAGGATAAAGACTCACACACTCCGCGCTCTTCCAGAAAAGAACATTTGTTTGTAAGTACGAAGTCAAATATACTCCAGACATAGCACTGCTTAAAAACAACAGTATTTGATTTGACTTTAAGTCTTTGTCGAATATATAAACGTATATTTTTGAAAGGACTAAGGCGTTAGTTTTTATGCTAGCCGGCCTAGTGTTTTCTGATGACCAAATTTTATGTTTATTTTGTAGTTTAGTTTACTTAAATATTTAAATCTTGTACTTGGATGGGTTTTGTTCGACGTCAGTAATTTGGCGTTGAATTAGGCCTCGAAATAGGGCGGTGAGGTCGTCGAATCTCCGAATTAATCTGGGTTTTTAAAAAAAAAAAAAAAAACATTTGTTAGCCGTCCACACGCCTTTAAGCCATTTCTCCGATCGAATTATAAATCGTTTTATTAGGTATATCTGTTTATTCCGTTTCAATATTTTTCTGGCCATTTTGTTAATGTCGCCATTTTGTTTTCAATCGCCCATTTGTTAAACCTGACTCACAGCTGTGTCAGCAGTAGTGATGGTGCGAGTGAACCTACCATGTTTCTTTTGTTATGAGGAACATTCTAGAGAGAATTCCTAGGCATGTCTAACAATCCTAAATTAACATGTACTCATTTTTAGGGCTAGACATTAACGCTTGTCCTGGACGAGTTTTTTTTTTTTTTTTTTTTTTAAAGGGCAAGTGAAAGAATTTTACTTGCTTGACCTGACAAGTAGCTTGATTAAAACGACAATAACTAGGGAATCACCAAAACGCAAATTATTCTGATTTCGTTACTTTAGTGTAAGTGGTGATTGATAGTGGATAATATATCATGTACTGACAGTAACACAAGGTTGCGCTGTTGAGGCTCGCGTAGCCTCTCGAGGAGAAATCGAAACCAATGAGCGAAGTACACGCACACAAACTCAGTTAATATACTGCGGTAAAAATGTAGAGTTTTTGTATTTATAACATATGATGGTTAAGCAACATCACAACCAAGAGTGATGACTTTCCTGAATACCATCAAGATTGAAAATGTAACGTTTCATACACTGGTTCAGTAAACTAGTTAGTATAATGTCACTTACATTTTAGACCAATATTTACGGTGTTATATTTCATTAGCGAAAATTGTTCCAAACGAAGATCACAGCAGAACCATAGCGCATCTCACGGCAGCACTCTACTGTTTCATTACTAATTGATTCAGCATTTTGAATGAATTGGTTTAGTCATAATATATAGCCTATTGCTTTATTTTTTTTATATGTGTGTGTGTGTATATGTGTATATATATATATATATATATATATATATATATATATATATATATATATATATATATATAAAAAAAAAAAAGTTTTATTTTTTTTAAATATTTAACTGACAAGTGGGTGACCGCTTTACTTGGCCGAAGGACAAGCACGACAAGGCTTTGAGCCCTGATTTTTAGTTTTTCACCAATGCAGTATATGCTGAAATTTAATTTGAATCCCTTTGCTTTCTAGCGTAAAGATGCAGATCTTTGTAAAGACGCTGACTGGAAAGACCATCACTCTTGAGGTGGAACCAAGTGACACCATTGAGAATGTCAAGGCCAAGATTCAAGACAAAGAAGGCATTCCTCCTGACCAGCAGCGTCTGATCTTTGCCGGCAAACAGTTGGAAGATGGACGCACGCTGTCTGACTACAACATCCAGAAGGAATCCACCCTTCATCTGGTTCTCCGTCTCAGGGGTGGTATGCAGATCTTTGTGAAGACCCTGACTGGCAAGACCATCACCCTTGAGGTTGAGCCCAGTGACACCATTGAGAACGTCAAGGCCAAGATCCAGGACAAGGAAGGCATTCCTCCTGACCAGCAGCGTCTGATCTTTGCCGGTAAACAGTTGGAAGATGGACGCACCCTTTCCGACTACAACATCCAGAAGGAATCCACCCTTCATCTGGTTCTTCGTCTGAGAGGTGGTATGCAGATCTTCGTCAAGACTCTGACTGGAAAAACCATCACCCTTGAGGTGGAACCAAGTGACACCATTGAGAACGTCAAGGCCAAGATCCAGGACAAGGAGGGCATTCCTCCTGACCAGCAGCGTCTGATCTTCGCTGGCAAGCAGCTGGAAGATGGACGCACACTGTCTGACTACAACATCCAGAAGGAGTCCACCCTCCACCTGGTGCTCCGTCTGAGAGGTGGTATGCAGATCTTCGTCAAGACTCTGACTGGTAAAACCATCACCCTTGAGGTTGAGCCCAGTGACACCATTGAGAACGTCAAGGCCAAGATCCAGGACAAGGAAGGCATTCCTCCTGACCAGCAGCGTCTGATCTTCGCTGGCAAGCAGCTGGAAGATGGACGCACGCTGTCTGACTACAACATCCAGAAGGAATCCACCCTTCATCTGGTCCTTCGTTTGAGAGGTGGTATGCAGATCTTTGTCAAGACTCTGACTGGTAAAACCATCACCCTTGAGGTTGAGCCCAGTGACACCATTGAGAACGTCAAGGCCAAGATCCAGGACAAGGAAGGCATTCCTCCTGACCAGCAGCGTCTGATCTTTGCTGGTAAACAGTTGGAAGATGGACGCACCCTCTCCGACTACAACATCCAGAAGGAGTCCACCCTCCACCTGGTGCTCCGCCTTAGGGGTGGTATGCAGATCTTCGTCAAGACTCTGACTGGCAAGACCATCACCCTCGAGGTGGAACCAAGTGACACCATTGAGAATGTCAAGGCCAAGATCCAAGACAAGGAAGGCATTCCTCCTGACCAGCAGCGTCTGATCTTCGCTGGTAAACAGTTGGAAGATGGACGCACGCTGTCTGACTACAACATCCAGAAGGAGTCCACCCTCCACCTGGTGCTCCGTCTTCGTGGGGGCAATTAATCTGTTTAAGTTTAATATATAAGTCTTGAAAATTATCAGACCAATTCCCATTTCCTTTGTTCCTATTAATCATTCAATAAAGTTCTGGCATTCCTGATTTTGTTGTCTGTCTCATCTCTGCAGTCATTTAGAATTATTTTGAATGTATTTTTAATCACAAATTTTTACATCTTTGATTCTTAAAATTGGTTTCTATGTATTTAATTTTAAAATATTTAAAATCATTAAATGGTCACTCTTATGCTTATTGTATTTAATTGCATAGAAGGTGCATTTTAATATACTTTTGTTGGGCACAATGTTAACATTAAAATCTGGTTTGGAAGTGGTTCTTCCATTTTTTTTTTTTAAGGGATTTTCAGTCTGTAATACAGAGGTTTTCAAACGGCTGCATTGGAGTGTCTGGTAATGTGTGTGTGTGTATATAGATGCAAATCAACTTTAAAAAATATACAAAAATTAACACTTTAACAGTGTTTCTATAGTGACTTGAGAATTTAATGTAAATTTTAGATGTATCATTTTTCAGAGTATTTATACTGTTATAAAATAAAGATGCCTTAAATGTTAGGATGGGTGTCCCTCATAACGAGGGTGATTTATATTTGGGGTCCATGGCATCTACGATTAAAAACCCCTGATCTAATATACAGGCAATTCTCTTGATGTGCCATGTTTCCTCTCTGCGTGACAGGTTGCAATTATTAAACCAGCCACATGATGTCACCAGAGGTTAAGCAAAAAGGCTTTGTGACCCTTTCAATACCTTTTTTTTTGGATGGGTCTCATGTCTGTGTTTTGGCTTTCTTTTAAATGTCTTTCGTCTGACTCTTGAATCATGGTGGGTAATGTTGAAATCAGAGTAATTGCAGGTGCCCTCATGAAAATCCTTTTCTTGTGCAAATATCCTTAAATCTATGTTGTTTGAGGGCAACTGTTAAATAGTTTAATTATGCCACAAAAACCTTTAGCGAACCTGAACTGTTTTTGGTACTATTTGCACAAAAGAGCAGCTTGCAGCATATTATTGGGTTAGTCATATATTTAGCCTACTGGTCAAATTGTCAATTGAAAGTAAATAACCATTATCTAACATGTAATTCAATCAGTTTGTTTTGGCATCAAATAGTTAACCGTGTGGCAGACGCCAGCAGTTTATGTGTACTTGTTAATCATGTGGCAGACACCAGCAAAATTGACCTGCAGTCAGATACAAATCAATCTTTGTGACATACAATGTCTCTTGGCTACTTACTGCATTGTCCCTTCTGTTTACAAAAGCACAGAAAAGAATCCATACTGCTATCAGTCTAGGAATCAGTCCAGCCAGACCTAAGAAAAATACTTGCTGCACTAAAAGATAAACAAGCTTAAGAGCTCTGCACAGCGAGAACAACTGCACTTATTGAAAGCAATTGATAAAGCTGTTGATGTTGGCCTGTTAATGACAGTTCATGTTCAGTAATGGTAGTTAATGAAGAATGCCATGTTATATTTAAAAAGTAAGATTCATCTGGGCTGATCTGCTCACAGAATCGCCCAAAAGCCCTTTGAGACATTTCTTTAACCCCTTAGCTGTTTTTCGCATAGACATGAAAATGCTCTATCCAAATTTAATTGTTTGGAGTTCAAGAATGCTTTGGAATATAGACCTACGGTTGGTCTTGTTTTAAAAAAAAAAAAGCAGATTATTGAAGAAGTGAAATAAATTATGAAAATGAAATAGCAAATACACCCGATTCCAAAAAAGTTGGGACACTGTACAAATTGTGAATAAAAACAGAATGCAATGATGTGGAAGTTTCAAATTTCAATATTTTATTCAGAATACAACATAGATGACATATCAAATGTTTAAACTGAGAAAATGTATCATTTTAAGGGGAAAATAAGTTGATTTTAAATTTCATGGCATCAACACATCTCAAAAAAGTTGGGACAAGGCCATGTTTACCACTGTGTGGCATCCCCTCTTCTTTTTATAACAGTCTGCAAACGTCTGGGGACTGAGGAGACAAGTTGCTCAAGTTTAGGAATAGGAATGTTGTCCCATTCTTGTCTAATACAGGCTTCTAGTTGCTCAACTGTCTTAGGTCTTCTTTGTCGCATCTTCCTCTTTATGATGCGCCAAATGTTTTCTATGGGTGAAAGATCTGGACTGCAGGCTGGCCATTTCAGTACCCGGATCCTTCTTCTACGCAGCCATGATGTTGTAATTGATGCAGTATGTGGTCTGGCATTGTCATGTTGGAAAATGCAAGGTCTTCCCTGAAAGAGACGACGTCTGGATGGGAGCATATGTTGTTCTAGAACTTGGATATACTTTTCAGCATTGATGGTGCCTTTCCAGATGTGTAAGCTGCCCATGCCACACGCACTCATGCAACCCCATACCATCAGAGATGCAGGCTTCTGAACTGAGCGCTGATAACAACTTGGGTTGTCCTTGTCCTCTTTAGTCCGGATGACATGGCGTCCCAGTTTTCCAAAAAGAACTTCAAATTTTGATTCGTCTGGCCACAGAACAGTTTTCCACTTTGCCACAGTCCATTTTAAATGAGCCTTGGCCCAGAGAAAACGCCTGCGCTTCTGGATCATGTTTAGATATGGCTTCTTTTTTGACCTATGGAGTTTTAGCCGGCAACGGCGAATGGCACGGTGGATTGTGTTCACCGACAATGTTTTCTGGAAGTATTCCTGAGCCCATGTTGTGATTTCCATTACAGTAGCATTCCTGTATGTGATGCAGTGCCGTCTAAGGGCCCGAAGATCACGGGCATCCAGTATGGTTTTCCAGCCTTGACCCTTACGCACAGAGATTGTTCCAGATTCTCTGAATCTTTGGATGATATTATGCACTGTAGATGAGGATAAGTTCAAACTCTTTGCATTTTTTCTCTGAGAAACTCCTTTCTGATATTGCTCCACTATTTTTCGTCGCAGCATTGGGGGAATTGGTGATCCTCTGCCCATCTTGACTTCTGAGAGACACTGCCACTCTGAGAGGCTCTTTTTATACCCAATCATGTTGCCAGTTGACCTAATAAGTTGCAAATTGGTCCTCCAGCTGTTCCTTATATGTACATTTAACTTTTCCGGCCTCTTATTGCTACCTGTACCAACTTTTTTGGAATGTGTAGCTCTCATGAAATCCAAAATGAGCCAATATTTGGCATGACATTTCAAAATGTCTCACTTTCAACATTTGATATATCTATATTCTATTGTGAATAAAATATAAGTTTATGAGATTTGTAAATTATTGCATTCCTTTTTTATTCACAATTTGTACAGTGTCCCAACTTTTTTGGAATCGGGTTTGTAAGTTTGTTTATGAAAATGTAAACGTATCATTTTTTTAAATATAAAATATATGTTTGACAAAACATGTTTTACTCTAAAACTGCAAGAAAATCAAAGGCAAAAATGTGAACAAGTTGTGTTCCAAATTTGAGGTTGATATCTCAAAAAATGAGCTTTCCGTAAGATTTTGTTTGGGCGCAGTACCAAACGCTTCCACTAGACGCTCCATTACTGATCATATAAGGGTGCCTCCATTTCCATATATGGTTTGAGTGATCTGAACCATATATTTCCATAATTTTCATACAATTTATGAAGTAGACATCCTATTCAGAAGTAGTATGGGCAGTTTGGCAGTATTTGATTTGAAATCAACCTTTAACATATAAAAGACATGCAGAAAGAACACGTATGTGCGTTATAGCTCAATGCCGCTTCACAAATGGTGAATCGATCATATTTTTCTTTATATTTAAAACATTTTCAGATCTTTTTTTCTTCAAAAAATTAATGGATGTTATCTTTTGAACTCTTGGCATGAAAACAAACTGAGGTTTCTACCAATCTTTCATGATTTTTCGGTAAATGCTATTTCAAAATAAAGGTCTGAACACGTCATATTAGTATAAACATATTATTTTTGCAAATTAATAAATTACTGCTCCTCTGTAATTTATTTTGAAAATCAGTTATGAAATATGAAAACTAAAGTTTGTAAGCTTTCAAATGATTTATAGTTTGTCAATGTTACTTTAGGCTTTTAAGATATTATTCTTTTAAATATATAATGGCAAATGTCCCACCGGTGGGATGGTGACATCAGACCAAGACAGTGAGACATGAACCTACAATAGGAATTTGCATTAATACAGGCCTGGGTAGTAGGACAGAAGGTAATTTGCATGAAAGACATTGGCAGAGGATCCACACTCCTCTGTAAGTAAGATATCCCTAAACTCTTTATTATACCTTTTGGTTTACCTTTAGAGAGACGAGACCATTGTACCAGTTGCACTGAGACATTTCAAACGATACCAAACATGTATAATACTGTAACTGTTCACATTAACCCATGTAGATTTTGGGGTGAATTTCAGGTGATCTCAGCATGTGTAGAGAAGAGATGGAAGAAGACGGGGTGAAGGGAAGGAAAGCAGATAAGACAATAGACTCAATGTGAGGTGTGATTTCAATATGATTGCATCTCAGATGGGGATGCTAATTTTGCAAGAGAGAGTTTGAATGTTAATTTCAAGAAACGTCCTTTGTTTTCTCAGAGAGTAGCCCTTCTCTAAGCCAGACAGCTTGGCATCATTCTTACATCTGAAATGAAATGATTTTAACCTGCCTTGCTGAGATTAATTGACCTTTTAATTTAAAGGGAATAAATGGACTTGTCCGACAAGTGTTATAGTGTGACTGATTTTAAATTGTTTCTAAATTCAACTAATTGCTTGTGTCAATAATATAAAAGGTTAGTCCATAATGACATTTAGACACTATTTTTCGGCTGAATCACATAGTCATGTGTTTTCATTCACTAAATCCATTGATACATTTCTATGCACCAGCAAATATAATTTATAATTTGTGGTTTATCATATTTGTCATGCTCTTCAGGGCTCAAAAAGTTTTCTTGTTTCCTCGTGCAGTCCAGATTTGTCTTGGATTTGGAGTCAAAAATCACATGAATCGCCTCTTTAAAAAGCTCTTTTGATGATGTCTTGCCTTCACCCTGATTGACATTTCATAGTATTATAGTATAAAATGTCAAATGACATTTACATTGTAGAAATTTACATACTGGCTGATGGATTCATTGATGTTAGACTTGCACTGGTGCTCCAAGAGAATCCTGGGCCCTCTTCATAGTAGCCTATTTTGGTACAACAACATTTTATACCACAAAAGTAACAATAATAATTAATATTTTAAAAAAATTAAATCTCTAATACACAGAGATATACAACTAGTATACACCGATCAGGCATAACATTATGACCACCTTCCTAATATTGTGTTGGTCCCCCTTTTGCTGCCAAAACCGCCCTGACCCGTCGAGGCATGGACTCCACTAGACCCCTGAAGGTGTGCTGTGGTATCTGGCCCCAAGATGTTAGCAGCAGATCCTTTAAGTCCTGTAAGTTGCGAGGCGGGCCTCAATGGATCGGACTTGTTCAGCACATCCCACAGATGCTCGATTGGATTGAGATCTGGGGAATTTGGAGGCCAAGTCAACACCTCAAACTCGCTGTTGTGCTCCTCAAACCATTCCTGAACCATTTTTGCTTTGTGGCAGGGCGCATTATCCTGCTGAAAGAGGCCACAGCCACCAGGGAATACCGTTTCCATGAAAGGGTGTACATGGTCTGTAACAATGCTTAGGTAGGTGGTACGTGTCAAAGTAACATCCACATGGATGAGAGGACCCAAGGTTTCCCAGCAGAACATTGCCCAAAGCATCACACTGCCTCCGCCGGCTTGCCTAGTGCATCCTGGTGCCATGTGTTCCTCAGGTAAGCGACACACACGCACCCGGCCATCCACGTGATGTAAAAGAAAACATGATTCATTAGACCAGGACACCTTCTTCCATTGCTCCGTGGTCCAGTTCTGATGCTCACGTGCCCAATGTTGGCACTTTTGGTGGTGGACAGGTCAGCATGGGCACCCTGACTGGTCTGCGGCTATGCAGCCCCATACGCAACAAACTGTGATGCACTGTGTATTCTGACACCTTTCTATCAGAACCAGCATTAACTTCTTGAGCAATTTGAGCTGCAGTAGCTCGTCTGTTTGATCGGACCACACGGGCCAGCCTTCGCTCCCCGTGTGCATCAATGAGCCTTGGCCGCCCATGACCCTGTCGCCGGTTCACCACTGTTCCTTCCTTGGATCACTTTTGATAGATACTGACCACTCCAGACCGGGAACACCCCACAAGAGCTGCAGTTTTGGAGATGCTCTGACCCAGTCGTCTAGCCATCACAATTTGGCCCTTGTCAAACTCGCTCAAATCCTTATGCTTGCTCATTTTTCCTGCTTCTAACACATCAACTTTGAGGACAAAATGTTCACTTGCTGCCTAATATATCCCACCCACTAACAGGTGCCGTGATGAAGAGATAATCAGTGTTATTCACTTCACCTGTCATATAAAAATATTCCAGGCTGCAACTCATTAACCGCATAAATGCATTAACAACAGATGTGAGGTCAAAGCAAACAGGTTTCCAGAAACAGCAACAACTGCCTTAAGGAGTTTTCTTTAACTAGTTTCATGATGAGAAGGTCTTCTTTCTGGCTCTAGAAGAGGGGGATCATCAGAGCTGGACTGGGGGGAAAACTCAACCTATCCAGCCCACACGATTCCCCATTCATGTTTTTTTCTGAGGTTACGGCCTTTAAATTGGAATAAATAAATTAATCAATGAATAAATAAAGGACAGAAATAAATAATAATAGATATTTTTAATATACTACAAATGTGTTAAATATTCATACTGCATGCTGTGTTATGCATAGTGCACTATGTGATTAATTAATTTATTCCAATTTAAAGGTTGTAACCCCAGCAAAATTAATTGTATAATAATATTAATTGTATATATTAATATTCAGTATATACTCATTGTATCTCTCTGCATTGGAGATTTGATTTTTTAAATATTAATTATTTTTGTGGTAGAAAACGTGGCACCAAGATAGGCTACTATGAAGGGGACCCCCGGGTTTACAGTTGTGGCTAGAAGAGATACAGCAACGGCCGGAAGTGAGGCAAAATCTCACGATAAAATGACAATAAATTAAATTTGCTACTTATCAGATTGGGTTTTATTAATGTCTACACCTACCCCAACCCTAAACCTACCCTTACGATAATGCAAACACAGTAACTGAACGACGAAATATTGATCTGCGC
The DNA here is from genome assembly GCA_039654105.1 of Coreius guichenoti. Classification (NCBI taxonomy): domain Eukaryota; kingdom Metazoa; phylum Chordata; class Actinopteri; order Cypriniformes; family Gobionidae; genus Coreius; species Coreius guichenoti. The sequence continues at coordinate 29,774,298 of CM077190.1, forward strand.
ATGCCCAGTGGCCGTAGCTGTATCCCTTCTAGTCTTTACCTGGGTGTTTACTGTAGCGTACTTACTGTTTACTTACTGTAGTTTACTGTAACACTAATGAGGAATCTATGTATATATATGCTTATGCTACGAGGGTCCCCTTCATAGTAGCCTATCTTGTTTCTGTGGGCTGCTATATGTAAGTCGTCCGCCATATTGGAATGGTCAAAACACCTTATATATATGCATTCGAGAGCAAGTGGACTGTGCGTCTGCAACCGTAGTTAGACACATGTATGAATATCTTTATCTGCAATAGACTTCAGCAAATGATTTTGCTAAACTAACACAATACAACAAAATGAAGGCATCAGCTAGCACGACATTAAAAAGTTACCATAGTATAAAAACCCTGTAGTATTGAGTTAAAGGGATAGTTCACCCAAAAATGAAAATTTTGTCATCATTAACTCACCCTCATGTTATTCCAAACCTGTATGAGTTTCTTTCTTCTGTTGAACACAAAAGAACATATTTTAAAGAATGTTGGTAACAGTTGACGGCACCCATTGACTTCCATAGTAGGAAAAAAATACTATGGAAGTCAATGGGTGCCGTCAACTAATTGGTTACCGACATTCTGGTTACCATTCATACCGATGTGTCTGGAGTGCTCGAATGTGGCGTCTACGTATACATGTATCTATGTGCTATAGCCCCAGGGCCCTACATGTTCTTAATCTGGGCCTGCATGCACTCGCAGCACTCCAGTAAATACCAGTGGCCCTAATGATATACACTATATTGGTAAAAGTATTGGGACACCCCTCCAAATCATTGAATTCAGGTGTTCCAATCACTCCCATGGCCACAGGTGTATAAAATCAAGCACCTAGGCGTGCAGATGCTTCTACAAACATTTGTGAAAGAATGGGTCGCTCTCAGGAGCTCAGTGAATTCAAGCGTGGTACCGTGATAGGTTGCCACCTGTGCAATGAGTCCATTCATGAAATTTCCTCACTACTAAATATTCCACGGTCAACTGTTAGTGGTATTATAACAAAGTGGATACAATTGGGAACAACAGCTACTCAGCCACGAAGTGGTAGGCCACGTAAAATCACAGAGCGGGGTCAGCGCATGCTGAGGCGCACAGTGTGCAGAAGTCGCAAACTTTCGCAGATTCAATAGCCACAGACCTCCAAACTTTGTGTGGCCTTCAGATTAGCTCAAGAACAGTGCGTAGAGAGCTTCATGGAATGGGTTTCCATGGCCGAGCAGCTGCATCCAAGCCTTACATCACCAAGTGCAATGCAAAGTGTGGGATGCAGTGGTGTAAAGCACACCGCCACTGGACTCTAGAGTAGTGGAGACGTGTTCTCTGGAGTGACGAATCACGCTTCTCTGTCTGGCAATCCGATGGACGAGTCTGGGTTTGGCGGTTGCCAGGAGAACGGTACTTGCCTGACTGCATTGTGCCAAGTGTAAAGTTTGGTGGAGGGGGAATTATGGTGTGGGGTTGTTTTTCAGGGGTTGGGCTTGGCCCCTTAGTTCCAGTGAAAGGAACTCTTAATGCTTCAGCATACCAAGAAATTTTGGACAATTTCATGCTCCCAACTTTGTGGGAATAGTTTGGGGATGTCCCCGTCCAGTTCCAACATGACTGCGCACCAGTGCACAAAGCAAGGTCCATAAATATTTTTTAAAATATCCATTTAAATGGATATTTGTAGGTTTTTCCTCCCAAAAATCTATGAAAGTATCAAACTATGACAGATACTGCCTCATAACTTTTCATTCCACAAATATAAATATAGCTGCGTCACCACAGGCTCTAGATAAGAGATTCATGTAATTGTGTTAAATACATATGAGTTAGTGTCAAATACTTGTCTAACAAAGATACAATACTCTTATCATGTTCTCTCAGCAGCTCTGTTTGAACATTTATCATACCACTTTCAGGCACTACATAATTTGCTCTGTCAGACATAATACACCATGTTTTCAATGGCATAAGACAGGTTTAACAGCCTAAACAAAAATAAGTAGCCTAAGTAAATAATTGTATTATTATTATTATTATCTTTTGGATATCAAGTTTGGACAGTGCAAAGTTGGACATGAAGTATCTATCTATCTATCTATCTATCTATCTATCTATCTATCTATCTATCTATCTATCTATCTATCTATCTATCTATCTATCTATCATCATAAATTTAGCCTAAAAAAAGTATACATATACACATTATATGCTCCTTGTAAACATAGCTCTTAAAAGATGCCAAACAAAGCGAATTAGTACATTAGATCTTCCAGACAGACTCTTATCCCCCCTTGGCGGAGACATATACTGTATAACTACATTACCCAGAATCCTCTGGCTTATAGGTGGCGCTTTGAGCATCGTAAACATGGTAATCACACAGCAAGAGCGCTATAAAATTGGTTCGATCAGAGAGCCGGACTTTAACAGCACTCACAGCTGTAATGTACATGGCTGTAAAGTCAGAAGAGCATTATTAACTCAATGACCAGGGTTTTATGGCTTTATCTCGTATACGTGATAGTTTGTTCAGCTGTTGAGTGAGGACTGGCGCGTGCTTTGAGTGCGCTTTCTAGAAGATTTAACTTTATTGTTCTCAAACCTTTACATTAATTTGTGAACTGTGTGAAGTAAGGATGGCGGTGTCTAAATCTACACTAGCGATCGTTTTTTTAGTTCTCGGAGGTTTGGCAGTTTTGTTCGGGACTGTCCTGGTGTTTGTTGGACCTATTATAATAGACGATCAAATAGTGAAGGTAAGTTATACACCTCACAGGTGCACGAGGCGCTCAAATCAAACATATTTGCATTAAAAAAAACATTAAGGTGAAAAAAAGGTGCTTTAAAAACATAAAATGAATTATACAGTAATCGGGAACGATTATGAAGTAGGCTATTTAATAATATAGGCTATAGACTGATTACATTAAAAATGTGCTACAAGCATACATACTTGAAATAAACAAAGATTAGACAGTTGTGGTAGTCTTAGTTTGTCAAACGTGTGTAATCAATCACATTGTCACATGAGTCATGACTGACGCCTTGTTTCCTTCAGAAGACATGTTGTTTTGTTTTTATGTTAATGTAGTGTTTTGTTTTTGATTTGTAAATGCTATTTGCTGGGGTGTATTCCTGTATTTTACCCTGGTGTCATTAAATTAGGCTAATACTTTTATTCAGCAAGGACACATTCAATTCAAAAGTGACAGCAAACGTTTATAAAGTGACAAAAGATTTATATTTAAAATAAATTCTGTTCTATTGGACATTCTATTCATCAAAGAATCCGGCAAAAAATGATCTTGGCACAACTGTTTTCGACGTTAATACTAAGCATTAAGAAATGTTTCTTGCGAATCAGCATATTAGAATGATTTCTGAAGGATCATGTGACACTGAAGACTGGAGTAATGATGCTGAAAATTAGGCTTTGATCATAGGAATAAATTACATTTTAAAATATTACAATAGAAAACAGTTAATTCAAATTGTAGTAATATTTCACAATATTACTGTTTTTACTGTATTTTTGATCAAATAAATGCAGCCTTGTTGAGCAGACGAGACTTCTTTCAAAAACTTAAGTTGAGATCTAATTTCAAAATTAAATTTTCCATTGCGACTGTTACTCTTCTCCTTTTTTTTTTTTTTTTTTTAATCACATTTAGTGTTTTTTTTGTGTGTGACATACATATTCTGTGTCTCCCCTCAATAGGCCCTGAGTCTGCATGTAATAATATTGACAAATTCTAAAATATTTTAGGTTAAACTATTTTAAATACAGCATATCACACTCTGATCACTAACCATATCTGCATACTTCATATCCTCACAGAATGTAGAGATAAACCCGAAGAACGAACTCTCCTACACTATGTGGAAGGACATCCCAGTTCCCTTCTTTATGTCTGTATATTTCTTTCATATTGTCAATCCTGATGAAATCCTAAAAGGAGAAAAGCCCATGGTGATACAGAGGGGGCCATATGTGTACAGGTAAGGATTGTGTTTCCTTCTTTTTCTGTAAAGCTGCTTTGAAACCATGTGTATTGTACGAATCACTAAATCTGACTTGACTGGACATATCATGGCTTTGTTGATGTTCAGACCTGCATGTTAAAGCCCTATGGCACTGAAGTTCATGGTAGGTTTGTGCCCAGCTGTTTGCATGTGCATTCTGTCAATTGTCCAGACAGGACTACCATAAAGTCTGTTTTATGTCCCCTCAGGGTATAAAGTGTCCTGTCATCCCGGAGTGATTTGTAGAAATATATAACTTTGCGGAATATAACTTGAGTATACTGGGTTTGTCAGCATGACTCTAAAAGCATTCCTTTTGTGCGCATAACCTGCCCCAACGTATACAGTAGGTCTGGATCTGGGTCAATCTGGTGGCCTTAACCTTAATCGAAAGGCTGAATAAATTTTTTGCCTTGATAAAGATAAGGAAAAAAAGCAAATATAACTTATTTCATTTGAATGGTGATATACACTAAACATAATAATCACTGCAATAATGATCCAGTTTGACTCTTAAACATTTGCCCATTTAAATCCAAACAGCAACCTTTTTATTTTTTGACCAGGTAGTGTATAATGTTATATTTTATAAATATCAGTAGTGCCTTTTAACTGCTATATTTATAGTTATATTTCATGTATGTAGTGTACTTCTGTTGGCATGCTGTTTGGACTTTGGAGTGAGTACATTTATTGCTTGAAAGTTGTTTTTGGCCAGATCACTTTGTTGTTTTATCATTGCTTGTTAAATGTGCATTTGTTTCCTCCATCACAGTTGTCTTCTTTTTTTTTTTAGATTAGACACATGACATGTTTGTGGCATCTCAACTTTAAACAAACCATGCACTTGCATTTCGCAATCTGAGAGAGTCTTTTTGTGTGACTTTCTGATGTGCCATTTATGCTGACTGAGAACTTCAAAATTGTTCCTCTAAAAGCTGAATTTTGCAGTGTTTGGATAATATTACTGCTAATCTCAGCTGGCTAAGTCACATTTTTCTGATGTTTTGACATATCTTTTTTCAGTGAAAAACGCTGGAAGGACAACATCACATTCCATGACAACAACACGGTTTCGTATAAGGAATTTCGGCAGTATTTCTTTGAAGAGAGCATGTCTGTGGGAGATGAATCCGATGTGGTCACCATCCCTAACATGCTAGTGCTGGTGAGAATTTATGACAAAATATTTAGCCCACCATGTAGGGTTAGGAATTGAAAATCGATTCCCATTCTGGAATTGAATACTTAGAGGGATAGTTCACCCAAAAATGAAAATTCTGTCATTAATTAATCACCCTCATGTCTTTCCAAACCCGTAAGACCTTCGCTCAGCTTCGGAACACAAATGAAGATATTTTTGATGAGATCTGAGAGGTTTCTGAACCATCCATAGGCAGCAACGTCATTGCAACTTTCAAGGTCCAGAAAGGTAGTAAAGACATCGTTAAAATAGTCCATGTGACTCCAGTGGTTCAACCTTAACGTTATGAAGCGACGAGAATACTTTTTGTGCGCATATATATATTTTTTTTCTTGTTTTCTGGAAAATAAAATCAAAATGAAGTGAGTTTTTGCTTAAAGCAAGCTAAATTATCTGCCAATGGGGTAAGAAAAAATAATCTTGTTTCTGTTTGAAATCTTGTCCCAAACAGAAACAAGATAATTTTTCTTACCCCATTGGCAGATAATTTAGCTTGTTTTAAGCAAAAACTCACTTCATTTTGATATATATATATATTTTTTTTTTTCCCAGTAAACAAGAAAAAATATCTTATCATTTTACTTATTTAGTAAAAGCATCTTGATTGAAGAATTTTTAGAAATTTAGACTGGAAACAAGACAAAAATACTAAGTAAGAAAAGCATTTTTTGCAGTGCTATTTTAACGATGTCTTTACTACCTTTCTAGGCCTTGAAAGTTGTAATGACGTTGTTGCCTATGAATGGTTCAGAAAGCTCTCGGATTTTATCAAAAAGATCTTCATTTGTGTTCCGAAGATGAGTGAAGGTCTTACGGGTTTGGAACGACATGAGGGTGAGGAATTAATGATAGAATTTTCATTTTTGGGTGAACTATCCCTTTAAGGTCAGGAATCGGATATGTGTTATAAAATTAATTTAAATTCCTCCTATCGATTCCTTTTGTGTGCATTTTAATATAACTTTTAAACCATTCAAGCGCAAGAAGACCCGCACGCTGTTTTCTGTGCTGCGCACACATCCAAAGAGCTCACAGAAATCCGCCTCTCATGCTGGCTATGTTCACACTGTCAATTTTTCGGACTGTCAACCGCATTTACTTACAGGTGTGAGTCTCGAAATGTCCCGTTCACACAGCAACTTACAGTATCGTCTCGAATACTGTCTGTATGAACGTGCAACGGGAGTCAAGCCTGTATTCTGGTACCAGTAAAAATAGCAACAGTGACCAAAGTAATATCAAAGATGGCGACGTCCATAAAACTGAAAAGTCTTATAACTTTTGACACAAGAGTCCAATTGAGCCGCAAGTTTATCCGTCAAATCTTCATTAACCGACAGAAGCTTCAGTGTAAACACGCTAGCCGGACCTGTTAACTGTTGCACTCGCGCTGCACGTCCTTTGCAGCCTCTCGCGCATGACACGGCATTTGAGTCGCACCAGTGGAGAACAGTGACTGGATCTAAAAACTTCAGATGACACAGCAACCGAGAATGCGGTTGTCACTCCCGTAAAATAACCGTACTGTGTGTAAACTTAACCGAATTAAGGACTCAAATACAGGACTGACAACCATATTCTGCTGTGTGAACGTGGCCACCGAATAGTGCACAATAGTGAACTGAGTTCTCTTGCGTGTCTTTTTGCACTTCAACGGACAAAAACACACAAAAATATGTCAAAACCGTCTGTTATGTCTTAAGTGAACGTAAATGGTTGACAAAGAAAACGCTTGTGTAACGGTATATTAGATCCGTGCAGCTCTTAAAGTGACAGTAGCCTATATTCCTGCTGCCGTCTCTATAATATCAAACAACAAAAAGACAGAGAAAATTCTCTCTCTGTTCTTGACTGAATAACTTTTGTAACAATATTTGTAATGGTTTTTTTTTTTTTTTTTTTTTTTTTTATTAGTTTCTGTACCTGAATACCTGAAAATCTTAAATCTTTATTTTAGTCATATCTTTGTTCAGTTGTATTTATTTGTTTACTTGTCTTTAATAATGCTTGAAATGTATATTAGTTAGGCTAGTTTTTGCTATGGTATTTTAAAACTATAAGCAAATGGTCCTTGTGTAAGTGTTCTTTAGCCTGTTGATTTTTGTTCATGGCATTCAGCTACAATGAAATGTTTTGCATTAAGACTTAAAATAAATGGGAATGATACCCAAGTGTTTTTTTTTTTGTTTTTTTTTTACCTTATTGAAATCAAAAACCTTATTGAAAACCTTACTGAAATTAGGAATCGATAAGAATCAGAATCGATAAGCAGAATTGTAATCTGATTTGTTAAAATTCAAACGATACCCGACCCTACCACCATGTAACGCAATTGAGAAGAACTTTAACGCAACAGTTTTTCATTCACACTTTCAGGGCGCATCGGTAATGATGGAGAATATGCCGTATCCTATACGCGTTTTGCTCAGCGCCACGTTCAAGACCTTCAGCGAGGGACCTTTCTTGACCAAATCAGTAGGAGAACTCATGTGGGGCTACGACAGCAAGTTGGTGGAGTTCCTGAACAAATATCTTCCTGGCATGCTTCCATCCACCGGCAAGTTTGGCTTATTTGCTGAGGTGGGTGTTTCCTGTGCATTTAGTTGTCTTGTTACAGTAGCTGGTGTTTTAGCCTCAGCTGATTTTCTTGCTTTGTTTCGCTCCCTATGTAGTTTAACAACTCAAACACTGGACAGTTCACTGTCTTCACGGGCCGAGATGACATTCGAAAAGTTCATAAGGTGGACTCTTGGAACGGCCTGAAAAACGTAAGCCAAATGCATTTTTGGACCATAATAAAACAAAGACGCTAGCTCTGTTCCAAACCTAGTGAGCTGCCTACATAGGGCCTGAAACATACACTGTGCATGTACATAAATGCACAAACCTTTTTTAGTTATGCAAGCTACATTCCACACGTTACATTCTTAAAATGTGGCACAATGCAATTTCAGGGGTGCAGTAAAAAGGTAATATTGTGAAATATTATTACTATTTAAAATAACTGTGATACATTTTCAGCATCGTTACTCTAAACTTCAGTGTCACATGATCCTTCAGAAATCATTCTAATATGCTGATTTGCTGCTCAAGAAACATTTCTTATTATTATCAATGTTGAAAACAGTTGTGCTGATTAATATTCTTGCATAAACGGATCTTTTTTCCAGGATTCTTTATTTAAAATAGAATTATGAAAGTCTTTACTGCCGCTTTTCATCAATTTAATGTTTGTAAGTGCTAATTTCTTTTATAATAACTCTTACTGACACCAAACAATAAATAAATAAGTGTTTAAAAACTACAAACATGGCGGACATGTGAGACCAACGGTCAAGTAGAGAGGTTTAGATAGGGGGTTTGATTTTAATAATTCTGTATCTAACCTGACGAAAAGATATTTATTCAATGTTATCCACATTATATTTAATCTGCAACAGCATTGTGAACTTTTATAAAGATACGTTTGGTCATTAACTTTTAAATGCATCCTTATGCAAACACATGAGGAGAGTTCTCTGCATGAAAGACCCATAACTGACAGATAAACGACAGATATTACAATTCTCTCTGATGCGGTAGGAAATGAAATTGAATGGAAGATCATTAAGGACACAATTATGACTTAGTATGTCCCAAAGCTTCTCTTCTGCTACACTCAAAAGTATGTACTTTTTCTTCAAAAACAGTACATACTTTAAGGCGTAGTATAAGTAGGCGATTTGGGACGCAGCATATGTTTTGGAACAGACCATGTAGTGTTATATAACGGAAGTGATATTCTGTATGTAAATCTGTAGCAAAGGATCTTTGTTTTATTGGTGCAGGTGGATTACTGGAGGTCTGAACAGTGTAACATGATCAATGGGACAGCGGGGCAAATGTGGCCTCCGTTCATGACCACGGAGTCGACCCTGCCCTTCTACAGCCCTGATGCGTGCAGGTAAACTCCCAGACGTATGCCCTTCATAAGATAATATGCTTTTAATGACTCTATGGTTTCTAAGGGCACGTTTTGTGGCAATTCTCCAATCTCAGGTCCATGGAGCTGGTGTTCCAGAGGCCAGGTGTGTCACGTGGCATTCCCGTGTACCGCTTCGTGGCCCCAAAGACTCTTTTTGCGAATGGTACAGATTATCCCCCCAATGAGGGCTTCTGTCCGTGCCGGCAGTCCGGCCTCCTCAACGTCAGCAGCTGCAGACACAGTGAGTCTCTGATCCAGACGTCACACGGCTGCCTCTGCAGTCACACACACTACAGTCAAATGTGCTGTTGGATCAGAATGTCAGTATTTTGAGTCAGTAAATATTGTGTTCATACTGGTTTTATAGCCATAATAAAATCATAATGTGGCCCTTTTTATTTATTTATTTTTTTTTTTTTTTCCCTCTTTTCTTACCCTTTTTTTTATTTTCTTTCTCTTGTTTTTTTTTTTTTTCCCTACCCTTTTCATTTTCTTACCCTTTTCTCTTCTGTTCTTTTCTTACCTCCTTCTTTACTATCTTTTGTTTTTTACCTTCATTTTTTGCATTTCTGTTCTTCCTTTTTTTTGTTTTAATTTGAAACCTTTTTTTCCGTTTATCTTTCACATTATTTTATTTTCTTAACTTTTTCTTTCTCTTTTATTTACTATATCTATTTTTCTTTTTCCTACCAATTCCTTTTCATTTTCTTACCCTTTTCTTTTATCTATTCGTCTCGTCACTCGTTTTTTCTTTCTTTCTTTCTTTCTTTCTTTCTTTCTTTCTTTCTTTCTTTCTTTCTTTCTTTCTTTCTTTCTTTCTTTCTTTCTTTCTTTCTTTCTTTCTTTCTTTCTTTCTTTTCCATCTTGTTTTTTTACCTTCCTTTTTTGCTTTTCTGTTCTTCATTCTCTCATTGTTTTAATTTTTAAAACCTTTTTCCCTTTCTTTCACGTTCTTAACCTTTTCTTTCTTTTTTTTTAACCTTATCTATTTTTCTTTTCTTTTTTTGTCCTACCCTTTCCTTTTCCTTTTCTTACCCTTTTATCTATTCTTTTTGTCTCGTCTCGTCTTTTTTTTTTTTTTTTTAACCTTTTTTCTTTTTCTATCTTTTCTTCTCTTACCTTTCTTTTCTTTATCTTTTTTTTTTTTTTTTTACCTTTTCTTTTTTTTTCCTTTATCTTTTTATCCTTTTTTTTTCCCCTCGTATCTCAGATTCCCCTGTGTTCATTTCCCATCCGCACTTTTTTGAGGCTGATCCTGTCCTTTTGGAAACTGTCAACGGATTGAGCCCAAATGAAGATGATCATGGACTTTTTATCGATATCCACCCGGTAAGAAATCCAGGCACACAGAAACACATAACGTGTAACATTACTATTGGGAACTACTTAACATAATTACATGGAATTTTCTAGTACTGATTCTTTCTAGGAATAAAAGATTTGCAACATATGCATAGTTCTAAATTATTATACAATTTGTAAAAACTTTCATAACAAAATTGCATAACAAAATAAAAAAATGAACAACCAGTGGAATGTTTCTTCCTCGTCAGGTGACTGAGCAAGTTTGGAACTTTATCTCTCAAGGTTATTGATTTATCGGTTGTTATGACTCAAAAAAAACATCTTTATCTCTGAAATTGGCCATAAATGTGAAATTGGTCCTTATGTCTTATCTAAATTTGTTGCATAAACACCTGATTTTATGTCTTCCTCTAACTGTGTCATAACCACTTTTTTAACCTATTTTCTAGAGCGCATTGTGCCATGCAGGGCAGGACTGAGGGCCCCTGGGCTTGAGTTTTATGTTTGGGGCCCGTCCTATGCTACAAATGACCTCAACTAGAATATCATTTTGGAGTAGCACAAAATACAGAAAAATTTAAATATTAATTGTTCTAAGAACCTCAAAAGCATATGCAACATGCCTAGCCTACAGGATGTGCAAAACCCTGAAATAACAAAGTCAGAGATAAACAGTATTTTTAAATTTACTGTCATATCTGTGTATAACATTTTTATTGTAGAAATATTAAATGATTGAAAAAATGAAATAAGCTACTTTTTAAATATTTTAAACTAAAACCTAGATGGCAATCAAATGAGCGTAAAGGTGGGCCGTGGTAGTTTCAGCTTTGTCACTGGTTTGATAAGATTACGTTGCTCATTACTGCCATTAAACCATTACAACATCTGATAAGCTAATTGGAAATTATGGTTATCGTGACCTTTATGATGTTTGTATAGCTCTCAGCAACTGAATGTCCCATTATAAAGAAGATTAAGATTTTAAAGGTATGCTCTTTTTACATGGTCAATGACTGACTAAAGGTTTTCTGATTACATGCATCTTTTAGGTTCAAATATTCGTGACTAGTGCTGTGGTTTATTGGGGGTTAAGCATAGCTGGAAATCTGACATTTGACACTTTGTTAGTTAGTTAATTTGGTTTTGCATTAAAGTAGTGCACACTGAGCACATTATTGATTGTTAGATGTGAAACTCCTGATGTCTGCATCCGTGGGCCTTTTGCAACACGGGTAGTTTGATAAGACAAACTCCACTTTATGACTTCTGATTAGTTGGAGATACAGATAACAGACACAGCTTTGTGTCGCTGAATTTAACAGTTGCACAATCCCGAGTCCCGACACACTTCTGGACTGGCTGTTGATCTGGTTGCAAAATTTGATGGCTATCTCATCGTTCTCCCTTCATCTGTTTTCAAGACATTTTTCTGAAACTGCTGTGGGGTTGAACGTCTGGGTCGAATTCACAGTAATGGATTCAATGGATCAGGCATCATGCTAAGTTGTCACGAACACAGCTCTTTCATTGGTTTCAGTGTTTTCTGTAGGAGCAAACGCATTTCTGCTCATAACTAGGCCAACATTGAATCTGCGCCCCAGAAAATGATGATTTTTATGCTTTCAGTAGAGTACAGTTTAATTCATTTTACTGTGTCTAAATCAATTCAGCAGATTTTTTTTTTTTTCCCTGTTATTTATCAAAATAACAGATTCTGCCTGGGTCGGGTCAAGGTGAAATTTGACTGGAGGGAAATATTTTATGTACATTTTATTTTTTTCAGGTTAAAATGTGTATGATTGTATAGTTTATGTTCTGTACTTGGCCTGTACGTTCACGGTTTTAATCACCTCATTAGTTCTTAGTTCATTTTTAATTGGTCTAGCAGTGTGACAAATTATTTTAGTACAAATTTTCCCACGCTTTCTCAATTCATATGGTCATAAAACTGCATGTGTAAGTACCACCGCAGGACATGCCAACTTTATTTCATGGCAACTACCATTTGCAACTTCTAACCAAATTACGTATTCAAGGTATAAATTGTAGTATGTGTGTTCCCTGGGAATCAAACCCATGACTTTGGAGTTCTTAGTGCCATATTGTAGTTCATAACTATTTTATAGTGCAAAAATTCATATTCTTCCTTTTGAGGTTGTAGAAGCCTTGTTGGTATTTGAAACATCTGATCATCTCACAGTAAATCAGTGCCTTTCACTTCAAAAGATTATATTTTAGAACATATAACTGCCCATAAATATCATAGATGTTGAGAAACCAATCAAGTGAGCAGTTCTAATAGTCACTCTTCAGGTTGTTTTTTGACTTTATCTTTAGCCTGTTCTTCTACTTATACATTTCTTGATGTTTTTTAGATAAAGTACACTTTCAAAAGTTTGGGGTAAATTTTTTTTTTTTTTTTTTTTTAAATTAATACATTAAACTGATCAAATAAGTCAGTAAAGACATTTATAACATTTCAGTTTTCAATTTTAAATTATATTCCTTTGAACTTTCTGTATATTTTTTAATTATTATTTTTTTTCTTTTTTAAATGTGCCAAAAATGGTTAAATATTAAGCAGCACAACCATTTTCAACATTAATAATAATAATAATAATAAATGTTTTTCGAGCAACAGATCAGCATATTAGAATGATTTCTGAAGGATCATGTGACTGGAGTAATGATGCTGAAAATTCAGCTTTGATCACAGGAATCAATTACATTTTAAAATATATTCAAGTTATTTTAAATTGTAATATTTCACAATATTACTGTTTTAACTGTATTTCTGTTCAAATAAATTCAGCCTTGGTGAGATTGAGACTTCTTTCAAAACATTTATAAAAATTATCGACCCCAAACTGTTGAACGTTATAGTGTATGCTTTATGTTGAAAAATTCTTTAATGATGCTTTTACATTTAATTTTCATCAAGGTTTGAGTTTCAGGGATTTATGCATTGGATAGTTTAGTTTATTTACAAACCCGATTTCAAAAAAGTTGGGACACTGTACAAATTGTGAATAAAAACAGAATGCAATGATGTGGAAGTTTCAAATTTCAATATTTTATTCAGAATACAACATAGATGACATATCAAATGTTTAAACTGAGAAAATGTATAATTTTAAGAGAAAAATAAGTTGATTTTAAATTTCATGGCATCAACATCTCAAAGTTGGGACAAGGCCATGTTTACCACTGTGTGGCATCCCCTCTTCTTTTTATAACAGTCTGCAAACGTCTGGGGACTGAGGAGACAAGTTGCTCAAGTTTAGGAATAGGAATGTTGTCCCATTCTTGTCTAATACAGGCTTCTAGTTGCTCAACTGTCTTAGGTCTTCTTTGTCGCATCTTCCTCTTTATGATGCGCCAAATGTTTTCTATGGGTGAAAGATCTGGACTGCAGGCTGGCCATTTCAGTACCCGGATCCTTCTACGCAGCCATGATGTTGTAATTGATGCAGTATGTGGTCTGGCATTGTCATGTTGGAAAATGCAAGGTCTTCCCTGAAAGAGACGACGTCTGGATGGGAGCATATGTTGTTCTAGAACTTGGATATACCTTTCAGCATTGATGGTGCCTTTCCAGATGTGTAAGCTGCCCATGCCACACGCACTCATGCAACCCCATACCATCAGAGATGCAGGCTTCTGAACTGGGTGCTGATAACAACTTGGGTTGTCCTTGTCCTCTTTAGTCCGGATGACATGGCGTCCCAGTTTTCCAAAAAGAACTTCAAATTTTGATTCGTCTGACCACAGAACAGTTTTCCACTTTGCCACAGTCCATTTTAAATGAGCCTTGGCCCAGAGAAAACGCCTGCGCTTCTGGATCATGTTTAGATATGGCTTCTTTTTTGACCTATAGAGTTTTAGCCGGCAACGGCGAATGGCACGGTGGATTGTGTTCACCGACAATGTTTTCTGGAAGTATTCCTGAGCCCATGTTGTGATTTCCATTACAGTAGCATTCCTGTATGTGATGCAGTGCCGTCTAAGGGCCCGAAGATCACGGGCATCCAGTATGGTTTTCCGGCCTTGACCCTTACGCACAGAGATTGTTCCAGATTCTCTGAATCTTTGGATGATATTATGCACTGTAGATGATGATAACTTCAAACTCTTTGCAATTTTTCTCTGAGAAACTCCTTTCTGATATTGCTCCACTATTTTTCGCCGCAGCATTGGGGGAATTGGTGATCCTCTGCCCATCTTGACTTCTGAGAGACACTGCCACTCTGAGAGGCTCTTTTTATACCCAATCATGTTGCCAATTGACCTAATAAGTTGCAAACTGGTCCTCCAGCTGTTCCTTATATGTACATTTAACTTTTCCGGCCTCTTATTGCTACCTGTCCCAACTTTTTTGGAATGTGTAGCTCTCATGAAATCCAAAATGAGCCAATATTTGGCATGACATTTCAAAATGTCTCACTTTCAACATTTGATATATCTATATTCTATTGTGAATAAAATATGTTTATGAGATTTGTAAATTATTGCATTCCTTTTTTTATTCACAATTTGTACAGTGTCCCAACTTTTTTGGAATCGGGTTTGTACTTGTTAATCAGGAATGTATCTTCTGGTTAACTTCTGTTTATTACAATTTTTTTTTTTTTTTTTATAAAGTTAACAGAGATCCACCTTGCTCTAAATGGAATCAAATGTATAGAAGAAATTTTCTATATAGAATGTTAGCTAAAATTCTGCTATTAATAATAAATCAAGTTTTTAAAAACGTGCTGAAATTCTCTTCCCGGGTGAAATACATTTCGTGAATGAATCTCTTAGAGTGGTGACATAACACATGCAACAGTTTTTCATCGAAGGCTTTGTGTTACAGGAGACTGGAGTGCCGATGAACGTTTCCATACGGCTGCAGCTCAACCTGCTCATGAAGAGCGTTTCGGGCATCTCGTAAGTACAGCACAAATACAGTAGGTCAACAGTCATGACGCTCTGAGGTCCAGTTGTTGTGAAACGTGTTTGTTTTTGACGGCAGCACTGTTCTGTACTGTGTCTCCCATGGACTCATTTCTGTGTGCTGTGGTTTGGTTGTTTAGCGAAACAGGAGAGATAACGGAGGTGGTGATGCCCATGATCTGGTTTGAAGAGGTAAGAGCGAATTACAAAGAGAAAACAATTGCACAAAATTACTCATAATGCCCTAAAATGTTTTGAAAGTCCCCAGCAAGTGTTAAAATTGCTTAAATGTGCCTGAATACAAGGGTAATTAAAAAAAAAAAAGTGGTACATTTTAGTTTTACATCTCAAATTCTTTTTATAATTACAGACACTTAATATTCAGTAATATTATCACTTTGATTGCATTGACGCTATTGGATGAAAACAAAACAAAACTTGAACTATATTGAGCTGGATAATGACTATTGTCTTCTGTAGAGCTGCTTTATAGCTAAATCTACTATTTCTTCATAACTAATAGACTTTGCAGCATTCACACTGTTATTGAACTAAACTGAATCAACATTGAACTAAGGAATTGCGTCACAGCTTGCATTGTCTAAGGCGCTATGTGACTTGACTTAAATTCAGTAGAAATTGATCTCTGTCTTCTTTCTCAGAGCGGCTACATTGATGGTCCTGTTCTCAACACGTTCCGCACTAATCTGGTGGTGCTGCCCATGGTCATGGAGTACATGCAGTACATCTTCATCAGTCTCGGACTCGCAACCATTTTGGGAGCCGTGATGTTATACCACTGCAACAAGGTATGTACTGCACTTTTTATGCATGCTGCTTATGCAGTGTTTTACTTTTTTTTTTTTTTTATTCAAAGTGTGTATGTTTGTGTGAGTGCATGTGCAAGAGAGATTTGGAGAGGAAGTGGGTTTACATGATGTTAAGCAAATGTGGTTTAGTGTTTAAGCGTGTCTGAGGAGGTAAAGTTTAGCGTAAAAACCCAAAAGCACTTTTAACATTCCTTTATCACCCCACTCTAACACTCTGCATGGGCTTAGATGGTTTAAAGTGCAACATTTGCATGGTTTGTCTTACAGAAAGCCAGGAGAAAGACATCAGTTTCTCTCACACAAGGGGTCAGCACTAAGTTATATATACATATTCAAAAACAAAAAAATTACAATGAGAATTACAATCAAAAATATGTTTATATGCATGTAATTGTTCCAAATTTCTAAACCATTGTTTACAATGTCATTGAAATAAGCAAAGACTGATCAACCTTAAATGTAATGTTGCTGCTTTGAAAAAATGAAAAGCCAGCGTGAGATGATCCCCATCAGATGTGAATCTTATTGCACAAGTTTTATTATAAAGATGTGAGAATCAAGTTTCAAAGCATGTGATTTAACAACTGCACGATCATGTTCATCTTGCATGCTCCCACCCCATTACAATCACTGACACACTTCATGCATGCGTTGCTGCGCACGAGCACTACTGGCCGAATAATTCAAATTCTCTTCAGTTTTTGTCCGCTGTGATGATCAACACTGTCACTGTGTCCAATAATCAACCTGAAGATCACTGGCTCCAAATCACTGTCACTGCCCACCCGATGTTCATTGAGGTCTGGTTATTCTTTTAGGAAAGCGTAAAAGATACAAAAAACGACCCGACCAATGAGATGCAGGATGAAAAATGTAACATGAACGACACAGGTGGGTTTTTGGCTCAGACATGCCTCTTCTCAAACTCTTCTGCAGGTGGGACATTTTTTGGAGTCACACAAGCACATTGAAGTGAACGCACCTCTTTCACTCACATGTACCTTTTATAGTCACTGCAACCATTTCATCTGCTTCACTGATCTGTCCATCATAACTCATCAGAACTTTGCGTGCAAGGTTCCCTCTAATTTGTTTGCGTTCTGAGCAAAACCAAGTGTGCCACACATGTCCTGAAAAGTGAAGCCAAAACATTTTGATCACCCCCCTCTTAATGTAATCAAATAGGATGCGTCACACGAGCCAAACTAAAAATCCAATTACACTTCATATAATTTTGGTTTGTCTTTTTAAGTAGTACTCATCACGCTGACGTATGTTTAAGTGTTCGTTTTTCCAGTAAGTTAGGTTTTAGTTAGTTATTAGATGCTATATAAACGGGGTGTAATGTCATGATTGACAGCTGTGCTTGCGATTCGACTCTGGCTCCAAATGACGTAGTTGACCTATCGGTAAGCCCCTCCCCTTGAATGCAGATGAGCCAATGGCAGTTGAGTATCAGTTGCACGGGGACCGGAACTCGGACATCTTCAGGTTTTAGCACCATAGAGAAACATTGGAAGATCCGAAGCTCTCATCGGTTTGATGGCGTTTATGCTACAAAAATGGTAAAACAATGTGCCTGGGGTACTTGTAACACTGATTTCAGGTATCCTGAGAGGATTTTCTGGTTGTCATACTCTCATTAAGTTACAATTAAAGTTAGTGAGTCCATGCTAACGTACAAACCTAAATAGCTAACTGTTCTCATATCATGTACAGTGCAGGTAAAAAACACATAAACGAAGGTCTACATTTCAGTACCTCTCCATATTAAACTAGTTAAATATCAATTAATTTAATCTTACGCTGCGGTACATGAACAGTGTTGATCCTGGATGTTGTCATCTGCGACCCGTGAGGCTTCTCCCGCTTGCATTGTGATCTGTAAACCCTCGCTTCCAAATTAATCTTGTTACCCACCATATTTATTTTAAAATCTTTTATATATATCCCTCCATGTCCTTCTGTGTCTGAAAACATCTTGGGACAAGGTTTTCACACTGACAGCTGTCATTGTAAGACAGTTAGCAACTCTGTTTGTTTGTCCGAGTTAGCAACAGTAACTAAGGGGGGCGGGGCTTACCGATAGGTCAATTGGTAACGACCATTTCTGGGATGTTTTGGCTTAATTTTTCGACAGTGGACGTAAGTTGAGACACGTCATCCATCTATTTTTACAGTCTAGGAGCAAAACCTTTTTCTATTGGGTGGACAATTCAGCTACCTGAGTAAAAACATCTCTTATAACAGGCATTACACACAAAAACACACAAATTGTTACATCATGCAGTTGCAACTTGTAACTTTAAGGTGCTGTTTCTGTTTTAGTTGACCCTTGATGTAATTTAATGATCTTAAACACAAAGTTCTGTCATGAAACTCTAGATGGTGCAGGTTGAGGTCCTAACTCAATCTGCTTGCAATCACATCATTCTCTATAGGGCACAGCTGATTGGTTCCCACTGTATCAGTAGCCAACGAGCTTGCTTGCTCAATCTTCAAATACTTGGTCCGCATTTGCTGTAGCAGTGCAGCGCACTTTCATAAACCCTCCACCTTCCCCAGCTCCACCTGTATAGATGTGCTAGGGTAATTCGATTGCGATTGTCTGTTAGTCCACCCACGTCCTGCCTCTTTGCCCATTTTCGGTTATCCGGGAGTGATGCGCGGTGACACGCTAAGATGGCGACGGCCGGCTCCACCCACTTTTGGGCTTGAAAAATGCTCTTCAGAAACCTACGGGAGACGTCACGTAGGTTTCTGAAGAGCATTTTTCAAGCCCAAAAGTGGGTCCGTTACGTCCATATTTTTTAACAGTCTATGGTAAATATGTACTGCTCACTTTCCTCTCATTAACACAATGAACAACAAAATTGAGAAAACAGCAAGCTTTTTTTTTTTTTTTTTTTTTTTTAAATAAAGCATCTGATATAGCAATGTGATTGTTTACACAAGCTCTATGGCACTCCAGTAAAGTCACGTCACGTTTATTTAAATATCACCTTATACAATAGATCACTTAAAATCAAGCAGCTTTATGAAATGCATGAAAAACAGTGTCAGTGTCTTGTTTCATCAGAAGTACAACTTCATTTTCTCCAGTGTGTTCATGTTTTCACTCGCGGACATCTGACCTCGACGGACTAAACAGGAGAAATAAACCAGAAAAGATTACCACGTGAAAGAAGGTGGAGTCTCAGAGCACATCTCCCTATTACGTAATCGCCACGGACCAATAGTAGTACAAAGGTGTTTACCAGCCGGAGAGAACTTTTCCAGAAAGTTCGCTTTGGCAAGTGGTTTCAAACTCCCAAAACTAAGTTCGTTTTGGCTTAATTTTGTTCAAAATGACGTCACATCAGTTCGTTCTTCGATTTTGCTTGAAGTATATTGGGGCCTTTACTATGCCAAACACTCTGAGAGTTGTCATGACAGAAATCTTATTTTTCTGAAAACAAACAGGTAATTCAGAAGTTACTAAAAATTAAGCACATTTTTTGGTTACTTAAGTATTTTTTTTAAATAGTACAGTGCTCTTAAACTCAAATTAAACTGGTTGTTTGTGACAACCATAATGTGTTTTTTTTTTTTTTTGCTTGCATGGTCATTTATTGGCTGCAAACAGCTTTTGATTTTTTTTTTTTTTTTTTTTTTTTCATTTGTATACCAAGGGTTTTATAATGGCAAGGATCCATAAATGCACTGATAAAAATGATTCTGTGGTGAAGTAAATACTACAGAAAAAACAAATGTAATTTCTACCTGAAAAAGTTAGTTCAGACAAGAATTTAAAAAAGTAAATTCTATATTAGTACTCAATTCAAGCTTGTAGAAATTAAAGCGTAAATATCAGCATTATAAAATTAAGTAAAACTACTCAACTTTTCTGATACTGGAGTTCCATCATGCACTGGGGTTTGAATAATTAATGAGGTTGTTTTTTTTGTTGTTTTTTTTTGTTTTTTTTTCTTCGCTGTATTTACACGGTTTTATCATTGCTTTTGTTGTTAGGTTTAGTAACTTGTCATTTTGTGACATTTGGAGTTAATTTTCTACTCAATGACACATTCAAACTCAAAAACGATCCATCAAATGTTACCGTCATTGTGTATTGTGTACCAAGTATTGAGGTCTCTGTGTTCACGTCCCGTGTTACTTCTATTACGTAGATATGGTATTCAGACAATATCTATAGTGTTATTTACTTAGATATGTCTACTTAGTTCAACTAAGTAGAAATTACTCAACCTTTTACTGGCCAAGTTAAAATTACTTATTTTCTTTGTTAATTTTACTTGATTTAGTTAAGTAGAGTTTACTTTATTTCATAAGTCAAATTTACTTAAATATGCGTGCAAAAACTTGCCAAAGAAAAATCAAGTAAATCTTACTTATTGTTTTTTTTTTTTGTTTTTTTTTTTTCAGTGTGCGACAATCCCTTTGTGAGACGATTTTTTTATTAGGCTTATAATATGAAAGCAAACTGAAGCATTTCAACTGAGACTATCACTGAAACACACACACAGTGCTGCGCTAACCATCAATTTTGTCCCGACACTTGTAAACTTAGTGGGGAAATAATTACATTAGAGGCACGGTGTTTGTGTGTTTGTCTGTACAGAGGACAAACTGAGTGTTTGACGATATGTAAGCATGGGTAGAGCATTTTGCTAAAAAGAAATGGAGTTCCTTTTTTTTTTTTTTTTTTTTTTTTTTTTTTTAACACAAATACTTTAAATAAAAGTAACAACTCCAATAGAGTGGCTCCAGATGTTAACCAACACATGGTAAAGTCCTTGGCAGTTCCTGAATGGTTAGCCTTTTCTTTTTCTTTTTTTTTGTTGTACATGTACATGTACTTTATACTGTCCCCCTCCCCAGTTTATACTTTAATGTATATTGGTTATTTTTCTGCAAATCAGACTTGACTAAAAAGCTTTTATTTATTTTTTTTTAACAAAAAATAAGATGCAACTTAAAGGTCAAGGTTTTTATATCTTCTTGTAAGTGGTTTAGTGGAGACATTTTAATTTTGGTGAGGAATTTGTTTGTTGTTTTGCATTTGTACTAACATGTCTTTTTTTCCTCCAGCAGGTAAAAAGTAAGATGTGTGGCCAGCCCTGCACAGATGTGGATCCATCCAGCTCAGCCAGTGAAAAGACGCCATTACTACAGGCCCCAACCTGCTAGAGCCACTATCCACACTGCAGCTCACTTTCGTTATAAACTCTAAATCCCACAATCCACTGGGCAACAAATAAAAGTTAATATATGAAGTGTTGTGGTTGAATGAATGGACTGGATCAAGAACAGACCATCAAGAACAGGATTATGAATTGAGGCTTCTTGTGTGTTTTTTGCACAGCAGTTGGGTCTAAAGTGCTCTGTGGGGTCAATACTATTAACTTTTAAATATATATATATATATATATATATATGTATGGGGTATGAAAAAGTGACCAGCATCTGCGCTGTGGTAAGGGTAAATAGTGTTGTTGTTGTTTTTTTTTTTGTTTGTTTTTTTTCGACACTTTTAAAGTAAATTGACAGTATACTAGACAATGAATTTTCAAATGGTGCGTTCGTATAGTCTACGCAAAAAAGACTAAATGGTCAAAACACTCCAAACCTTGAAAAAATGTATTTGAAGACATTTAACCGTTATCCTGTAAATAAGGGCTGTGAACACTTTGTAACAATTGCATGCCATTGAATGAAATATCCTCTGAAAGCAGAAAAAATGCTGAGCCAACACATATTTCTCAGTATGCTGAATACACGTGTTGCTTGTATTCTGTTTGTAAAGCCACTTGTATTTAATGGATGTAATTTAATATGTCATTGTTTGCGTTCTCTTAATTGTTCAGTATAAAATAAAATGGGATTATTTTTAAGTTTTGTGAGATTTTTTTTTTTGTGACAAATAAAACTAGGATTTATACATTGTACTTTAAAATAACTGTCATTATTAGCATTACAGTAACGAGAATGAGTCGGGTTTTTTTGGCCGCCATTTTAAAATCGCAGTTCTTTTTACCACCGCAAGATGGCAGAAGCGAGCAACAGTACAGCGTGAGGCGACGCCGGGTTTGTATTGAATTGAGTCATTCTTTGGTCTTGTGGAAAATCATTTATTTTGTTGATGGTTATTAATCAGACAGGTTTCATTTATTTAATGTTTGATATTACTGCGTAGCAGAGCGCTATTGAAGAAATACACAAATCTTGGCAAACGTGTCGCTGTTATGTTGACAGAAACGAAGAGTTCCTGATGTGAGTTTTTACAGAGTAAAATGATTTTACACAATAGGTCCGTGTATCATCTGATCATTTCATTTCCTATTTGGAATGGAATAACGAGAAAAGATAAGACGGCTTGTTTATTCGTTTTTTTTGTTTTTGTTTAGATTTAACTCCGCACAGCTAAATAAAACAGGCTGGGTGCTGATTAATATTTCATATTTCTAATTTTTTTTTTTTTCTGTGAAATGCGTTAAGTTGCACAGAAGAAGGACCTGCCCTGTACAGTTTAAGCGGTAGCCTACGGCTATAGAGGACTATTATTTTGTTGAACAGACCTGGGGAACGACAGATGACGTCAGATGCTCAGATTTGCTTGACCACTCGGCGGAACGGGGCGCCTCATGACCGCCCCCATATGGAAAACGAATTTTGAAGTCATTTATCCGTTTTTTTACCCGTGAACTAAAAAACAAGCCGAAATCTCGTCTCGAAAAAACTAATAAAGGCGCCGTTTTTTCGTTTCTGCTTATTTCATTTAAAATTGGAAAACAAACTATCAAAATGTGCGTCCACATGTGCAAATGAAATATCGAAGCCATAAACCGATTTGTAAACCACAAACGAAAAATGAGAAATCTAGCCGAAATCTCATTTTCCGTCTGTTAATCTAAACAAAAAAACGAATAAACAAGTCTTATCTTTTCTCATTATTCCATTCCAAATAGGAAATGAAATGATCAGATGATACACGGACCAACAATAACATCCGTAAACGGAAAATGTTATGTTCAGATTAACTGTTTGTCTAAGGCCCCAGAGAACGCAATGCCATACTTAGTAATTTCAGAATTAGCCTTATATTATTTCCCCCTCAAAATTGTTAATGTTTTTCTAACATAGTTAAATCTCAGGTAAATGTTGAAAATGTAACCCTATAAAGCTTTCTGTATCATATCTGATACATGGATTTCTAAGGCCTTTACATTATCAAGACTGCTGATTTTTTTTATGTAAAGTAAACGTTTTAATAGTCTGTTATACTGTTATAAAGATCCTCGCTAGTTTACATTAAGCTATCAGAATTTCATCTTACTTTTTGGGCAAATAAATAACATCTGCACTGAATAGCATATTTTTGCTCAGTTTGGGCCTCTGAATAATTTTTTTTTTCCTCCTCCAGTTTAAGCTCCATATTCTTACTAAATCATACTATATGGGCCATAAAAGCCTGATGTAACAACATACAAAACATAAAATATGTCAATATGCCATTTTTTTAAAAAAGTTTTTTTTTTAATATGTATTTCGTCTTTAGGTTTCAAAAACTAAAAATTAGATTTTTCTGGCCATTATTTCATGTCAGGCTTTACAGGGTTAAAGCTCTATGAAATCAGAATTAGATTGGTGTGCAGTTAGTCCCTATCTATTTTAAATCTATTTAGTGGGTGTGTCCATTTTTCTATCCAATAAAATGCTTTCTACAGTGAGATTGTCCCTCGCCCTAATTCCACCTGCCATAACAAGTTGCAAATTGAAGCTTTATCCTTCTGTTCTAGCACAACACAAACAGAAATAATGTATTATTTTCATGGCTGATGTTTAAAGCAAGTTAAAATTTGGTTTAAAATCAGTTCTCATAAGATTAGCAAAAGTCAATAAGTGTCAACCTGATGTGTCAATGATAAATGTGTGCTTTGATGTATGTGAAGGTCCTTGGGGTCCCCCAGATCCCAAACAGAAGGGTTACCACTTTATCAATGCAGGTCATCAGAACTTCAACATTTGAAACGAAGCGTACAGGAGGAGAAAAGGCGCTTCAGCTGTCTGTTTGACGGCTGTTCAATCGATGAAGTTGGCAAACGTGTAGATGTGACCTTTTCCGCAGAGCTGCAGCATTTCAATCACATGTCCTGAGGGGACGCGTGTCTCTGTGTTTCCTTGACCCTCGCTGCTGATTACGGTACTATGGTGTCATGGCCACAAAGCTGTCTTGCATGTGAAATATAGGAGTGGTCTGCCACTTTGTAGGTGGTGTAGAGATTTATTTTTCTTGGATTTAACCTCAGTAGTCTCGGTTTGACGAAGTAATTAGGAAACAGGCAGAACAACACCGTACCAGATTTGGCGACCCAGGCAGCAGTGCTTCAAGAGCTGAATGCAAAGAGAAAACATGCTTCAAATATATAATGAGCTCCGTTGGGTTCTGGCCAGTCCATAGATTGTTCTATTTGTGGACTCCAGTTGTTTTTGTCCATCAAACGTAATGGAAAGTTAAAGGGATTAGTTCACCCAAAAATGAAAATTCTGTCATCATTTAATCACCCTCAAGTTGTTCCAAAGAGTTTCTTTCTTCTGCTGAACACAAAGGAAGATATTTATATACACACTAAAGTCAATGGTGCCCCACGAGATATTCTTCAAAATACCTTCTTTTGTCTTCAGCAGAAGAAAGAAATTAATTCAGGTTTGGAACAACTTGAGGGTGAGTAAATAATGTCAGAATTATCTCTTTAACATGCATTAAGTACCTGTTGGTTTGTCTTTGTTCATTTAGTTTTCCATGCCTTTCATGTCTCTTGGAGTCGACATAGCAAGCCGTTTACCTGAGCTATTTGGTGTTTGTATTCCTGTTGTGTCTGATGATACTTTGGCTCCTGTTTACCGCCCCGCTGGAGTGAGTGGGTTTGACGTCCAAAGGGAGGGTGTAGGTCATCCCTTCGAGAAACATCAAACCGAGATGCAATTGTGGCCACCCTTCCAACATCTTTGATGTCTGGAACCCGAGCGTGACCAAAGTCTGGTGTGAAATTATAGAATGGAGTAGACACAGAATATTAATGCTAATGCAGAATATGATGATGGTAAAGTTAATGAAAACATGTCCAGGTCACATTCCATCCCATATGGAAAAAAGAAATCATCCCAAAATTAAGAAAAAAATACACTCCTAGTGAAAAATAAATGTACCAAAATGTATTTGTAAATACATTTACATATTTATGTACTTAATATAAATACCTTGTAATTTTACTTTTGGTATACTAAATCGATATACTTAAAGTCTGCTTAATCGGAGCAACTATTTTTGTACTTAATGCACTTTTGTTATCCGGAAATAGTGCTGAGGTCCAAATAAAGATATACTTAAGTACATTTGATTGTGCTAAAATGGAACCATTGCAAGTATACTTTATGTACACTTTAAAGGTGCAGTGTGTAGTATTTATGAGGATCTATTGACAGAAATGCAATATAATATACATAACTATGTTTTCAGTGGTGTATAAAGAGCTTACATAATGAACCGTTATGTTTTTATTACCTATGAGCCATTTCTATCTACATACACCGCGGGTCCCCTTTCAGTGAAATCGCCATTTTGCACCGTCATGTTTCTACAGTAGCCCTTAACGGACAAACTGCTCTACAGAGCGCTAGTCACTCTCTGCTCTCTCCGACAACAACATTTTTGTCCTGTGTCGGCCCCCGTAGCTTCTCTATGTGCTTCGAAAGGGAGGGGTGAGTGGTGGGTTATTGCAATTCATAACCTCACCGCTAGATGCCGCTAAAATTTACACACTGCACCTTTAAATACACTATATTGCCAAAAGTATATCCAAATCATTGAATTCAGGTGTACCAATCATTTCCATGGCCACAGGTGTATCAAGCACCTAGGCGTGCAGACGCTTCTACAAACATTTGTGAAAGAATGGGTCGCTCTCAGGAGCTCAGTGAATTCAAGCATGGTACCGTGATAGGTTGCCACCTGTGCAATAACCTGTGAAAAAATTTGTGAAATTTCCTCACTAATAAATATTCCACGGTCAACTGTTAGTGGTATTATAACAAAGTGGAAGCAATCGGGAACAACAGCAACAGCCATGTAAAATCACAGAGCGGGGTCAGCGCATGCTGAGGTGCACAGTGCGCAGAATTCGCCAACTTTCTGCAGAGTCAATAGCTACAGACCTCCAAATTTGTGTGGCCTTCAGATTAGCTCAAGAACAGTGTGTAGAGAGCTTCATGAAATGGGTTTCCATGGCCGAGCAGCTGCATCCAAGCCTTACATCACCAAGTGCAATGCAAAGCGTGGGATGCAGTGGTGTAAAGCACGGCGCCACTAGACTCTAGAGCAGTGGAGACGTGTTCTCTGGAGTGACAAATCACGCTTCTCTGTCTGGAAATCCGATGGACGAGTCTGGGTTTGGAGGTTGCCAGGAGAACGGTACTTGCCTGACTGCATTGTGCCAAGTGTAAAGTTTGGCGGTGTGGGGTTGTTTTTCAGGGGTTGGGCTTGGCCCCTTAGTTCCAGTGAAAGGAACTCTTAATGCTTCAAGACATTTTGGACAATTTCATGCTCCCAACTTTGTGGGAACAGTTTGGGGATGCCCCCTTCCTGTTCCAACATGACTGCACACCAGTGCACAAAGCAAGGTCCATAAAGACATGGATGAGTGAGTTTGGTGTGGAGGAACTTGACTGGCCTGTACAGAGTCCTGACCTCAATCCGATAGAACACCTTTGGGATGAATTAGAGCGGAGACTGCGAGCCAGGCCTTCTCGTCCAACATCAGTGCCTGACCTCACAAATGCGCTTCTAGAAGAATGGTCAAAGATTCCCATAAACACACTCCTAAACCTTGTGGAAAGCCTTCCCAGAAGAGCTGAAGCTGTTATACCTGCAAAGGGTGGGCCAACTCCATATTAAACCCTACAGATTAAGAATGGGATGTCATTAAAGTTCATGTGCATGTAAAGACAGGCGTCCCAAAACCTTTGGCAATATAGCGTATCTTGCTTTTAAAGACTGATATTATACAGTGATCATACTATCCTTACTAATAGTGATATTAAAACACATTTTAGGCCTAATATTAAGACATGAGCATTGTGCAATAAAGAAGTACTCCAAATAAAGTTGAATTATTATATTTTATTAATAAATCTCAAGCAATATGTGAGTAAATAGGTTAATGGATTTGTAGTATACTAAGTATGAAAACTAAGTTTTTCACTAGGGCACTCAAAAGTTTTGCGGTAAGATTTAAAAAAAAAAAAGAAATAGTACTTTTATTAAGCAAGGATGCATGAATTGATCAGTTACAGTAAAGACATTTCAAATATTCTATTTCAAATAAATGCTGTTCATTTGAACTTTCTATCAAAAATTCCTGAAAAAAATTATTACAGTTTGCACAAAAATATTAAGCAGCAGCAGGGTTTTTTTTTCTTTTTGACTAATTTTGTACCGAATTGCTTTTGGTTTCGTTTTGTTTGTTTTTTGTGATGCCACACCCCCTACTTTGGCTAATATTACAGTCATGAAGCATATATAATCTTGATTAATAAGTCTTTTGGCAGTGCTGTGGGAAAATATGAGAAAAATATTGATTCTGATCTTTTCATTCGGATTAGCTTGTTTCATTCACCCCATACTGATTATTTCACAGCAGTGTTCCAAGTAGAGTCATTAAACAAGCAAACAAGACAGTCTTCCCTAGTTGGAAATTATGAAAAACCCTGCAGTTTAACCAGTGTTGTACACATTTGGCCCATTGTTCACCATGGCATTGAATTCCAAACATATGATGGAGAACACTTAAACACAGAACACTAAAGTTGTGTGTCCACGTTTTCATTTTCAGACCTGCTCTCCAACCCTGTATCAAAGGACAGAATATGATTTACCTTGAAAGGATCTTCGAGCATCACTCACTCGCCGAGAGCGGCTCCCACAGACTTGTTGCGCACAGAGAGTTCTGTTCATTTACCGGTAAGTCTTGATATAATCAGATGCTACAGTGACATCTTCAGCTGAAGTGGCAAGGCGGGGATCAGCTTGTCTTTGATAACCTGTCATTCTATCTTTCGAATGGCTAAATGGGTTTTAATGATATGCTTTATGGAGTCCAAGCAGACATATCAAAGAATGCCTCTTTAACAAATGATTAATCACAGCACCCCAAGCCATCTGCATAGAATAATTATAATTATACATATTAGCCTAGATATTCCTTGATTGATGAGGCCTAGCTGTCTGCATTTACAATACTCAATAATTAATAGTGAATCACGAAGCTCAGTCATGGTGGAAGACAAATCGAGGCAAAACATGCAGGAGAAATGCATCGTCTTCCTCTTTATCATCCTCTCTCCACGCTTCTAGCAAAACAAATGGCTTAAATATCCTAATGGACAAAAGTGCAGTTACGCTTGGTGCACTAAATTATTTTATTGACGTGTTATGCTGAATTTCAGTGAGCTGTAATCCTCTTTGTGAATTACATCTATGGCCTTGAGTATTTAAATTGCCTTGCGTGACAATAGAGCAGTTCCAAAAGTAAAAATCACATTCATTTTCTCCATAGAGGAATCGATTTTTAGCAATAAACTATTAACTTTTCAGAACAGACATACCCTGATTTCAGTTGTTAAAAAATAAAATATGCTTCTGTAAAAGCTACCTACATTTATAAGTCAATTATAGTTATGTTAAAAACAAATTAAAAACAAGCCAATTAGTTATCTGTATTAATATTAAAGTAATAAACTAATTTAAATAAAGTAATAAAAAATGAAAAAAATATTTAAGAATAGATATAATATGTGTATTTAAAAAAAAATGTATCTATGTATTAACATTTTTAAAATATATATAAAAAAATTGTTGCATATAAACATTTTTTTTTTCTGCTGTTTTCTTCCATGTAAATCTAAGTGAGGAGCTGCACAACGTTCTGTCATTTGCTTGATTGCTATTTCTATTGTATTCTAAAGAATATATTTTATGTGCATCCAAAAATATATATTTATTATATTTTGTCATTTTAAAAATGTATTTTTTCTTGTATTTTTTTCACAATAATAATTTATTTTTATTTATATAGAATTGATTTTTTAGATTTTTAATTAGCTAAAATGCATTTTAAAAAAGTAACATTTTTACGTACAATCAACTTAACTGTATAAGTTATTTCAACTTAAATTACATTAAACTGACTTAAAAAATTAGTTGAATCATGTATAACATGCTGAAAAAGCTGAAAATCGCTTAACTTATTTTAATGAGTTAAAGTAATGTAAAAACGTCATTATTTATTGATCATATAAATTTTTTATGTAACAAATAAAAAAAATAGTTTTTTTGCATTTAAGATCAAACATTACAGATTTGTTTAAAGTGCCCCTATTATGGATTTTTGAAAATTACCTTTCATGTAGTGTGTAACAGTTCTAAGTGAATGAAAACATCCTGCAGTTTTAAATCTGAAAGTGCAGCGTTTATAAAGTTATTGTCTCTCAAAAGTAAGAGTTGACTCTGAGTCAATTAAACGAATCGTTTTTTAAACGAATCGCAAGCCGAAACATTAGCATATTGCCCGTCCACTTATTGCGCACGCATTGTGTTTCATATTGTGTAGGTATCTGGCTAACCGGCTAACTCACGTTATTACTGTCTTACTGAAATACTACTGTAAATCAGCTGTGGGCTGCAGTATTACCTAAAACTGTGTCTATCAATGCAGATTGTCTGTCATTCTTACTACTTTGATTAAAGATAAAGGAAGGAGCAAGATTTGTTTTGCAAACTTTAATGTTACATCAGTCATTTACGTTAGTCCTGGGCTAACGTATGTGCTGTTATTGATACAGTTCCCACATGTGCACCGCAATAAATTAGAAACACACACACACACACACGGGTTTGTTGATGGACGTACACTTGTTAATGCTGATGGTGAGGAATTACAGTTGAAACATCTCATAATGTACCTCAAACTGAGTAGCATCACTGAGAAACGTCCTGCTCAAGGTTCATGTTGAATAACTAGTTCTTCCAATGTTTCATCATCGATTCAGACTCGTGCTGGGATTGGTGTAAAATCGACGTCATCGTTACTGTCTTTACAGTGTGTACAATCGTTGAGCTTTAAGAAGCCTCCGGACGGAGCTGGAGTTCAGTTAAGGTAATGGGCGTTTAGCTTCCAAAATACGCGCTGTACGCGGTAGACCAATCACAACAGACTGGGCCATCTGACCAATCAGAGCAGAGTAGGCTCTAGGAAAGGAGGGATTTAGAGAGACCGATTCATCCGTCGAGTCGTTTGAGAATCATTGAACATTGTGGTGATGTGCAATGTATATTATGAGAAAATTAAAAAAAATGTTTTGACCTTTGATGCATGTAAACCTGTTGTTGGAGACCTCCAAAACTAAATTAGGAAACTTTAAAATAGCATAATAGGGGCACTTTAAATCTTCCCAGACTATCAATCACAGTCTTTCAGTTTTTTGGCAAATCTTGCCAATGTTCAATACATAAGATGTAGAGACAATGCAGCACTGGCCTGAACTCTGAATCCTTGATATTGCCCCCTGCGCTGTGAATGCAATAGTCTGTCTTTTGCTAAAACGTGAGTGTCTCCGAGGGCTTCTCTATAGAAGTATGAGCCCTGTCTTTTAGGGCTAATGAAAAAGTTAATTAAATTAAATGAAAGCTTGACACAATCCACTACCTGAACATTGCTGTATAGAGAAAGAGAAGGACGAGGGCGATGCCAGACATCTTGTCAGAGCACACAGCATACGCTGATGATATTAAACCCAACAGATTTCATTTTCTCCTCAGTGAACAGGACTGTTTCTGTCTTATCAAATTCAGAGAGCAATGCTCAAACTTGGCAGGGTGTTCTTATTGTTGTCTGAACAGCTTGCTGTAGTATTTGTAATAGTTTCAGAAATAGCGCTCATCTGAAGTATAGCACGGTTCCAGTTTGTCTCTGTCTGGATGGGGGGGTATTTAAGAAGGAAAAAATGCTAATGAAGTTTGATTTAACAGTGAAAACGTCTATCTCGTTGCAGTGTTTCGGCTTGTCATTTTTGCTCATTCATAAATGCAGGAGGGGGTTTTAGCTTTCAAGATATGGAAGGTAACAAATGGATATTACTGCTTCAGGCTGACGAAAACATGCACACACTCGGAAGAGTGTCTGGACGTAGAGATTACAGACCTGCTGCTAGGACAGTTACTGCCTCAGTTATTCCCACACAGCCTTGAACATTTCATTTGTCTTCTCTACATTTCCGTTCACGTTGGTTCATTCAGGGCTCCGGCAAATCTTAGACAAATGATCCTAATATCTGACCCTTTGTTTTGTGCTATCAATTTAATTCTCTAACAAGAACGATGACTGTTTTTGTTTAAATGGGAAGCTTAACTGTTAAGTATTAAATATTTTTATTTTAAATTTACTTAAATATGTACACTACTGTTAGAAAGTTTGGGGTCAGTAAGAATTTTAAATATTTTTATCTTGAATATTTTTATCCATCATATGTTTGGAATTCATATCTTACGCCCACTAAGGCTACATTTATTTGATCTAAAATACAGTAAAAACAGCAATATTTTGAAATATTATTACCATTTAAAATACCTATTTTATATTATAATATATGTTAAAATTTAATTTATTCCTGTGATGTAAAGCTGAATTTTCAGCATCATTACTACTGTCTCATAATCCTTCAGAAATCATTCTAATATGCTGATTTGCTGCTCAAAACATTTGTTTTTTTAATGAATAGAAAGATGATCATTTATTTTAAATAGAAATCTTTTGTAATGTAATCTATGTCTTTATAGTGTCACTTCTGATCAATGTAATGCAGGAATAAAATAATTTCTTTCAAAGAAATCTTATTGACCCCCCTTTTTAACTTTAGAACGGTAGTATATTCTAAAGAGATTTACCAAATTCAGAGGCTTTATAAATGATTTGAAAAGGATTCAGCTAAATAACATAGGCTGGATTTTACTCAACAGAATTTGACTGGAATGTGAAAAGCAGGCTATGATATCTCTTTTCAGAATTTATATAAATAAAAATAACAACAAGCACTTTATATATCAGAATATAGTAATGGTATTTGATTTTATTGAGCAAAGCAGAGATGCGAACAAGAGCCATTTGAGATTTATATTTCCTTCAGAACATCATAAAGCAATGACAAGCCTCATAGTACACGGTAATGTTTCTTTAATTGCAATCTAATATTAGCAGTGTACGGCTATATATTTAAAGTTCTTACACTCTTACAGACAAGCAGTAGCTTTATTTTATACACAAGTCTTATAACAGATAAATCAATTAAATACATTATATGTACATACATAAATCAGAATGATTTAAATGGTGAGTGTAATCTATGTGGCTCTTTGATGCTTTATAACATTATACTCTGTCTGAGTGCTTTAACAGCAACTTCTTGTGGTGTGAGTTGAGGATGGAGCTATCCGAAGGGGTGGTAGGAGAGATTGGTCAACCTGATTTATTTTTGCAGGTTATTATTTTTATGCTTCCTGTAGTAGAGCAGAGATTACACACTTCACTTTTAAACAGACAATCACATTAAAAGATTATGATTTTTTTGTGGTCACTGATGTTTCTGGTGTCAGCAGCTTTTCTGAACTAGCTTTACATACAATGTATTATGTACTTCCTGTTGTAACAGGACGTTGGAACAAGACATAAAGTATCTAAGGACTCATCCTTTTTAGCCTTTAGGCTACGTCTTGTAAAACCATGATTTTTTTGGTTGCAATTGCAAAATTTTGGTGGCTAGTTATATTAGATCGATGGGACATTCTCATTCTAGAGAGCATTTGATCGGACAAAAAATTTGAATATGCCCCTGTGGACAACATAAGTCAAAAAATTTTGTCCATTACCTAGAGAAACACTGTAATTTCAAATGTGTACCTGCTAAAAGTTAAATCAACTTACTGCATATTCCATACAATCTAGACCTCAAAGCTAACAGACATGGACCAATTCGATCTCATATATGTCCTCTTCTTGATATTATGGTCCCTAAAAATGTTTTATTTCCTTGGTAAAAGATTTGGCTTTCAACTATCTGTTGGTAAAATCAATACAACACAAATAAAAAAAGCTGAGAACATGCAGCTGGTGATGCGTCACATTATGTAAAAGCAATTCTAACCAGTACTGTGTTTCTGTCTGTTTATAACAGTCTAAAAAAATACAGAGTGACTCCAAACATGTGTCCATTAAGAGGGCTGAGATATTACACTAGATGCAAGCGCATGCAGCTGCAGAGCAGTTCAAAAGGTACAACATCACTGCTCTTTTGTTCTTCTGCAGGCATCAAAGCAGCTCTAACACCTGCCCAACAAAGCAAAAGCCTCTACAATTTTGTGCTAAAAAAAGCATGTAAAGCGAGCACAAGCCACACCAAACAGCATCATGATATTACACACAGACGTACAACAACCACTGTGTGAGAAAATGGACCTCAGATTAAAAGCAACGTGTAGAACTAGCACTTACTGGAATATAGATTTTGATAAAGCTGAAAAAGATCTGTATTTGTTGCAAAAACTTCTGTACAAGGTGTATAGCTCGGCAAATACTGTATATCAAAATGCCATTATAATTTGAATGCACAATCTTTACGAATATGTCTATTTCTTTTTTTCAAATCAGTCGCCACAAAACAAAAGCTAGTTTTTATTTTACAGAAAGCAGTTTTTGAATTATACAATCAAAAATGATAGTCTTAAAATAATAAAAAAGAGAGAAATATACCCTAACAAAATGTATTTAACATGGTCTTTTTTGTAAAGGTAGTGTAGCTGCGACGGATAGTCAACACTTATGAAAAAAATCTATTCTATTTCACTATCTCTCTGTCTATGCTTTCACTATTCTTTCATCCCTCCCTATTTTAGCTTGTACAATTCTGAATGATGGCTGTATCACTAGCACTTTTTGTGTTTATTGCCTGTTTAAGATGTATTGCTTGTTGTATTCTTCAATTGTAAGTCACTTTAAATAAAAGCGTCTGCTAAATGTACATGTAAATGTAACTTGCTAATAATAAACTCTAGATTTAACAGAGGATTATAGTGATATAAATGGAAGTAGCTATGTTAGTACAAAGTTTTTTCACTCTCTCTGTGCTATATTTATCATGACCCTCTGCCTGCCAGACAAATCCTTTACATTGTCGCCTCCATAGTCCAGTAATATGCAACAACAGGTGCAAGCCCTTACATGTCGTCATGCTGGCTATCATATCGTCAACATCTAGCAGTAATGGCAGACAGATCGTTGCCAAGGGCATCAGCTGGTCAAGTTTTCCTAAACAAACCTGCTGGGTCCTGGACTCCTGGAGCAAATAGCGATTGGGTAAGTTGTTGGGTGAACTCTTACTGGGTTGATTTCTAGCCAGCTGCCTTGAGTAGTAAAACTCAGTTGAAGACAAAGACAGTATTAATGTCCATGTGTTCAAATGATACAGTATATTGACCAATATATTAGCCTCCCTTCCTCAAGAAAACCTAAAAACCTGTTTTGGTTTGTTGTACCTCACATCACAACATTCCCTGGAACGTAAATCTTTGCATTTCTTCTCAAAGGATTGGTACTGTAACACTGAAAGTATTTCTTGCATTCCTTTCTAAGCTAGGTTGTTACTAGAATAGAAGCTGGACGACTCAGATACAGTCTTTGAGGCGCTTCGTGAAGAACCGTTGGACGTGAGATCTATGGAACTTCGATTTGTGTTCTCCTGAAGGTCCCCCTCGCCAATCGGCATGACTGTGGATACTGTGGTCTCCATTCGGCTGGCACGGTAAATGCTGGCTTGCGTCTGAAGATAGCGAGTTGACTTGAGCTCCAGACCTTCATAAGAGCCTTGAGGGACACAAGGACACCAGAAGAATGCCTGTTGGAATCCAGCTCGAAACCTGCACAGATAAGTTAGTATGAGTATTGCATGATTCCCTTTGAAACCTGAACCTGTTTCCTACTCTTACCTGTCATTGAGAAGACAGTAGATAATGGGATTGTACATAGTGGAGCTCATGGCAAGCCACATGATTCCTAAGTACACCTGCTGGATGTAGGGTTCCTCAAACAAGTGAGGAAGGAACTGGTGCACCAGGAAGTAGACATGGTAGGGCAGCCAACAGATGGCGAAAGTGCACACAACGACGATCATCATCTTCACCACCTACGTAAGTTAAAATAGAAGGAGGATTTAAAACCTAGTCATGTTCCTGTTGAACAGACCAAAGTTGGCCATCAGCTTATGTTGTGTTTTGGATGCTGGTCCCCAAGAACGGGATCTAAAGCCGAGTGCACATTGTGTGATTTATAATAGTCCTTTAAAACTGTTGCTTGTCAGATTGTACGAAAATGATCCCCACTGTAAGCCATGTCACACTGTAGGATCTCAGTTGTCATTCATGTCAGACTGCACGACAGTCAAAATGCATTAAAAATTGAAGCACGCAAGAAGACTCGTCCGAATTTTACATCATCAATCTGTGACACGTTCAGTGACTGTGAGCTGCATTGCATGCAGGTTTTAAATGGTGGCTAGCAAACAAAAGCAATTACTACCATACATTTTTACTATATCCTGTTTGTGGAGCAAGTGGTGGTTTGTTGTTGTCTCAATAATTGTGTCATCAGGTTTGGCACTCCTATTGGTTTTTGATTTGATGGTTGTAGTTGGAGAAATCACACTGCAGGACTGTGCGTCAAATCTTCTGCCAGAATTTCACTGGAGGTAAATTTTGATCATTAATCGGCTGTCGGCGAACATGTCAAACTAGCGATCAAAGACTCCAGATTTTGGCCTAGGAACAAAGGAATCTTTTAGGATTCTCAACATTTGTAGACTGCCAAATCGTGGCCAAAATCATACAGTGTGACCCCGACTTAACTAGATAAACCGGCAAGATATTCTGTCAAGATGTCAACAAGCTTCATCACATAATTTTTGCTGGGTTACTAATACTATCCAAGCTGGTCTTTTTAGCAATGCAATTGACATTTAAGCTTTTATGTCACTCTGCAGATGATGACCTTCCGTTTGGCGGTTAGCTGCTGTCGATAGCGGTCTGAAGAGTCTCCAGGAATCTCACTAGCCCAGAGAGTGCATCCCACCACCAGGTAAGCACAACCCATGATGAGCAAAGGCAGAAAGTAAATAAGCACAACCACGCAGACGTAATACCTGCGAGAGAGGAAGAGACAGAAGGCAGCCAGATGGAGAATTAGTACGGGAGAGGCAGCCAACGAACAAGAACAAGACAAGAAACCCAAGATGAAAATAGACCCAAAGTTGTTGAGACATATTTTGAGTGCACTTTTTTACACAAAAAGATGCCACACACCAACACCTCAGAGTCCCACGTGTTTTCTCGCATTAGCTGCCACTTAAAAATAACCGCTGGAAAACTTTTGAGTCGTGAACTGTGAATGCTCGCAGGATTCAGGCGCTGCGGCAGTGCCTCTCTTCTTTTGGAGCGCTGTACAATTCAACATGCTAATTAGCTCGAGGCTTATCTAGAAAGACACTCGCCTCACAGGAGAGGTATAATATAAAAATATAAGAGGGAAAATATACACAGGCCTTTCACTCATGAACCAAAACATTCTGAATCCCTGTCCCGTAAGACGGTCCAAAAAAAGCAATGTAAATGCCTTCTTCTCTTTTGTTGTTTTGATTGAACGTGTCTTACAGACATGCTATTTAAAATGAGCCAAATGAGTTGTGGTGCTTTACCGCTTTCCTTTTCAAGCATCCATAACTATCTCAGTGGGTGAGAGGTAATTAAATATTGTCCAGTTGATTAATTTCAAAAAACGGTTGTAACGTGGTAGGAAATGAGACAATCATGCTAACATGATGGGTGATTGCACGAAAACAAAAGCATGCAGTGCACTTGCCAAAATCCTGGAGATTTCAAGGGCTAGACACAAAATATGTGAGTGCAAAAGAAAACATTAGCAGCTTTGAATCTAATCCCCCTTTCTGTCCCTCTTTGGCTATCCATAATTTCTCTCTCACACACAAAGATCTACCAGCCAGTTAAAGAGAGTTCACTGATCAGTGCTTCTTATCTCGTACACCAGTGTTACCAAGATTTGGTCCCTTAGAGACTATCTATACCTTTAAGGAGAGTTTGGGCAGACAAAAGCTTGAGATACAGCCTCAAGAACTGACTCCTGCAAAGTCAAACTGGTGAGGTCTGACAGGTCACTTGAAGGAGGTCACTTGAAGGAGGTTCACTGCTTTGACGTGACAGGGAGAAGCCCGCTGGAAGATTGACTGTACGGGTGGGTGAACAACTAAGCTGTTATGGAAATAACAGTATGCCGTCGACACCTGACACCTACAGAGCCATAGCAGGAAACTGGCAGGATATTAGAGATCGTATTGGAGTCGGTAGCAATTAGAGTGTTGAGCGTATGTGGAGATGTATCAAAACTCATTCAGTAGCTGATAAATATGTGATTAAGATGCAGGACAGGGCGTATTGCTACTTGGCCACAGTTTAAATATTCATATCGTAAATCAGACCACGCCACACACTTTGTACTGGTCCGACCGAATACCGCTGAGAGTGCACCCTAATGTTGTTTTCATACTGCATTGGCAGTTGCATTGCTATGTTGTTAGTGTTAGGCATACCACACTGCACTAACTTGAAAGTTTGTTGCCTTTGCTTAAGAAGCCAGAATGGCAGAAAAAAAGGAGGATGTGAGTATGCATTTTTGGCCAATTTTAAGGGATAGTTCACCCAAAAATGAAAATTCTCTCATTAATTACTCGCCCTCATGTCGTTCCAAACCCATAAGACCTTCGTTCATCTTCGGAGCACAAATTAAGATATTTTTGATGAAATCCGAGAGCTCTCTGACCCCTCTATAGACAGCAATTTAATTAACACTTCCAAGACCCAGAAAGGTAGTAAAAACAAAATAGTCCATGTGACTCCAGTGTTTCAACCTTAATTTTATGAAGCGATGAGAATACTTTTTGTGTGCAAAAACAAACAAAAATAACGACTTTTTTTAACAATTTCGTTGTAGCCTGTGTCAGACTCCTGTTCAAAGCATTAAGCAAAGACAATCATGTGCACTGATATAACTGGAGTACAAGGTTATGAGATGCATTATGTGAATGCTTGGCTAAAGAGATGCGTCTTTAATCTAGATTTAAACTGGGAGAGTGAGTCTGAGCCCTGAACATTATCAGGAAGGCTGTTCCAGAGTTTAGGTGACAAATATGAAAACGTTCTCCCTCCTTTAGCGGACTTAGATATCCTAGGTACTACCAGAAGCCCAGAGTTTTGTGATCTTAAAGAGCGAGATGGATTGTAAGGCGATAGAAGATCAGTTAAATATACAGGAGCTAAACCGTTTAGGGCCTTACTGTAGCTACGCTAATTATTTTCCTGTTCTGTTTTATCTCAGGACGCCCATCCCGAGGTAACTAGAGAGTTCCAGTCTGGATCCAGACTTGCATCAACACGCACCCATGCTCAATTATCTATATACCCTAATCATTGTTAACAACATGTATTCTTATTTCACTTAGCCCATTGTCTGTGCCTTAATTTATTTTTATATTGATTAATAATACATTGTTAGCTAACTGTGTGCTTTGTATATGAAAATGTACAATTTTAAAATTGAAATACATAACGTGGACACAGTCTCCTCTGATAACAAATCACTTTAAATTGTAATGTAGACGCATGCATTTTCTGTGAAGCTGCTTTGAAACGATATGTATTGTGAAAAGCGCTATACAAATAAATGTGAATTGAATTGAATTGAATTACATACACTCTGGTTTCGGGCCAAATTCCGAGCTCAGAACAGCACGCCAAATACGCATTTAAATTTACTCCCTCTAAATTATATGTAAGTGTGAACTTGTGAAACATGCACTTCAGGTTTATCTCAGAGTATTGATCATATACTCTGAGATATATTATTGATCATATACTCTGTATACTAGAGTATTGATCATATACTCTGATGACACTTTTTATTTATTTATTTATTTTTTACAGATACATTATCATTGACTTTGACAGTCGGACCCGACAGCATGCACTTACGTCTTTTGAAAATCCCACACGCTGTACTCTGGCCAGTTGATGTAGCATACGACACGTCCTGGCAGCTGAGCAGTGCTGGAAAAATAGTACTGGGGAAAAGCCAGGAGCAGCGCCAGAGCCCAGATCACCCCCACCACTAACTTGGTCTCAGCGGATGACAGGCGCTGCTGGAGTGGGTGGATGATAGCCATGTACCTGCAGGGGGAGTTTAACAAAGGCAATGACCTGCTATTTATGCAAACTCAAAGGAGCACCAGCCACTTGAATTACCCTTAAATTATTTGCCTGGTCCTGCTGATTTGATTTGAGGAGTGAGAGAGGTGACAAGTGAAGTTTGTCTTTTTAGTGGGTTGGGTCTTTCCTCACAGCTACTATAGAAAGGATGCAGCTTCGCTCTTTGATCTTTGCTTTGTGTTTCAACAGCGTTTCTACACAGTTTGAACTGCATCAATTCCATCCTCCCAAAAAAAGCACAGTGGTGGTGCTACAGTGATAACAGATCGCAGTACTACGGTACTGAATGGTGACAATATTCATTTACATGGTACTTCAAAGTACTTAAGGTAAGACTGCCTCTTAAAGTAAAAATACCATAGTATACATTCAGAAAAAAACAGATATGCCACAATAGAGGTGTATTTTTTTTCATGGTCCAGCATACATCTGTACGGTGAACACGGTTATAAATCCTACTAGTCTTCAGTGTCACATGATCCTTCAGAAATCATTCTAGAAACTCAAGAAAACATCTGATTATTATTATCAATGCTGTTTTTGCTGCTTAACATTTTTGTGGAAACAGTGATAGCATTCAAACAGTTGTGATAAGATTAAAAAAAGAGAGAAATTAATACTTTTATTCATCAAGGATGCATTAAATTGATCAAAAGTGACTGAAGAAATTTGTAATGTTACAAAAGATTTCTATTTAAAAAACTGTTTTCAACATTGATAATAATCAATGAATGATATCTGAAGGATCATGTGACACTGAAGCCTGGAGTAATGATGCTGAAAATTCAGCTTTACATCACAGGAATAAATTACATTTGAAAACATATTCAAATAAAAACAGTTCTTTTAATTTGCAATAATGTTTCGCAATATTACTGTTTTACTGTATTTTTGATTAAATAAATGCAGAATTGGTGAGCATAAGAGACTTCTTTCAAAAACATAAAAAAATGTCAATGTTTCCAAACTTTTGACAGGTGCTGTATACTCTTACTCATACTCTTGTTTAGCCTGTACATTTGACAGTGATTTAGATTCATCTGGCATTAAAAAAAAACAACTACAAAACTATTTACTTCACCTTTTAAACTTAAACCCTTCTCTAAAGCAAAAACATGGAGCAGAGATAAAGGAGCACGTGTCTTATACCCAGTTGATCCTTACAAAATAGTACTGTGGCAGTGCCATGCTTGTACAGTGATGGTAATACAATGCTATCGGATGTATTATGGAAGTTACTCTGGTATTTACATTGGCCTCCAAGGTTATTTCAAGAATACCATAGTACATGTACCAACAAAAAAAAACCCATGTAACCATTTGTAAGTGTAAATAAACAGCTCACCTGTCCAGGGCTATTGCCGTCATTGAGTAAATACTTGCGAACACAGCTGCTATTGGAAAGAAGTTGTGAAATCTGCAGTAAACAAGTCCAAAATACCACTCGTTGTGCACTGCATACACAAAGTTAATAACGGTGTTGAAAGCCGACATAGACGCCTCTGCGAACGCAAGATTCACCAGAAAATAGTTGGTAACGGTTCTCATGCGCTTATGCGCTAAAATGATCCAGATGACAGTAATATTTCCCACAACTGACACCAGAACTATACAGCAATATGCGATGGCCCACAAAACTATCTGCCAAACCGGCTGAACGAACTGGTTCGAGAACACGTCTGTGTCATTCACCAATGAACCGTTGGTCCCGTTGCCGCTTGAGTTTTGCGAAGTGATGTAGAGAGGATCCATGATCCATAAATCATCAGAGAAAAAGCATTTCAGCAAAGAAAAGTTTAGGTTTTGTTGTTTTAAGATTGGGTTAGAAAATTAGATCCAAATGATCAAATGAAATGTCAGTGTTCTTTTCCCAGCGCCTTCAGAATGCGCTGCAGGCTGAATCGCGAGCGCATACTCGGCGCGCCTCACCAAACGCGCTCCTGCGGCTCGCGTGACCGCGCAGTCTCCAACCAGGGCTTCTTTCCAGTCACGCGCCAGTGAACACGCGCATCCTCCTTACTGACACTTGTCAGTTTAAAATGGGTTTTGAGAACAAAAAGCCAACTAATATTAATATCAATTTATATTCGAGCAATTTGAAAAAGTAATAACTTTAGTCATTCTTACTGCGCAGAGCATTTTCATGTCCTCTTGATGTATGTATAAATGTATTGGATTGGATAAAATAAATTCACTTCATTTTTGAAGATGGAAATCATGTTAACAATTGTATGTGAATTGTCATCTTTAAAAATCGAATTAAAGTATATTAAGAAATGTGTTTCTTCTTTTGTTTTGTTTTTTCAGGTTGACATGTTTCAAACTGAACATTTTTCCACGTTTTTTCCATGTGCTCAACGTCCCGCTCCATCCTGTCAGTTCCTCAGAATGTCATCGTCCGGTAAGTGACATCATTTTAGAGAGAAAATAACAGTACATCAGTAAGTATTAGCAATGACTGATGAATTCTGTGATGTTTTGTGGTGTTAGTTTCTCTCTCTCTCTCTAAAACATCCATCCTGTTTGACCAAATTACAGTTATTGGTGCACTAAAACTGGTAACTTGTTATTAGCCACTAGGGCTGGGCGATATACATTTTTGCATTTGCTCTAGAATAATTCAAAAAGTTTTCTTTTGCCCCAATTTAAAACAAACAAACAGCACGATTGGGATAGAACAGCTAATGTTTCACATTCAAAATGTTTAGTGCCAAAAAATGTAGACCTTTTTAATTAAATAAACATATACTGATTAGCCAAACATTATGACCACTCACAGGTGAAGCGAAAAATGTTGATCATTTCCTAACAAGCTCACATGTCAAATTATGAGATTAGATGATTAGTGAAAATCTTGTGTGTTGGATGAAGCAGGAGTAAAAGACCTGGGAGACTTTGGCAAGGCCGCAAGGGCCAAACTGTTATGACCAGACGATGGTCAGAGCATCTCTGAAAGGGCAAGCCTTGTGGGTTTTTGGTCCGAAGAGGGACAAACCACATATCGGTGACAGGGCATTGGGCATCTAAGGCTTATTGATGCACAAGGAAGGCTATCCCGTCTTGTCCGAACCGATAGAAGATCTACTGTAGCACAAATCACACAATTTATGTCTGATCCAATGAGTCCCGTTTTCCTTTTATATCAAGTCAAGTCAAAGTCAAGTCACCTTTATTTATATAGCGCTTTATACAATACAGATTATTCCAAAGCAGCTTTACAGTGATAATTGGATGAGATCTGAACTGATGAGATCATTTTCCTGTTGTGTCAGTGGAGTCAAAACAATAATATTGTTGAATATTTACCCCAAGTTTCACAGACAAGCTTTAAGCTAGTCCCAGACTAAAATGCATGTTTGAGCTGTCTTAACTGAAAGCAACTTGCACTGACATTGCACTGAATATGTCAGTGCCATTGTTTTGTCTCAAGATGCACACCAGTAATGTTTTTTTTCTAAGGCATGTTTATAAACCCTACTTAAATGTCCTAATTGAACTAAGGTCTAATCCTGACTTAATCTAAGCCCTGTCTGTGAAACTAGGCCTAGGTGTCCCTAACTAAGCAAGCCAGAAACGAGAAACTGTGGCAAGGAACCCAAACTCCATCAGGTGACAGCATGGAGAAAAACCTTGGGAGAAACCAAGCTCAGTTGGGGGGTCAGTTCTCCTCTAACCAACGAACGAACACGGTGTGATTATGATTCAGGCTGCATCACAAGTTAGAAATCAGATAAAGTGGACAGCCATGTACATGTGGTCCATTTACCTAGTGATTCACCAGGATGCACTGTGGGATGATGACAGCCGGCAATGGGAGTGTGATGCTTTGTTTTGCTGGAAACCTACCATTCATGTGGACGTCAATTTTGCCACCTAATCATTGTTGTAAACCAGACACACCCTTTCATGGCGATGGTGTTCCCTGATGACACCTCTTTCAGCAGAATAATGCACCCTGCCACACATTGTTCAGAACAGAATGAAGAGTTCAAGGTGTTGTTCTGGCCTCCAATCCACAGCGGCTCTACCTTGCAACCTACTGGACTTGAAGGATCTGCTGCTAATGTCTTGGTGCCAGATGACACCTTCAGGGGTCTTGTAGAGTCCATGCCTTGCCCGGTCGGCACTGTTTGGTGGCACGCGGAAAACAGAATTGTCATAATGTTTTGGCTTGTTGGTGTAAATGTAACAATATGAAAAAGAGTTCAAAATGAGTACAACAAGTCCATTTTGACAGATTCTTCATAGAGCAATGTAATTTACACACTACATTTTCCACTGTGCAACTAGGGTAAATTATGCAAGTGTTTCACAAGTTTTTAGCTAAGTCTATCAACGGTTTAAGAGATGCTCTATGTTTTCACTGGCACTAAAAACTCTTTCAGATGGGGAACTAGTTGCAGGAACACATAAGTACTTCTTGGCTAGTTTTTCAGGAAGAATGAAATTGCATATTGGTGCTGTCTTTGGCACATTAATCTTAATTTTCAACAATATTCGGTATTCACAATATTCTGTAATTTTATATCGATTGTTCGATTATTGCGATAATATCGCTATTCGATATGTCGCCCAGCCCTATTACCCCCCAGTGTA
Source organism: Coreius guichenoti (assembly GCA_039654105.1). Lineage (NCBI taxonomy): Eukaryota > Metazoa > Chordata > Actinopteri > Cypriniformes > Gobionidae > Coreius > Coreius guichenoti. The sequence goes on from CM077190.1 coordinate 29,818,617, forward strand.
ATAAAATATCATAAATAAAAAAATCATCCTGAAAGCTTCTTATACTGTTTATCGTTTTAATAATGTTATATTCTTAGAATTAATACATGCAAACTGCGATGGTATTTTTTATTTAAAGGGATAGTTCACCCAAAAATGAAAATTCTTTCAATAATTTTTTTCGCCCTCATGTCGTTCCAAACCTGTAAGACTTTCGTTCATCTTCGGAACACAAATGAAGATCTTTTTGATGAAATCTGAGAGCTTTCTTTCCCTCCATTGACAGCTACGCAGCTACCACTTTGACGCTTCAAAGCGTTTATAAAGAGATCATAAAACCAATCCATATGAATTGAGCGGTTTAGTCCAAATCTTCTGACAATACTCTATTGCTTTATATGATGAACAGATTTAATTTAGTCTTTTATTCACATATAAACATTGATTAGTGAACATAAACAGAAGCTCAACCGAACCTGCTTGACGCGCGAGAACAAACCTCATTGGTTCTTGCAGAAGCTCAAACGTGCTGCGCAACACGAGAATGAACCTCATTGGTTCTTGCTGAAGCTCAAACGTGCTGCGTAACACGAGAATGAACCTCATTGGTTCTTGCTGAAGCTCAAACGTGCTGCGTAACACGAGAATGAACCTCATTGGTTCTTGCTGAAGCTCAAACGTGCTGCGTAACACGAGAACGAACCTCATTGGTTCCTGCAGAAGCTCAAACGTGCTGCGTAACACGAGAACGAACCTCATTGGTTCTTGCTGAAGCTCAAACGTGCTGCGTAACACGAGAATGAACCTCATTGGTTCTTGCAGAAGCTCAAACGTGCTGCATAACACGAGAATGAACCTCATTGGTTCTTGCTGAAGCTCAAAAGTGCTGCGTAACACGAGAATGAACCTCATTGGTTCTTGCTGAAGCTCAAACGTGCTGCGTAACATGAGAATGAACCTCATTGGTTCTTGCTGAAGCTCAAAAGTGCTGCGTAACACGAGAATGAACCTCATTGGTTCCTGCAGAAGCTCAAACGGGCTGCGTAACACGAGAATGAACCTCATTGGTTCTTGCTGAAGCTCAAAAGTGCTGCGTAACACGAGAATGAACCTCATTGGTTCTTGCAGAAGCTCAAACGTGCTGCGTAACACGAGAATGAACCTCATTGGTTCTTGCTGAAGCTCAAACGTGCTGCGTAACACGAGAATGAACCTCATTGGTTCCTGCAGAAGCTCAAACGTGCTGCGTAACACGAGAATGAACCTCATTGGTTTCTGCTGAAGCTCAAACGTGCTGCGTAACACGAGAACGAACCTCATTGGTTCTTGCAGAAGCTCAAACGTGCTGCGTAACACGAGAATGAACCTCATTGGTTCTTGCTGAAGCTCAAAAGTGCTGCGTAACACGAGAATGAACCTCATTGGTTCTTGCAGAAGCTCAAACGTGCTGCGTAACACGAGAATGAACCTCATTGGTTCTTGCTGAAGCTCAAACGTGCTGCGTAACACGAGAATGAACCTCATTGGTTCCTGCAGAAGCTCAAACGTGCTGCGTAACACGAGAACGAACCTCATTGGTTCTTGCAGAAGCTCAAACGTGCTGCGTAACACGAGAATGAACCTCATTGGTTCTTGCAGAAGCTCAAACGTGCTGCGTAACACGAGAATGAACCTCATTGGTTCTTGCAGAAGCTCAAACGTGCTGCGTAACACGAGAATGAACCTCATTGGTTCTTGCTGAAGCTCAAACGTGCTGCGTAACACGAGAATGAACCTCATTGGTTCTTGCTGAAGCTCAAACGTGCTGCGTAACACGAGAATGAACCTCATTGGTTCTTGCAGAAGCTCAAACGTGCTGCGCAGCACGAGAATGAACCTCATTGGTTCTTGCTGAAGCTCAAACGTGATGATATCAACTGATGGCTAAATCAGTTACTTCAATTTTCATCTTTTTGAGAAAAATGTTAGTTTTTACACCAAGGTCACTGTGTGCATAAATCAAGATGTTCATAGGTGGAAAATATGAGGACTGGATCAATGCACAATCCTTGAGCTGCTGCAGAATCTGCGATTAGTTGAGCTGGGGTTTTTTTCCATCGACAAGCAATTTCTCACTGCAAAACATCTTAACGCCTGAAATTGTTTTGTGAGGTTAGGTCATAAATCATCATCAGAAAAATGTTGTTGAAAAAATTATAGCCAAGGATATAGGTTACGTTTTTTCCAGACAAAAGAAAATCTAATAAATATATAAAAGGGAAGAAAACGGTACTTTGAGCGTTACAAATGAAATCACTGAAACGGAATCAATTCATCAAAGCAAAGAGTTCAATTAGTAAAGTGGCCTATTAGTAATTGACCTCTGCACATGCCTACAGATTTAGAGGTCATTTCATTCTTCAAGAGGGTGCTGCATTCTCTCAATATGTCTTTTGACTTTTTCTTATATTCCACAACAGCCTTCAGTACATTGCATATGAAATATGCAGTCAAGCACGTAGGGTTATCCAGAGGTTAAGAATAACTTGACAGCAGAGGGGACATTGGGCTATTATATTACTGAGTGCAGAATAAAAGCAATTCTTGTATTTCGCCATAATTCCATGCTCTACTGCCAAACTATCATTTGTCTGAAACATAATGTTGCTTCATTCTGCTACTGTAACAAGTAATATTCTCCATAACCATTTTTGAGAATTTTAATATTAAGAAAGTGTCCCAAAAAATATAAACGTAGAAACAAAACCAATGCCGCCTAAGACAGAAAAAGTTATATTAAACTGGAACCGTTGCTGGGACCCATGAAGATGCTTTGCAGTTAGCAAGAACATATGCCATGCTGTCAGAGGCATTCAGGGATAGTTTGAAATGGTCAAATGGTGTTTTGATTGGGTGAATGTTCTTGACCAGATCACCAGGGATGTTTTATCCGTTGATTTGTTTTGTTTTGGTCCCATTCTATGCACCTGTTCAGTCCCTCTCTGGTGGCTGCAAGTGTCCAACCAAATGTGAGCGATCAGAATTGACAGCAGGGAAATGGAAATTCAATTTCACACGTCACCTGCTGCTCGCTAGAATGCAGTCCACCAGAATGAAGGGAAGAGAAAGAGAAACTAATATCTTCATCACTAAACATGTTGGAGGCTTGACCTATAATAATTTCATCCTGCAATATAGTATCTTTTTGTTAACGCTGTAGTCTTAGAATTAAAACCAGAGAATACATGAATATGTAAAATGTTGCCCTGCAAAGTGCTTGACCCTGGAGTCATGTATGGTAATTGAGTTTCAGAGAGGCTGCTTTGCAGAAAACTCATTCACATGGTAGAATTGCCTTGAAGGCATGCAACGAATAGAAAAGAGATGCATGTTGAGGAATTGTTTTCAACAATGAGTGACTGATAATCAATAGTCTATACTGTCCCATATCATTAAACTGTAGGAGAATACATTCATTTGTCTCTTAAAATTCAGTCATTACTACAAAAAAAATCAATGCTTAATCAATATTTTAGACTTGTTCTATGTGTTAAGGATTTTTGCATTCAATTCAATTAAATGCAATTAATGAATTATGTTTTTAAATAACAGATATCGTCACAGATCCTTGGTTGGAAACCATGACGTTGTTCGATCAAAGTCGGTGAGTTTCATAAAAAACAATACCTAATATACATGAGCCCGAATCTTATTTGGGCCGTCTTTTTCTCATAAGGACCCAAACATCATAAATTTCAATCACATTAAGGGTTGTGTCAAGAGCTCAGCTGCTGTATTTATTTAGCAAAATTATTTATTCATTCTTTTTAGGATGATCTCTGATGAGCCCATGACAAGCGAGGGCGACGTACGACACAGCAGGACCAGGTAAGCGTTAACAAGCCGCCATGCACACGTGATCTTCAGAAATGAAATGTCAATTCTAATTTCATAGAGAAATTGGATGTACATGCTCCATATCAGGGTTCACACAAATTAAATTGGATTTGAAGAGTGATCTTTTTGAAGAATGGGGCCATGCAATCATGTCTGTTTCAAAGAGTGAACAAACAGATACAATTACTAGCATTCTTCTCACATACTTAATAAATAAATAAATGATCTGTTGTAGACAGTTCTCTTAGTTTGTTAAAGTCACCATGAAATCAAAATGAACAATTCTTGTTTTTTATTGAACATTCCAGTATTTATTATAAATGATTCATCACACATGCACATCATTATTAATCGAATCTTTAATCAGAATAACTTCCCCTCCCTCTTGCAGCGACTTCTCTTCTCTGATAACATGTTTACTGTAACAAGGGCGGGGCAACCTGTCACTCACATGAGATCAAGCTTACAAAAAAATATATACTTCAAGTTAATTTTATTAAGTATACTTAAGTAAAGTTGAAGTATATTTTTAATTATACTTTATGTAGTAAGTATACTAATAATGTACTAGAAATATACTTGTAAGTGTACTGTTTCAATACTTGGGAATAAATTGGCTCACTTTTTAGTGTATAAAGTGGAACAGTAGTAAACTTTATGTACACAACTAGTTTACAACTAAGTTTTTCGTTCATACTGCAACTATACTACAAGTAAACTTGCAGGTACGCTGATAATTTACTAGTCTAATACTTGTAGCACATTTTTTTAGTTTATGAAAGTACACTTTGAAGTATACTCTCGTGTAAACTACTAGTTTAGTAGTTTTATACTTCAAGTGTACTTGTAAGTTAACATAACATCATACTTATAGTTTACTATTGATATATTATTTTTGCACGTTAAGTATACTACCATGTTCCTATTTTAACTGTACTTTTTTAACTCTTTCCATTTTAAAAACATTTTATTCTAGCTTCATGCATCCTTTTTTTATCATATAAGTTTCATAAAAAAAAGCAACATTTAAAACAAAATTTTTGTCAAAGACTACATCCGGATCCGATTCAGAACGATGATCAAAACACAGATGGCGTAGATCAAGACCATCAACACCCTCAACAGTCGTTTCCTCTTCATGGGTTCGACATTTCATTCTGTAACGTTAAGCAGTTTTGAACTTATATGCTGTTTAATGTTTGTTGATCGCGTTATTTTACATTTGCGTAAGCATGTACGTACAATGTACGTTTATAAGAAAGTATTTAATAGGCTACTCAATCAAAAAAGTAAACACAACTACAAGCCAAGTATACTTAGTATACTTAATTATATCTCGCCAGGTGCGACGCAAGTGTTTTTTGCTAGTTTCAGCCCGACGCAGTTATCATTTTCACGTCCAGCGCCACGTTGTTTAAATAGCAAATGCACTCGCACCATCTGTTCGCCCATGGGCGTGCTGGTCTGAAAACGAGGTGTGTTCAGGCACATTGTTGGCGCGTTGCTATTTTGAGGCAACTGAAATTGACTGTGCCATTGACCAACTGAAACCTGGTCTAAAGTCAATAGCGCAGTATTTTTTGTGTTATTTAAAGGGCGCGTTAGTAATATGTGCCTATAGGCGGGTGCATAACGCGCGTATACACTCTGCTTATTCCGCCATGTAAATAGCGAATCTGCCATGGTGCAAGCGCAACTGGCTTTTAAAGGGAATGGGAGATGAGACTTTGATTGGTTTATTCCACGTTACGCCCAAAACACACCCATGACTCATTAAGAGACTAGGTACAACCCTTTTGGACCATGCGCCTGGCATGCCGACCATTTTTTCTGTCGTTAAACTAGCAAAAGTGGATTCGGACACTCCCTAAGTGCACATGCGCCATGCACTTCAGACCATGCGCTTAGATCGTTAAAATAGGGCACCTAGACTTTTCTGTTAGTATAAGTCAAGTATACAGTACTCAAGTGCACTTTTAAGTATATTTCTGAGAAATACATAAAGTATATTTCTGAGAAGTAAATAAAAAGTAGACTGAAAGTATACTTTCTTATTTTTAGTTTAAAAGAAGTATACTAATAGAACACTTGAATAAACTTCTTTTTTGTAAGGGCGACCAAGAGCAACTCACAACCATCCAATCAATTGCTGATGGACAAAATCAAGTCCTGCCCTACATTTTTTCTTGTTCGAGAAGCCGGTTCACTTGGACAGATGTCACAAAAAGAAAAGACTATTGCAACTTTCTGTTTGATGCCGTCTTCAGATGTTTGATTCCTAATTAGACATAAATGAATAAGCATAGTACAAGCAGCCCATCAACACTTACAAGGAGGAGAAACTGAAAAACCTTTTTGTATGTATATGTAATATGCAAATTAGACTTGGGTATTTATGTTGTTCAGTCAGCTGTGGTTTCATTTCAGTAAGCAGTGATTTCTAGAAATGCGGAAAGAAAAGCAAAAGGAACCGAAAAGAAGAATCTCAGTTGTTCATGGAAGCTTAAAAAGTACAATTTCATCTAATAAAATATATTTGTATTAATTAATACTTTTATTCAGCAAGGATGCATTAAATTTATCAAAGGTGAAGACATTTATGTCAAGTCACCTTTATTTATATAGAGATTTATACAGTACAGATTGTTTCAAAGTAGCTTTACAGAGATAACAGGAAAATAATGATCAGTGATGCAAACAGTTCAATTTTATTGTGAAGCAGCTCTAAAATTGACAATAGTGTCATTATTCAGCTGAAATCAGTTTTGATTCAGTTTACTTCAACAGAAAACACATATTTTAAATTGTAGTTATATTTCCAGAGTTCGTACGGCCATGAAAAACCTGGAAAAGTCATGGAATTTTAAAATAGCAATTTCCAGGCCTGGAAAAGTTTTGGAAAAATAAATAAACCAGAAAGTTTTGGAAAAGTCATGGAAATTTGTTTCAAAAATATTTATATAATAGAATATATGTTTAAGTGATAATATTGGTTAAACTTCGTAAACATACTTTGTTCCTTCGATCCACCCGACTACAGATTTCCATTTGTGCGTTGAGCATTATAACCAATCACACGCGTTTCTGTCAAGCGTGATGGCCTATCAGAAGCGTTCAGATTAGTCAACGCTGAAACAGAGGCTGCGTCCGAAAACCTAGGCAGCTGACTTGTTGCCTCGCTGCTTTATCAGACAATGACTTGTAAGGCAACGTTTGTGCATGAAGGCACCTCACGAAACTGATTTTTGCGCGCTCTCTGTCTCTCTGATGATCTCCCGTCATCATAAACAACAAAGTGCAGATTGGATGTAAGAGATTCATGTCGCAGTTTGGTCAGCTTCCGTGACTTTAACGAGAGTGTTTGTGAGAGTGCTAGCCCCAAGTTATGGACAGCCTCACGATCGCTCACATTCTCTGCTCCCTTTCTGTATAACTTAGTTTATTCCGGTTAATATAATTTATTCATCATGATGGTAAGATCATATGAGGTCTTCATTTTCTAATGCTTAAAAAGCATTAAAATAATTCATAAATGGTTGTGTAAGATTGTTTTATCTGCGTAGTCAGAATATGACAGTGCAGTTTCCCCAAACACAAAAACATGTCTATTAATCGACGACATAAATATACTGATATTGATATTACGATATCAAGAGCATTAACTGAAAATAATGACTCTGTAAAGAGTGTTAATTTTATAATTTGAGTAATATTGAACAGTCTGTAAATAAACATTTATGCTACTTCAGATGCAGCTTCTGTTCCACCTTTGCAGTGTAAAGATGGCTTTTGTTAATGATAAAAACATTTTTGGTAACAGTCTATATAGTATTCTGATTGATTTAAGTAATTGGTTAAATTTAAGTATTTGACAAACGACAGCACAGGTAATCATAAAAAAGTTGCACTTATAAATAAATAAAAAAATGCTCCTGGAAATCAATTGCAAGAAGCCCCTTAATGGAAAAGTTCATTTCTGACCCTGGCATGGGGGAACGTCTGGCAGTTGCAGTTTGTATAGGTGTAAATTGCAGAAATTAAAAAATACACTTGGCTGTTTTTGTGGAATTCAAATAGGGACGTTATCTTGTTAATGACTGATGGTTTTCCAATGAGATGAATGGTATAGGAGGCAAAGCGGTTTTAAAATCTTCTTAGTTAACCAATTTTGTATTCCAAAAGTTTGTCTCTGGCACTGCCACCTTGTAAAGTTAATGTCAGTGTTACTGGACACTTTGATTTACTTATTTATCATTGTTGCCTCCCATTGATGTGTGTTAATCCATTGCTAGGGTCAGACAGTATTTTATCTAACCGTCTTACTGGTGTGTCAGCGTTTATTTTGTATTAAACCACATAGCTTGTCGTTAATTAGTTAAGATATGCTGTGATTTGACATTTGAACATGGATTTTTATTCTTTTACATGTATACATAGACGTTTCATGGAACGTTAGGTCATGAATATTTGCCTAAAAGTCATGGAAATGTATTGGTAGAAATGTGTACGAACCCTGTATTTCACAATATGACTGTTTTACTGTATTTTTTTAATCAAATAAATGTAGCCTTGGTGAGCAAGATTAAAACTTCTTACTGATGATCTTACCATAATTACACCGCGTTCCAAATTATTATGCAAATGACATCTTTCTCTGATTTTCATAATCAGTCAATGCAAATGACAGTCAGTATAATTTTCAAGTCATCAACCATTAGGGTATAATTTGAATTGTACTGAACAAACCTCCTAATGATAACTGAAAATGCACTGTTCCAAGTTATTATGCACAACAGAGTTAAAACATTTTGTAGGTTGTAAAGAACTGAAAACGGGCATTTGCTGAATTTGCAGCATTAGGTGGTCATATTTACTGAAATCAAAAGCTATTTCAATCAAAAACATCCTAACAGGGCAAGTTACATCTTAACATAGGACCCCTTTGATATCACCTTCACAATTCTTGCATCCATTGAACTTGTGAGTTTTTGGAGAGTTTCTGCTTGAATTTGTTTGCAGGATATCAGAATAGCCTCCCAGAGCTGTTTTGATGCAAACTGCCTCCCACCCTCATAGATCTTTTGCTTGAGGATGCTCCAAAGGTTCTCAATAGGGTTGAGGTCAGGGGAGGATGGTGGCCACACCATGAGTTTCTCATCTTTTATGCCCATAGCCGCCAATCACACAGAGGTATTCTTTGCAGCATGAGATGGTGCATTGTCATGCATGAAGATGATTTTGCTACGGAAGGCACGGTTCTTCTTTTTGTACCATGGAAGAAATTGGTCAGTCAGAAACTACATACTTTGCCGAGGTCATTTTCACACCTTCAGGGACCCTAAAGGGGCCTACCAGCTCTCTCCCCATGATTCCATCCCAAAACATGACTCCGCCACCTCCTTGTTGACGTCACAGCCTTGTTGAGACATGGTGGCCATCCACCAACCATCCACTACTCCATCCATCTGGACCATCCATGGTTGCACAACACTCATCAGTAAACAGACTGTTTGAAAATTAGTCTTGATGTATGTCTGGGCCCACTGCAACCGTTTCTGCTTGTGACCATTGGTTAGGGGTGGCCGAATAGTAGGTTTATGCACAACTGCAAGCCTTTGGAGGATCCTACACCTTGAGGTTCGCAGGACTCCAGAGGCACCAGCAGCTTCAAATACCAGTTTGCTGCTTTGTAATGGCATTTTAGCAGTTGCTCTCTTAATCCGATGAATTTGTCTGGCAGAAACCTTCCTCATTCTGCCTTTATCTGCACGAACCTGTCTGTGCTCTGAATCAGCCACAAATCTCTTCACAGTACGATGATCACGCTTAAAGTTTTCGTGAAATATCTAATGTTATATCTAATGACATACCTTTGGGCTCATTTGGCAAACTGATTATCACAGGTGTCTGAGATTCATTTCAGTGATCCAAAGAGCCCTGAGACACAATACCATCCATGAGTTTAATTGAAAAACAAAAAATGTTATGTTTATGACACTTACATCCAATTTGCATAATAATTTGGAACGTGGTGTAGTGACATTGTCATGTGACTATTTGTACAGATGGTCAGATGTTCTTGTTTCCATTGAAGCTCAAGATGCTCTTTGGAACATTCTCAAATATAATTTCTAATGAAAAAAAAAAGCATTTTTCATTAGTGGTCTCAGACTTTTGGACCCCATGCATCACAAAGAATTCATTATGAAGCTCTCGGCTGTCTGGCAGATCCTTCCTAAACAAGTCCTGTTTGTTTTTCTTTCAGTTCACTGATCACAGATGAAATTAGAGGTCTTCAGATCTGCTGCTGGCGAGAAAGATAAAAGATGCTTGATTTAGTGTGCCAACAAGATTTCACAACAAGTTTTATCATCCCTTGGCTTGCCGACGAGAATGGCGTTCCAAAAGTTTCAGGTATGCCACAAAACTGGTTTTGGTGGGAAATGGATGTAAATATATTACACTATTTTAAACGGAGCTGAAAGTGCTACACTCTTAACTGGTAGTAGTTGAAAGTATTACACAATTAGCCTAAATGCATAATAAACAAATATGCATGACTTTGGAAAGCTGGCAGTCTGTGTTGACTGATCCATCTTCTCAGTCTGACCTGTAGACACTGGAGATGTGAGCATGCATGTGTGTTCACGGGAGAAAAATCCCTCTGAAGTATCTCTAGTGTGTTCACAGACACCATTGAAACGCTCCAATACTCATTATCCTGCACTCACCATGCAGTGAATATGACTCTGGCTTAAATTTACCTCTAAATCCCTGATTATTATGTCTCAAGTGAGAGGATTTTATGGAGACTTCTTTCTCTAAAGAACCGTTGAACTCACCCACATCCGTTTGGATGAGAAGTCTTATCCTCTGCTTATCCACAAGGACATCTCAGGCTTACAAGTTTTTAATTTATTATGATCCATCAGAGCAAAAGTTTGTCTACAGCACTGCAAGAAAACAAGCCTTCAATTTTCATTGCACGTCTGCTTGAATCTCCATTTTAATGTATTTGAAGAATCATTTCAGTTGATTTGAAGATTATTAATCACAGATCACTATTACTATTCCTTATTCTTTATGCTAAAAACTACTCACCATGCGCCATGGCATTGTGGCGGTGATATTTGCACAGGCAAACATCACTCACATATTCTTTAAATAATTTATGTAAATATCTCCAGCGTTAGGATTTCAATCATCTGTCCTGTTTACATTAGAGGGAACATATGCTCTGATATCTTTTTGCTGTTCATTAGTGAGTAATATTCGTTCAGAAGTGAGTCATTAAACTCCCAAACATCATACGAAAGGTTCATTAGCATATGGATTTATTTTGGTTATACTTAGATGAATCATTATGTTGATCATTATATTTACATTTTACAACCATTTAACAGATGTTTTTATCCAAAGTGATTTACACATAATAAATGCCACGTTTATAAATGCAGGATATCGATTCTTTATGTTTTCCCTTCTGTTGTCTGAAATCGAAAGACATCAGTCCTCATGTCTCAGAGTCAGAGATGATATTTAGATTTTTCTTCACAGCCTCACATCTGTTTACTACAATATATATATATATATATATAGCATGACCAGTAAAGCAATGTCTTGATACATGATCATGATCCTGTGTCTGAAATTATGATCTGAAATGCCCAAGCACGAGTTAGTTTAAGACAAGTTTATATTGCAGTAAGATGAGTTTGTGGTGCCATCTTGTGGATAATTTACACTCTTAGCTGAGGTGGTTATTTTGAACAAATATTTAATTGCATTTCTTATATCAAAAGTATTTGTATATGATGACTAATTTTGACTTGATTTAAAATATTTTTATAATAAAAAAACACCTTGTTTCATATTTTCTTAAATATGTTCCCTCAATGTTCAATAAAGATAAGTAATTTTTTTGATAATCATAAAATTGAAGACCAGAAAAAACTATCTTACATAATTTTCTTTTAACTAATCAAAGATCAATTTTTGTTGTTATATTATTTACAGTATTTGATACTAATTGCACACATGACTATAAGCACCAAAACCTATTGTTAATTTATTCAAATAAACAAAGATTGTAAAAGAATATATAGCAGCCCCAAAAAGCTATCTATCTATTTATCCATCCATCTATCTATCTATCTATATAGGTAATACCATGGCACTTATATATATTATATAGGTCTGCAGAATGTTGTGCATGTACAATGTTGTTTCATATTTGTTTGTTTTTTTGTTTTGTTTTTTGTAAAACTTTACAATAAGGGTTTCATTTATTAACACTAGTTAATGTATTAACTAACATGAACTAACCATGAGCAATACATTTGTTACTGTATTTGTTAATCTTTGTTAACATTAGTTAATAAAAACACAACTGTTCATGGTTCATGTTACTCCACAGTGCATTAACTAATGTTAACAAAAACAACTTTTGATTTTAATAATGTATCAGTTAATGTTGAAATTAACATTAACTTAGATTAATAAATGCTGTAGAAGTGCAGTTCATTATTAGTTCATAAAGTACCACACGATTATGAATTTAGATTTATGTTGAACTATCAGACAATAGCGTGGTTAATTAAAAAGCAGGGGGGGGGGGGGGGTCAGGGTGAGCGTGCTGAGTGTGTGTCATATATTCAACTTCATGTCACGTTTCCTGCCATCAAACTGTGTTCAGTGCTGTGCTTATGACCTGAAGCGTTTGACAGTTCAGCCAATCATAAGACAGACAGACAGTGATGGATAATCATTGTGATCGGCTGTCTCTATGTGTCTGCTGCTGTACAGAGAAACACGCCTGATCTCATCTGATACAGACAGATGCTCATCACACTGGTCATCTCAACACCACTTCTGTAACAAGGTAAGAGTTGCTTCTTTTTCATCTTAAAGCTCCTGCAAAATTATTTGAAAAGTAATAGATTTCTTTAGCAACTTGGTTAATATTAAATGATAACTTTTTGATGGCAAGGCCTAAAAAGATCCAAGATCTGGTTAAAAAAATAACTAATTAACAAATCAAATAAATCTATATATATTTAAACAGTCTTAATCGCATCCAAAATAAAAGTTTGTGTTTACATAATATATGTGTGTGTACTGTGTATAATTATTATGTATATATAAATACACATATGTATATATTTAAGAAATATTTGCATGCATATATTGTATATATATTTATATCATTTATGTTATATATAAATGTTTTATATATAAATATAAAATTTTTCTTAAATATATACATGCATGTGTGTATTTATATATACATAGTAATTATACAGAGTACACAAATATATTATGTAAACACAAACTGTTTTAGATTTGATTAATCGCGATTAATCATTTGACAGCACTAATATATATATATATATGTTTATATATGGTGTGTGTAATTTCTGAGTCTCTAGCGCCACCCAGTGGAATTACAAAAAAAATAGTCATTGTTTTCAAACAGGTTTCCAGAACATTTCTGCCATTTAATCTACCAACAAATGGTTTATTTATAGTCTTGGACTTATTATTGTCTTTGTATATTAAAGTGGGATAGGAGAAAGTATTTTAACTTTGAAAAAAATGACACACTTCAGCCATAAGATTAAATGGATCTTTTGATACTGAATCTAAAAAAAGTTCATAACTCTTTGTGTAAGAGTCATTTCAAGTGTAAATGTGTAAATCTCTGGACATTTTCCCACATGTTTCTCCGTCATATGATCTGAGCCACATCGCGTTCTCCTGCGGATCAATGGCGCTGTCAGTCCTGATTATCTGTTTCAGTTGTTTTCTATCTGGTGTAAAGGAGACTGATCATCACATAGTGTTAATTACTGTATTAAATGCCATCTTGCATTACAGCACTTCAGCTTGAGTGGCCAACAGATTGATTGTGTAATTAAAATGGCGTTATATTACTGACAGAATTTTATTTGTTTCACACAACAGTGGTTTATTAATTGTTTGTGTTTCTTTATTAATGAAAGACAAGCAGAAAAGAAAATCCTGTGTAAATTGTTCATAAATCCATTTGTATATAAATTGTAACATTCAATTCAATTGGACAATTTATGTATGAATGTACATTTTACACATTCTGATCTTGAGTATGATAATGGCCCAGTTACTTTCCAGTAAGCTTTGACAGGATTTCTAAAGAACCGGAGACTGAACGCATCTTAATATGAATCATTGAAATACATTTTTTGGATTATTTAATTAGGACAAATAATTTTTCCTAGGTTTTGGAGTTTTTTGAACAAATCATTCAGACCAGTTCTGTGAACTGAATCGAATGATTCATTTAAAAGATTCAACTTAAAAGAATGATTTGTTCATGAATCAAATATCAGTGCAGAATATACACAATTCACTTTTAATTACTTATTCCTTCAATAAAATTTTATTTATTTATGGCCTTTTTCACCGTAGTTGGAAGGAGATTGAGGCAGGATGCCACCTGGATTTGAACCTGCAAGTTGTGTGTTGCAAGCACATGCACTGTGCCATGGCTCTCTTTATGGGATTTTTGTAATGCAGATAATGTGAGACACAGCTACTGCTTCTGAATGTATGAATCAATCAATAATGTGACAGTGTTTGACATAAGAGATCCGCGTGCACTGACAATGGAAATCCTCCCATAATTATGCCGGTGCATTGGGTTTTCCTTTCCCGCCAGCAACAGAGACATCGATCTAATGAATCTGCAGGTCCACGTGCCACATCGCGCAGGGTTCTTTCAGGTCCTCTTACGGTCACTGACACTGAGACGTATCCAGTGACCATGCTGGAGGCATTGAAACAACTGGCTGCTATAACTAGCTTAAACAAATAACCTTAACTGTTGAGCACAAATTAGATGTGTGTAAATGCTTTTTAGGTGCTTTTCTAACTTTAATTAGGTAGAAGGAAATATATGCATAGCTTCCAAAATTTTAACTAATAGATATCACCATACTTCCCCAGTTAATCACAGTACATTTAGGACAATTATTTTGTTATGTTTAAGTATTCAAATGTCAAATGTCAATTCGGCTGTACAGCCGCTCTGGAGAAAACGGCACTATCTTATTAATTATGCCCTAATTTGCATATATTTCCTAAACAGAAATCTAAACATTGGATAGAGTCAGGTTCAAAATTTTTATTAAATTTTTTTGACATATTAGAGTTAGGGCCCTATCATACACCCGGCGCAATGCGATGGCAGGCGCAACGAAAGTGTTTTTTGCTAGTTTCAGCCCGACGCAGTTATCATTTTCACGTCCAGCGCCACGTTGTTTAAATAGCAAATGCACTCGCGCCCATCTGTGCGCCCATGGGCGTGCTGGTCTGAAAACGAGGTGTGTTCAGGCACATTGTTGGCGCGTTGTTATTTTGAGGAACTGAAAACAACTGGGCCATTGACCAACTGAAACCCGGTCTAAAGTCAATAGCGCAGTATTTTTTTTTTTAAAGGCCGCGTTAGTAATATGCGCATATAGCTGGGTACGCAACGCACGTACACTCTTGCTTATTACACACACAGGGACGCGCAGCAGCACACAAACATTTTTAAATATTAAAAATAAAAGAATTCCTCTCTGGAGAAGCGTTCAGTCTTTTCTGCTCGCAAATTCCGCCATGTAAATAGCGAATCCGCCATAGTGCAAGCGCAACTGGCTTTTAAAGGGAATGGGACTCTGATTGGTTTATTGCACGTTATGCCCAAAACACACCCATGACTCATTAAGAGACTACATACAACCGTTTTGGACGTTTTTTCCGTCGTCAAAATAGCAAAAGTGGATTCGGACATGCCCTAAGTGCAGCTGCTCCATGAGCTTCAGACCATGTGCTCAGATCGTTAAAATAGGGCCCATAGAGGGAATTTTCAAAATCTCTTTTCAAAATCAGAAATCAGAATTGGGTGATTGGGCATTCAGTGACTGGGCATATCAGAAATGAAACTCTCATTACTATATCTGAATTTCAGCTCCGGATCTTCCTTAGCACTTGATACACAGTGATACGAACAGTAACAATGGCGTCTGTTTGGAAGTGCATGCAAAGTGGATTTGCTTTTGCAGCACAGAAACAGCGTCTTCTTGACATGTCGACAACACAAACCAAACTCTTCCAGTCTCATCTACAACTACAGTGTTTGAGGGTGGGTCAAAGTAGACGTTGTTCAAGGGGAGCCAATGAAGACCACAGGCAGGCATTATGCAAATTTGTTATAAACCTATGTAGGTTTGTAACAGGAAGAGAGAATGGAATTACTGACGGCTCATTTCAGCAGTTCAGAATCGATTCTTTCTTAGACAAAAACTTTATTTGTTGTGCACTTTGATCTTTTGAAGTTTTGTAGACCTTTTACACTCACAGACAGCTATATTACACTGCATGAAAGGTAATATTCGAAAAAGTATAATATGGGTTAAAGATATGAATTGAAATCTACTGACTCAAATAGATAAAGTGTAATAAAATACTTAAACTATGTCTTTTAGATGTTTTCTTACCTCTAATCTGAAAGACGACAATTAATGTAAGTAAAATAGACCAAAATCTCAAAATTGACCAGTGCAGTTTTGCCTGTACTGTCTTGCCTTAATAGTACATCTTTTATTCAGCTCTTTTTTTTCCTATCAGGATGGACCATGACTTGCATGGCAGCAGGAGAAGTGGTCACCGCAGCAGACACAATGAGGATGAGGATGGTGAGAGGATGGTTACTTCTTGGCAAATGTACCTGTCCTACAAACCAATTTTTCATAAAGAAACTAATTAAATTATTTTTGTTTACTGTTTTCTTTCCAATGATCAAAATGTACAATTATTTTTACAATTTTTACAATTTTATTTATATTAATTTTTTTAATATTTGTCACAGAAAGGTATATAACATACAGTGAAGTGACTCGGAATTTGTCTTCTGCATTTAACCCATCCAAGATAGTGCACACACATTAGAAACAGTGAGTAGTGAAGACACACACACACACACTGCAAACTGTGGACACACACACGGAGCAGTGGGCAGCCATTTGCTGCAGCGCCTGGGGTAGCATTTGGGGGTATTGAGTATCCTGCCGGTACGGAGAATCGAACCCGTGACCTTCAGGTTACAAGGCGTAACCATTAGGCCACAGCTGCCCCATATATGTGAGGCAGCACGGTGGCTCAGTAGTTGCCGCTGTTGCCTCACAGCAAAAACAGTCCCTGGTTCGAGCCCCGGCTGAGCCAGGAGTCCTTTCTGTGTGCAGTTTGCATGTTCTCCCCATATCCGTGTGGGTTTCCTCCGGATGCTTCCGTTTCCAGAGACATGCAGGTTGGGTGAATTGGAGAGTCAAAATTGCCTGTGTGAGAGCCCTGTGATGGACTGGCCATCTGTTCAGCGTAGTAACTCACAGGTTTTTCATTTTCTGATTTTAGAGTCTGTCTACATTGGCGTCCCAGTGCCACGGGGCTACAGAAGGAAGCGCAGACATCACAGGCACACGTCACGGCATTCCCACAACCGTGAAGGCCGGGAGAAACACCACAACCGTAATGAACATCAGGATCGAGAGGAACCATGTGATGCAGATGACGGGGAGCAGGATTCAAACGAGCTCTCTGACATCAACTCCATCAGTGAGCTTCTCTTAACCAGTTATTATTATGCTAACATAACATAAAAAGTTCTATAGTTTCTATCAAAATACAATTAAATACGGTTCAGTGTTATTTTAGTATCAGTGAGATACTATTATAGTCTTTTATAGACATTCTACTAACTATTTTTGGCAACTACATATCAACTAACTCTTATTAATTTGCAATTACATATTAACTAACTCTCATTAGAGTATTAGAAGACTTATAGGTAAGGGTTAGTAGAATAAGTTAACATGTACTTGCAAAGGTATTTATAGTCTGTAGAATGTATGTTGGGGAATCAGAAAAAAGTGTTAGCAGATATTAAGCACTCTAATACTCTAATGACTGCTAGTTTACATATAGTTGCAAAGTTACTTATAGTTAGTAGAATGTCTAAAGTGGACCATCGAAATAAAGTGTTACCTAGTTTCTTTTTAATATTTTGAATTGGTTTTTATTTTCGTATTCTCCTTTTTAATTTTAAATTTAGTTAACGTTTTAGCAATTTTGTGTGTTTTTGTCATTTTTATTAGGGCCCGAGCACCAAGGTGCGAGAACCCTCTTGGAATTGCTCTGTTTATTATTTATTTTATTTTTTTACTATGCTATTTATTATTTATATATATTATTTATTATGTATTATTTTTTATAGTTATTTTAGTATATCAAGTTAAACTAAATTAAAATGAAAACTTTTGCTTTGGCAACTAGCTGAAATAAAAAACTGGTAACTGGTAAACACAACGATAATGGACAACCAAACTGAACTAGACACTGAGCTTAAATAAACACAAACTGAGGGAGAAACTAACTAGATAACTGACAAGACACACCTGAACAAAACAAACTCAATCAGTAACCATAGAAACAAACAGGGAGAGAACGGAGAACTGAACTAATCAACAGACACAGGTGACAGGGATATATCAAACAACCACATGGGCAAACACGAAAAGAACACAATGAAAACTAATCTAAAACTCAGACATTAACTGAACAGAGAAACAGATCAAAAACAAACTCTAAACATGAACAAATAAACTCAAAACAGAACCTAACCGTGACAGTACCCCGCCCTCCTGGAAGGCACGTCCTCGCGCCATAAAACATCAATTAGGGTGGGTGGGTGGGCGCCGGCAGTTCAGGGGATCAAGGAGGTGCCGGCAGTTCAAGGGACCATGGCGGCGCAGGTAGCTCAGGGGACCAGGGCGATGCCGGCAGCACAGGAGGCCAGGACGAAGCCGGCAGCACAGGAGGCCAGGGCGGAGCCTGCAGTTCAGGGATGGCCTCTGGGACGGGTAGCCCCCGCCCCAAAATTTTCTTGGGAGGACCTACGGACTCTGGAGCGAGTTCATGGGCTGGAGTTGAAGTCCTCTCTGGACTTGGGACAGGAGACGGAGCGCTCTCTGGACTCAGGACAGGAGACGGAGCCCTCTCTGGACTTGGGACAGGAGACGGAGCCCTCTCTGGACTCGGGACAGGAAACGGAGCCTTCTCTGGACTCGGGACAGGAGACAGAGCCCTCTCTGGACTCGAGACAGGAGACGGAGTCCTCTCTGGACTCAGGACAGGAGACAGAGTCCTCTCTGGACTTGGGACAGGAGACGGAGTCCTCTCTGGACTCGGGACAGGAGACGGAGCCGTCTCTGGACTCGGGACAGGAGACGGAGCCATCACTGGATTTGGGACAGGAGAAGGAGACATTACTGGACTCGGGACAGGGCCTGGAGACGTCACAGGACTCTGGACGGGGACTGGACACATCACAGGACTCTAAACGGGGACTGGACACGTCACAGGACTCTGGACAGGGACTGGAGATGTCACAGGACTCAGGACTGGGACTGGAGACGTCACTGGACTCAGGACGGGGACTAGAGACATCGCTGGTGCTGACCAAAGGTCAATTAACCAGTGGTGCCCTGCTGGCTCGGGACAGGACTGATTCCCAGGGGCGGTCCTCATGGCTGAAGACTCTGGTTCAGGGCAGACAGGGAAGAGAACAAACAGGGAGAGAATGGAGGAGAACTGAACTAATCAACAGACACAGGTGACAGGGATATATCAAACAAACACATGGGCAAACACGAAAAGAACACATTGAAAACTAATCTAAAACTCAGACATTAATTGAACAGAGAAATGGATCAAAAACAAACTCTAAACATGAACAAATAAACTCAAAACAGAACCTAACCGTGACAACATATTATGCCCCTTTTCACAAGATGTAATATAAATCTCTGGTGTCCCCAGAATGTGTCTGTGAAGTTTCAGCTCAAAATACCCCCCAGATAATTTATTACAGCTTGTCAAATTTGCCCCTATATGGGTGTGAGGAAAAACGTGCCGTTGTTGTGTGTGTCCCTTTAAATGCAAATGAGCTGCTGCTCCCCACTCCTCTTCCAGAAGAGAGCGGATCCTTTACACGAGCTTTGGATACTCCATAAACAACAAAACAGGCGAATCTCACTCAGCCAAAATGTCAGAAATAACCAGCTGTGGAGTGCAGACTTATATGTTTGAACCTGAGTCGGACACAGATGGAGAGACTCAGGAAGAGGTTGCAACTTTTAGACTGCACGTTTTTGAATGGTTAGTGGATACATTTATGTAACGTTAGTTGTTGTGTTGTGGAGTTACATTGGTTCAACTCATCGACTAGCATGTACAGTCATGTTAATCTATAAAATGCATAATAAATGTGCGTTTATGAATTACGCAGACGGTGAGCGTTTTCGGGATAAAACTAGCGACATAGGTCTCTGTGAATAAAGTCAGAGACTATGGTAACTTTAGCCATATTAGCCGTACAGCATTCTAGAAAGCTCAATCAGAAAGGAAATTTGCAAACATTCACAAAATATGAAGTGCCATCCTTACTTGTTCTGGATATAGTTGGAGCACAAAGCATTGGTATTGACCCACCCTTCAGAAACAACTTCGCAAATCCAGCGTTGTACTGACCTGCGTTGGTAAAGCAGTCATGCGTAAAATAATATGCGCAAATATATAAAATTTTACCGACATTAATTCGTGTCCTCACTGGCTCGGATGCTGGGAGTCTATGGAGACTCATATGTTCGTTGGTACATCCAACAACAGAACATTTGTAATGTTTTTTTGGTGCAGACATTGTAATACTCTAGCTAGCTGATACAGCGAGTAAACAGAAATGGTGTCTCTGTGCTTCTCACTCAGGGGTGTGTCTATGCTAAAAGGGCAGATCATCAACCGTCATGGGCGGGGTTTCCCTACTCTTACGTAGGAGTAGAGGGAAATATGAAACAGCCCATTATGAGAGATTGATAATGATTGATGGGGATTATAAAAAAAGGAGTGGGTGGATTTTTACCATTATAGGCTGGTTGTTTACACACACTGTGGACACACATCTGTGTTCAAACACCTTATAAAAGTGCATTTTGCATAATATGTCCCCTTTAAGATTTTGTATTTTATTTTATTTCAGTTCATGCTTATTTTGTTTCAAGAAACTAAAAAGTTTTTTTATGGCTTTAGTTTTAGTTAACTCTAAGGTAACACTATTTTAAGATGACGTAGTTACATGTTACTACATGTACTTACTATAGTAATAACAGTAAATTTTGCATGATTACAAGTAACTAGCCATAAACCAAACCCTAACAGTAACTCTATAGCAAGTACATGTAGTTAGTTAATATTACTCAGTACTTATTCAAGTAAGTACACCTTACCCTACGTCACCTTAAAGTACCCTAAGTACCCTACGTCACCTTAAAAAAAAGAGTAAACAACTATAATAACCCTGATACATTTACTGCTTTAAAATGACATGCATCGCTGAGGATTATTGATGGAAACATGTCTGAGAGTTGTTTGAGGTTTTAGACTTAAATTCTGAAGTGAGAGAGAGAGAAAGGGAGGGATCAGCAAAGCTGGAGGAGGAGAAAAACACTTGTTGGGCCTTTCATGCGTGTGGCACTTTGCCCTGCTTTAGTTTTCAGGAAAGAGCAACATTGCTGAAGAGAAAAGTTCAAACTTGCTCACTGGGAAGGTGCATATAAAATGAGGGAAAAGGCCTAACGGGTTCATCAAAAAAAAGAGGCTGAAATCAACAGGTGCAAGTGGACATTTTTTAGAATAGTTATTGTGGATCTTTTTCTTTCAATGATACATTAAACGTTGGAGTTACTGAAGGATGGAGCAGGAACACCATAGGTTGGCGGGGTCGTTTAGTATTCAGGACTCTATACAGTCACTGACGTCCAGTCTGGGCTCTCAGAACACTCTGCTGAGCAGCTGCACAGGTACAGTCACAGACGCCTCGGATCTGCTCTTCGTCTCGTTTCTATCGTACTATTGCTGCCATTTATTCTTCTTTGTTTTCTCCCAGAGAGTTTCTTTCTGTAATTGTGGTCAGAGTACATTTGGTTTGGAGTTTGACACTGGTAGATCATGACCTTGTTGTGTCTATTAGTCCATTAGCAATAGCTAATACAGCAAATTTTTTTGCTGATCAACCATCACTGAAGTCACAAGGTTGGTTGATGATTGTAGGCTATTTTTTTAAAGCTGTGTGAAACCTAGGACAAGCTTTTTATTTTTTCATGACATTTAAGCATATTTACCCCCAAAATCACTTTTCTGTAATGCAAAAACATAATGATAAAATATTTAAATGGTAAAGTACATCAGGTAAGCACTTAATATGCTTAATTTTTGCTGATTTTATTATATATATTTTTTTTAATTGTATAACAGTAATTTGTGTATTACAGTTTATATATATATATATATATATATATATATATAACAACACCAAACAAATAATAATAATTAAGAATAATGATAATTACAAATAAATTCAAAAGTAAGACATCTGCAATACAATGGGCATTTGAGGGAAAATGTTCTTAATTGTCATAAAACTCTCTAAAAATAAAATAAATAATGGTCCTAAAATAGGCTTATTGTTAAAGCAATATATCATTTCTTATTATTCTTATTATTGTTATTTACTTTTTTCTTGTAATTTGGATATGCAATTTGAGCCACACATCAGGTTTAATGAGATTCACCCATTGCCGTTGGATGTAAAGACACATTTCCGAGATCAATCTACAAACTTCAATAATAATTTGTGTCAAACTTTGTTTAAATGTTCAGTAGTGTCCATATTGGCATGATTTTGCATTTAAATACATCTATTTAAATTGTGAAACACATCGAAATGTTGGGAATGCATGTTCCTGTAAGGTTCTTCTCACGAAGAAATCTCAGGATTTAACATCTGCTTTTATTGGAATCAAAATGTTTCAAGGTCAGTAACTAAAGACTGCATTGTCGATTAATCCTACGGCAACACGTACAATATATCAACAACCAAGCAAAAGTATCAAAGTTTGATTGAAGTGTATGAGCTATAAATAAGCTGGTGCGTTGTACTCTACTCTGCATTGGCATTCTACAACCACACGTATTTGTGATTTTTACTTTAGGATTAGAAGGATTACATGGAGAAAAACACCCACGTGTTAATAATCCAGAGGAAAAGCCAGCGATTGAGAGGCAGGTCACAAAAAGATTGTCATTCTTGAGCTCACAGGCACCGACTTGCACCTCAAGTTTTCAATAGATTGCTCTAAACATCAGATTTAATGCAAATAACATTAGCTTGTGAACAGGTTTTAGTAACCTCCACTGGAACCACATGTAAGATGACTTTACCTAAGATATAAAGTCGATCATTTTGATTAAATCAATACAGGTGTATTGACATTAGATATTGATTCTGGCATAATACATCAGATTAGATTGTCATGTGGTTATTTAAGATAATCTACCGAACAAATTCTTTTAATATGCTTTCAGATATTGGTCTCCTTTATGCAGAGATCTATGCACATTTAGACTAAGATATGTATCTTCAAAGGAATATTATTAAAATACTTATCTTTAAACAATCCTGCTGATTTGATTCTGACTTTATACATCAAGTTATCGGCTGATGCATGACTCCAGTGAAGAGTTGAGCTGAATTCAGTGTGTTCTCAGATCTGAAAGCTCAGGCTTTTGAAATCAAATTCTCGTTCTGATTAGATACACAAATTATGATCGAATCGTTGATGGCCTCGGGAGCCGTGCATTGTAATGGTTCTGTTCTGTCATATTCAGATTTCATTTCAAGTGGGTCAGCGCAGGGTCAGTTCAGACTGAGCTGAAGGCAAAACTTAACACCCAGACTTATACGTCATACAGTTCAATAGGCTTCTGTTTAGTGCATAGAATCAAACTCGTTTGTACATTTATGGTGTGTTGAGCTACAGGCTATTATTGACCTGTTTGCATGGCCATTTTTTATTTGCTTACTTTTTCTTAATGCTTAATTGCTTGCAATGGTCCTTATTTCAAAGTTGATTTGGATGAAAGCATCTGCACTTTCTTTTCAAAGTTAAATGATTTTCACATGACAGTCATACATAACAACCACCCACAACACCTTAGCATCATGCAAACAACACTGCTGATCAAAAGTTGTTGTTTTTTATTCATACTTTTATTCAGCAAGGATTCATTAAGTTGATCAAAAGTGACAGTAAAAACATTTATGATTTTACAAAAGATTTTTATTTCAAACAATTTTTGTTCTTTAGAACTTTCTATTCATCAAACAATATTAAAAATTAAAATCACAGTTCCACCAATATAAGAAGCAGCACAACTGTTTTCATCATTGATAATAATAAGAAATGTTTCTTGTTCATCAAGAATTCATCATATTAGAAGGATTTCTGAAGGATCATGTGACACTGAAGACTAGAGTAATGATGCTGAAAATTCAGCTTTGATCACAGGAATAAATTACATTTTACAATTTATGATGATACTTTAAATTGTAAAAAAAAAAAAAAAAAAAAAAATTTCACAATATTACTGTTTTTACTGTATTTTTGATCAAATAAATGCAGCCTTGGTGAGCATAAGAGAAACCATTCAAAGCCATTTCAAAACCATTAAAAATCTTTCCAACCCCCAATTTTTTAATGATAGTGTATAGTCAAGTTCCTCCACACCAAACTCGCTCATCCATGTCTTTATGTCTTGCTTTGTGCACTGGTGCGCAGTCATGTTGGAACAGGAAGGGGCCATCCCCAAACTGTTCCCACAAAGTTGGGAGCATGAAATTGTCCAAAATGTCTTGGTATGCTGAAGCATTAAGAGTCCCTTTCACTGGAACTAAGGGGCCAAGCCCAACCCCTGAAAAACAACCCCACACCATAATCCCCCCTCCACCAAACTTTACACCTGGCACAATGCAGTCAGGCAAGTACCGTTCTCCTGGCAACTGCCAAACCCAGACTCGTCCATCGGATTGCCAAACAGAGAAGCGTCATTCGTCACTCCAAAGAACACGTCTCCGCTGCTCTAGAGTCCAGTGGCGGCGTGCTTTACACCACTGCATCCCACACTTTGCATTGCACTTGGTGATGTAAGCCTTGGATGCAGCTGCTCGGCCATGGAAACCCATTTCATGAAGCTCTCTACACACTGTTCTTGAGCTAATCTGAAGGCCACAAGAAGTTTGGAGGTCTGTAGCTATTGACTCTTCAGAAAATTGGTGACTTCTGCGCACTGTGCGCCTCAGCATGCGCTGACCCCGCTCTGTGATTTTACGTGGCCTACCACTTCGTGGCTGAGTTGCTGTTGTTCCCAATTGCTTCCACTTTGTTATAATACCACTAACAGTTGAGCGTGGAATATTTAGTAGTGAGGAAATTTCACGAATGGACTCATTGCACAGGTCACCTATCACGGTACCACGCTTGAATTCACTGAGCTCCTGAGAGCGACCCGTTCTTTCACAATTCACAAGCGTCTTCACGCCTAGGTGCTTGATTGTATGCACCTGTGGCCATGGAAGTGATTGGAACACCCGAATTCAATGATTTGGAGGGGTGTCCCAATACTTTTGGCAATATAGTGTTTATCAGATTACAGCATAGAAAGAATATAGGAAGTGATGGGAAAAAAGAGAGAGAGGTTGAATCAGAAATGGTTGCAAGCAAGATTCAAACTTACCTCACCCACAAGTCACAATGTATTGGAGCAAGTTTTGACACTTGTTTATCATACCTGCATTTCTCTACTCCATTGCATTTTAAGGTAAATGCATGACTTTGCATTTTAACAAACTATCTTGTGTGACAGTGTCCCCTGCTGCTGAGAGACTACGCCACATCCTCAGGGAGGAAGATGAGCCCACACCCACCCTCTTCACTGAGATGGACACACTGCAGCATGAGGGCGGAGAGATGGAGTGGAAAGAGTCGGCCAGGTGACACAAACAAGATCACACAACACACACACTTCTGTAGCCTTTTGTGACATTATTTAAATCAGGAATTTTCAATCTTTTAGATGCCATGGACCCCCAAATATGATCATCCTTGTTATGAGGGACCCTCATTCTAAAATTTAAAAGGCATCTATCTTTTAAAAAGACCCAATTTATACCAGTTTATAAAATCTCTATTATAAATCTAAAATTAGTTTCTGTTAAGTTACATTATTATATATTATCAACCCACTATAGTAATGTATTGTTAAATGTATTATTTGTTTGTTTATTTAATTTCAATGTAATTTCTATATATTTATGTTATTCAAAATGTTATTTATTTAATTATTTTAATTTAATTTATTATGTTTATGTATATTATAATATATTAATTAATCACGAATATATTAAAATATATATTTTATTATATATATTTTAATATACAGTATTTATAATCAGTAATATATTTAATCACTAATATATATTTATAATATATTTTAATCACTTTTTATTTATTTATTTTATTCAAATTTATTTATTTACTTATTTTATTATTTGTTAAATTTTTTTTTTTTTTTTTTACAATTTTCCACGGACCCCCTATCCCTCCCTTGTGGCCTCCTGAGGGTCCCCGGACCCCAGTTTGAAAAGCCCTGATTTAAATTATGAAAAGGTTGAATTGAGTGATGCATCCAGTTTAAAGTTTTTTGCCTTAATGTCATTGCTGAGCTTAGACTTCCAGAATTCATTTATGACATTTACATTTATGCATTTAACAGACACTATTATCCAAACGGCTTACAAAAGAGGAACAAAGGCAATTCGTCAAACAGCCAGCAATAATCGTAATATTAGAATACTAGAATTTATCAAGAAATCATCAGAAATGGTATTGGCTTCATCGTTGATCCAGCCCTCATGACAATCACGTTTACATTTCAACATCTATTCCCCAATTTGCTTTTCTGTGGACATGGTTGTGTTTCTTATTTTGCATGCAATAACAGAACTGATATGTTTTAAAAGTATAGTAGCAAAGTAACACTTTACAATGAGGTCCCATTAGTTAACTTCAGTTAACTACATTAGTTAACATGAACTAACAATTAAAAATACTTTTAAAACATTTATTAATCTTTGTAAATGTTAATTTCAACATTTACTAATACATTAAATCTGTTGTATCTATTAATATTATTTAACATTACCAGAGCTAACATGAACTAACAATAAACAGTTGTATTTTTATGAACTAAAGTTAACAAAAATTAGTAAATACTGTAACAAATCTATCGCTCATTGTAAGTTAATGTTAGTTAATGCATTAATTAATGCACTAATGTTAAGTAATGGGACCTTATTGTAAAGTGTTACTGACTAACTTTTTTAAGGGATTTATTGATTGATGTTGCAATGATTTCCAGCCATTTCATTTACAAATGTAAAACCCAAAAGTGTTTCATCCATCTGTTGGTACATGGGAAGAAATGTTGTCAATGTCATGTTGCATCTTCTGTGTGTTGCATCAGATGGGTTAAGTTTGAGGAGAAGGTGGAGGAGGGTGGAGAGAGGTGGAGCAAACCGCATGTATCCACGCTGTCTCTGCACAGCCTGTTCGAGCTGCGCACCTGCCTGCAGACGGGCTGTATCCTGCTGGATCTGGAGGGATACTCTCTGCCGCAGATAGTGGGTCAGTACACCGCCTGCTCATAAAGAGCAAAGAACAGACCCATGTTTAATCTGGGACTACAGAACTCGTCATTTACAAAGTTCTACAAATTCTGCTTATCTAATATTCCATTTCATAAGTATATTGTAATACTGGTCAAAAGATTTATTTGAAAGAAATTTATACATGGATGCATTAAATTAATTAAAAGTGACAGTAAAGACATTTATAATGTTACAAAAGATTTCTATTTCAAATAAATGCTTTCAAATTTTCTTTACTTTCTATTCATCAAAAAATGTATCACGTTTCCACAAGAATTTTAAGCAGCACAACTGTTTTCAACAATGATAATAATCAGAAATGTTTCTTGAGCAGCAAATCATCACATTATAATGATATCTGAAGGATCATGTGACACTGAAGACTGTAGTAATGATGCTGAAAATTCAGCTTTGATCACAGGAATAAATTACATTTTAAAAATATATTCATATAGAAAACTGTTTCTTTAAAATTGCAATAAAAGCAAATTTTGCTTTTAGTGTATTTTGATCAAATAAATGCAGCCTTGGAGACAAAAGAGACTTCTTTTTTTGGTAGTTTATATTGGCTAACTTGATTTTGCGTCTAGCTATTAATAGGAGTGCAATACTTTCATATTTTACCACTTTTAAATAAATTCCACAGAATTCCACATATTTTCCATTCAAATTAGTGCAGAAAGGAAAAGATTGAACAATTATAGCATGCAGTAGTAAAACTTATATTGCTCAGATGTTGCTCTGGTTCTGAGAAATGTTTAATTGAAGTATTGACTTTGTGTCGCATGTTTCTTGTACAGTTTCTGAGAAGAAATAAAAATGAGACTGTACTTCATATAGAGTAAGAATATATGTAACTAGTCCTACTCGACCTGCTCCGAGTGGGATTCGAACTGGCATCTCCGCCATGGGAGGTAGCCCGCGTTAACAAGAATGCTAAAGAGTGCAGGCTCTAGCATTAGTTGCTAGCGTGCCTCTTGAGGCCAGGGGAGTGAGTTTTACACGCACAGCTCTTACTAGCTTGCTTCTGCTACACATATATATATATACACCGGTCAGGCATAACATTATGACCACTGACAGGTGAAGTGAATAACATTGATTATCTCTTCATCAGGGACCTGTTAGTAGGTGGGATATATTAGGCAGCAAGTGAACATTTTCTGCAGCTCTTGTGGGGTGTTCCCGGTCTGCAGTGGTCAGTATCTATCAAAAGTGATCCAAGGAAGGAACAGTGGTGAACCGGCGACAGGGTCATGGGCGACCAAGGCTCATTGATGCAGGTGGGGCCCGTGTGGTCCTATCAAACAGACGACCTACTGTAGCTCAGATTGCTCAAGAAGTTAATGCTGGTTCTGATAGAAAGGTGCCAGAATACACAGTGCATTGCAGTTTGATGCGTATGGGGCTGCATAGCGGCAGACCAGTCAGGGTGCCCATGCTGACCCCTGTCCACCACCGAAAGCGCCAACAGTGGGCACGTGAGCATCAGGACTGGACCACGGAGCAATGGAAGAAGGTGGCCTGGTCTGATGAATCATGTTTTCTTTTACATCACGTGGATGGCCGGGTGTGTGTGCATCACTTACCTGGGGAACACATGGCACCAGGATGCACTATGGGAAGAAGGCAAGCCGGCGGAAGCAGTGTGATGCTTTGGGCAATTTTCTGCTGGGAAACCTTGGATCCTGCCATCCATGTGGATGTTACTTTGACACGTACCACCTACCTAAGCATTGTTGCAGACCATGTACACCCTTTCATGGTAACGGTATTCCCTGGTGGCTGTGGCCTCTTTCAGCAGGATCAGTGTATATATACACTATATTGCCAAAAGTATTGGGACACCCCTCCAAATCATTGAATTCAGGTGTTCCAATCACTTCCATGGCCACAGGTGTATAAAATCAAGCACCTAGGCATGCAGACTGCTTTTACAAACATTTCTAGAAGAATGGTCAAAAATTCCCATAAACACACTCCTAAACCTTGTGGAAAGCCTTCCCAGAAGAGTTGAAGCTGTTATAGTTTCAAAGGTTGGGCCAACTCCATATTAAACCCTACAGATTAAGAAAGTGATGTCATTAAAGTTCATGTGCATGTAAAGGCAGGCTTCCCAAATCTTTTGGCAATATAGTGTAATATATATACACACATAATGAAGAAAGCAGCTCAGATCATTTGGTTTTGGGAAAATTTGATGAGAATGTTCAGATCTCAGATTGTGCCATGTTAGCAAACTGAGCAGTTTGAGACATCGTTGAGAGAGTGAGATTACTTTTCCTCAAGAGAAACATTTGAGAAGAAGTAGCCTTCCATATGCTCCATATACTCTCATTGCTGTATATGAGAAAAAGTTGAGACCTCATTTGTGGTTTTTCTTTTTCCTATGTGTTTCCCCTGTGTTGTTTAAATATGGATTTTAATGCCTTTGTGTGTGTGTTTCTCCCTTTTACAGATGACATCATTGAGAAGCAGGTGCAGGAGGGTCTTATAGCTCCAGAGATCCGTGAGAAGGTCAGTTTCGTCCTCTTGCGGAAGCACCGGCACCAGACCAAGAAGCCGATCCACCGCTCACTGGCTGACATCGGAAAATCCAGCCCCTCGAGTAAGTGTCCACTATGTAACCTGTCCCACAGTCCCACAATTCCCTGTCTCTCTCTGACTCTTGCCTTTTCAAATCATTTCCAATAAACTTATTTTTCTTAAAGTGCCCCTATTATGCTATTTTAAAGGTTCCTAATTTTTGGAGGTCTCCTACAACAGGTTTACATGCATCAAAGGTCAAAAAACACTTTTTCTCATAATATACATTGCAGCATCACCTCCTTTCTCAAAGAGTCTGAAAACGACTCGTTCGAAGATTCAGTCTCTCTAAACCCCGCCTTTCCGAGAGCTACTCTGCTCTGATTGGTCAGGTGGTCCAGGTCAAACTAGACGTTTTTCGCGGGCAGCCAATGAAGACCATAGGCTGGCATTATGCAAATTTGTTACATTGTTACATATGAATGTTACGGAAGACTGTAATTACTGACGACTCGTTTCAGCAGTTCGGAATCAGTTCTTTCTTTTAGGAGACAATGGGTCTCATTCACTAATAATTGCGTGGATTCTTTCGTATTTGTACGCATAGGAGAACTTCTCACGAAAAATATCAACCTGATTCACAAAACATGCATACGCACATGAATTTGTTCTTAACCTCGTTCTGATGTTAGTGAATTTGGAGTATTCTAAATGAGCGGCCGTGTGCATGAGGTTAGTCATTTGCATAAAACACGCCCAAATATCTCCATATAAGGGCTTTCCACACACGCTTTCCGCAGCCTTTCGTCACTCTCATCAAACTTGCCGCTGTTCGCAGACGCGTTCTCGCCCGGATCCTCGAGCAATGCCAAGTGTGCCATTCTCACCAGTTCTCACAATAAACACCTTTTATAAAGACCCAGATTACAGAGCTCTCATTAGCCAGCTCTACATACGCGTATATCTGCGTTATTCAGAGAAACCTCGCAGCTGAAGCGATAACGCAGCTTTTCCTACTCTTTAACTGTATATGATCGAATGTATTTAAGATGAAATTAAATTGTATTATTTAATAATGTCATTATATAATTTTATATATGGATTATATAATACAATGAATGCAATATACTTCAATGTAATTATAGTCATGTTAGGGTGAAATATAACTTCTTAACATTATAAAGCCATACAGAGTAAGTTCTTTTTGCGTATGTGTGGTTTCAGTTGTTCCTATATTTTTTCGTGAATTTAGAAAAAAAATTATTACGATTTTTACGATACTATTTCACGCACAAATTTGTGCGTACGCATGCTTAGTGAATGAGACCCAATAACTTTATTTGTTGTGCACTTTGATCTTTCAAACTTTGCAGACATTTTACATTCACAAACAGCTATATCACACACTGCATGAAAGGTAATATCTGAAAAAGCATAATGGGGCACTTTAATTTCTTGAGTTTCCACCTGTCCTGCCGTCTTTATCATGTCTTTCTCTGTGTCTGATCTCGGGTCTGTATCAGACCGCAGTCCGAGCCCGAGTCCTCGCTCTGGGTCGGGTTTCCACCACTCCACTGAGGACCTGCGAGCTCGTCAGAGCGGCGGCCTCAGCAAACTGCGTGAGTCTGAGCTTCTGGTTCTTCTCCCTTCCATAGATTTAGCTACAACTACTTCCAGATCTCTGGAATTTTCCATCTTAAGTTCACACTGGCAGCCATTAGATGTACTTTTGGTTTTCTAATAAGCTTTCCTACTGTCTCAAGTTTTGCTACCCTAAATCACCAACTCGCATCAAAATGCATGACCCTGCAAACTGCTGTCAGTGTGAACAACCTTTAACTTCGCATAGCATCATTCACAGACTAACTGTTTGTAGTTGCAACATTTCTCAAGTATGCAACAGTGCATTTCTGCCATTGTTCTGAGGATTAGAGATTATTAGAAAGGTCTTGACTCTGGTTTTTCATTCTTGTTTGTCATGATTTGTTTCTGTACTCTGTGTACTTTAGGCCAGAAAAACTAAAATCTTTTTTCTTGTCTTTAAAGAAAAGGTTCCAAAAAAAGCGTACAACCGGTTAAAAGTTTGAAATAATTCAGATTTTTTTTTTAATGTTTTTGAAAGAAGTCTAATGCTCACCAAGGCTGCAGTAATATTGTGAAATATTTATTAAAAATAACTGTTTTCTATTTTAACCACTTTTAACCATTTTAACTGATAATAATAAGAAAGGTTTATGTATAATGTACCTGTTTATTTTATAATATTATCAAATAGAATTTTAAAATTGTAATAGTATTTTACAATATTATTGTTTTTGATTGAACAAATGAAGACTTGGTGAGCATAAGAGACTTCTTTCATAAACATTAAAAAATCGTAATTTATTCAAATTTTTGACCTGTAGTGTGTCTTTTAAACATATACTAAAGCAGCTCATATTTTGCAGCACCTTGTAAAAAACATGATTGTATAAAAGGCCCAGTTTTGTCACATGGACATCACTATCTCTAAACAAAATTTGGACTGTTCCAAAACTTTCCAAGCGAATGTGACTTTTAAAAGTTTAAGATGTGTGATACATGAATATTGTAATCATAAAGTAAGATGGTATATTATCAAAGTAATGGTATTAACATCTGAATATGAAATATTTTTTGGTATGGTGTGTCTATGTCCCATTGTTTTTGCTTGTAAAGGAAGTTGTGATGAATTTGTTGCTATTTGACTTGCAACTGACACTGAAATCACATCATAATTCAATTCTGTGTTGTTTGAGCATTATTCATATACTAATTATTATTATTTTAAATTAGCTTTTATTTTTATGTTTTCGGATATTTCAATTTTAGTTTTAGTGATTTAGTTATGTGCTTTTGACATTTTTATCAGTTTTTTCTATTTATATTTAGCTTTATTTTATTTTTATTTAAAGGGATAATTCAACCAAAAATGAAAATTAGCCCATGATTTACTCACCCTCAAGCCATCCTAGGTGTATATGACTTTCTTCTTTCAGACGAATACAATCGGAGTTATATTAAAAAATGTCCTGGCTCTTTATAATCTTCCAAGCTTTATAATGGCAGTGAATGGCAGCCCAAAAATTTGAAGCCGGGGGGTTAATAAAGGCCTTCTAAAGAGAATCGATGGGTTTTTGTAAGAAAAATATCCATATTTAACACGTTATAAAGCCTATAAATATGCCTGCCTTCCGTATTCAACTTACGGAAAAAGCTGACGTGACGTATGACGTAGGACATAGCGTAAGCATTTTGAACTGCGAGAGGTGTTAAACTTTTTTCGTAAGTTGAATACGGAAGACGGTCCGCCGGAAGCTAGAAATTTTACGTTATAAAGTTTTAAATATGGATATTTTTCTTACACAAACTCATTGATTCGCTTCAGAAGGCCTTTATTAACCCCCGGAGCCATGTGGAGTACTTTTATAATGGATGGATGCACTTTTTTGGGCTTTAAATTTTGGGCTGCCATTTACTGCCATTATAATGCTTGGATTAGCCAGGATATTTATTAATATAACTCTGATTGTATTCGTCTGAAAGAAGAATGTCATATACACCTAGGATGGCTTGAGGGTGAGTAAATTATGGGCTAATTTTCATTTCATTTTTGGGTGAACTATCCCTTGAAGTTGTAGTAATTTTAGTACTTCGACTTTAACTTATTTTATTTATTTGCCAAGGCAACATTTCTAATTTTCCTTTACGTTTTTTTAAGTTTGAGTTTTTCATCTAATATTTATATTTTATTTTATTTCAGCTTTATTATAATTAATTTAATAGTTTTAGTTTGAGTTAACAATAACAACACTGATTGAATAAATATTCAAAGTGTTTCATCTGTGCTTTTCAGATCCTTCTCAGTGCCGCAGCATGAATGATATTTCCTTCACGCCCAGCACCGACCAGGTACAGGTTTTCCATTAGCATCCCTAACATTGTGAGATTTTTTTTTTCACATGAACATATTGAAATACGTAAAAACTGTATTTTTTCATTAGCACAGAGTAAACAAGATGATTTTAGAAACAAAAGCACTGCATCTGGGGCCTCGAATCATTTCTGAGCATTTATGCAATAAAGGTGACAGTTTGGCTGAGACAAATGTTGACAATCCTAAAAGATTCCTCCGATCCTAAATCTGGAGTCCTTGATCGCTAGTTTGACATGTTCGCCGACAGCCGATTAATGACCGTTGCAATCAAATTTTACCTCCTTCCATTTTTCTTTTCAAGACAAGCCATGATTAAAATTAATACATTTTGTTTGCTAGCCATCATTTTGGTCCAGCTCACGTCACGTCACTGAACGTGTCATGGGGTGATGATGTAAAACCCTGGACAAGTCTTCTTGTATGCGTACGTTTTTAATATGCCTTGACTGCCGTACAGTCTGACACGAATGACAACTGAGATCCTACAGTGTGACATGGCTTACAGTGGGGATCATTTTCGTACAGTCTGATAAGCATCAATCGTACAGGACTATTATAAATCGTACAGTGTGCACCCGGCTTAAGTCACTCAAATGCTGCCAGCACTCGTTAGTCTTTTTGTAATATTTTCTTTCATTTGATCATTGGGTATGTGGTGCAAAAATTAAAACAATGAAGCAAAATATGAAATACACAATAATGCTCTTATTTTTGCCAAGGTATTTTGAGGCGATTGAGGGGCTTTGGTGTAATGGTGCCGCCGCTCTCAGCTCACTTCAAAGTGGGCCAATTCTGAGTCCACTTTAATGAGTTTCTCTGCTTAAAGTGACACCTACGGCTCACTTTCATGTGGTCACTGCCCTCGATAGGTTTCATTTAGGGCCTGCAGGAGCATGGTGAGTTTGAAAGTCAAGGGTCCCAGGAATTATGGGGGGATAGGTGTCAAATGCATGCAGATTTCATGTGCAAAGATATTTAATTTTGGTTCATTTATATAATTTGATTAACTTAAATTCACATGCATTTGTTCATGCATTAAAAGCGCTTTTATTGATTAATGTACAGGTATAGATGCAGGGGCCCCAACATCGATTTAGACACCTTTAAAAATGTATGTATGTCATTGCATTGGATAACAAAACATCAAACCAAGTATCGTTTTTTTTCAGTATAGCACAAGCACACTTTTCAAGCAAAACCTTTCATAAAAAAAGTTTGTTAGGTTGGAAATGAGAGGAACCAACTTTACCTTGAACCAGTTGGTTAAGTGTCATTGCAAAAATGAGAAGTTCTGAGGAAAGCTTTAGTATTTAGCCAAAAGGTAGTGTTGTAGTACATGAGACTTTTTTGAAGGTGTTGGTCTTGTTTCTGTCTTGACCGCGTTTTTACTCGGTCTTGTCTCGGTGTCAGGCTAAGAGGGCACAGGATTGACTGGTCGAGACCACAACTGCGAGGATTTCATTAAATTGCAGGTGCATTGCCTGATTTATTTGTTAACAGCATTAATGTGACTGGATGTAAAACTTCCTGCTTCAAATGCAATCAATAACTTATTTCTAATTTTATTTCTTTTGTTACTGGTGTGCTGGTTCAGAAATCGAGGGTTTGTTTCAAAAATGTCAACAAAATTAATACAGATGCCCACAAAATTCATGATATGATTGCAAATAAGTACTTGTATGAGATCTTGATTTTTATACTGCAACATACTCACCGGACACTTTATTAGGTACACCATGATGTGAATCTCCCGTTCCAGCACATCCCAAAGCTGCTCTACTGGATTGAGATCTGGTGACTGTGAAAGCCATAGTGAACTCACTGTCATGTTCAAGACACCAGTTTGAGATGATTTGAGCTTTGTGACATGGAGTGTTGTCCTGCTGGAAGTAGCCATCAGAAGATGGTACACTGTGGTAAAAAAGGGATGGACATGGTCAGCAACAATACTCAGGTAGGCTGTGGCGTTTAAATTGGTACTAAGGGGCCCAAAGTTTGCCAAGAAAATATCCCACCATTACATATCCCACCATCTGAACTTTGCAGCAGAAATTGAGACTCATCAGACCAGGCAATGTTTTTCCAATCTTCTATTGAACAGTTTTGATGAGCCCGTGCTAATTGTAGCCTCGGTTGCTGTTCTCAGCTGACAGGAGTGTCACCGGTGTGTCTTCTGCTGCTGTAGTCTGTCTGCTTCAAGGTTGGACATGTTGTGTGTTCAGAGTCTGCACCTCGGTTGTAACGAGAGATTATTTGAGTTACTGTTCCCTTTCTATCCGCTGAACCAGTCTGGCTGTTCTCCTCTGACCTCTGGCATCAACAAGGCATTTTTGCACCCACAGAACAGTTGAACAGGTGTACCTAATAGTGTACCAAAAGTGGCCGGTGGTAAGTATATAATATAATTAAGCAATATCACAAGAGCAAGAGAGCTGTTTTCACGAATAAAAACGTGATATTGATTTATACAAATGTTCAGTATTTTGAACAAAATTTTATTTTTAAAACATTAATCTCTACATTTATTATGCAGCTGAACACTACAACACTGCCAGAAGTTCAACTTCTAAGTGAGACCTAACGTCTATATACTTTTTGGGGCCATTTTGTTGTAAATTAAAATGTTTGTGAGGAATAATATCTATTTTGGACAGAGAAGTGGAACGTGCAGATTTGATCCTCAAATATAGACCGAAACAGCAGCAAACGATTTGACAAGAGGCAAAACAGTGTCGGGACATGAGAAAGGAGCTTGTTTATTCATGGCAGAAAGTGAATTGACTCTGAAAGTGGCATTAAAAGATTAAAAGCCGATTGTGACCATAAGCACAGACCATTCCATATCCACGTGTTCTTTAAGGCCACCCTTGCCGATCGGCTGTTTTTATTGGTTCATGTGTGTGCATTTGCTTGCTTGGTTTTCCTGGTTTATTGCATAACTTTATCGATCTGCCATTGGAAAAAATTAGCCGCTTCCTATTTCCATCACATGCAGGCACATCAGATATTGATAATGGAGCTCATATTGATACTGGAATCATGAAAGAGGCATGAATGAGGCACAAACTCTTTCCAACATGGAAATTTCATGACCTATGCATCTGACACAGACCATGTGGTCCAATTTGAACCCACTCACCCATGATGCCTAACTGCATTGTTATCTCGCCCACCAGCTGAAGAATAAATTTATGAAGAAGATCCCCAGAGATGCTGAGGCGTCTAATGTTCTGATTGGAGAGGTGGATTTTTTAGACAAGCCGTTTGTGGCTTTTGTACGTCTGGCTCAAGCTGCAACGCTAGGAGGCCTTACTGAAGTCCCTGTGCCAACCAGGTGATCATTCTCAAACATTGTGCATATGTTTATTGGCTGTTTAAATAGCCAATAGCCTTTAGATTTATGTTACAGTCTGGCAAAACAGACCTTGACTCGTACCATAGGACAAAAAAACTAATAAATTCCAGACATTTCCTTTGCAAATGATTGGAAATATAAGTGTTCATGCAACCAGACAAAATATGATTTCTGCAATAAAAATAAATTACTGTAAATTAAGTTTTTTCTCGTTTTCCAGTAAAAGTTTCTAAGCTTTTTAAAAGTTATTATTGTTATAATAATTATAACAGTTAGGACAAATATTACTTACTAATACTAAGATAAAATAGTTGAATTGACAGTTGAAATTGACAAAAAGTCACTTTCTTATGTGGCAGAAGTGGACTTCCATACTAAATTATACATTATACATTTATTTGAGATAATAAATAATTTTTCCTTAACCCACTCAGAAATTGTTTATTATTATTATTATTATTATTATTATTATTATTATTATTATTTTAAGCATAAATCTGACGTACTTTATTGAGGTTTATTCAATTCAATTTATGTTTACAGTAAGTTTGAAAAAAATAATAATTTGAGGAACAATTAAAGAATGAAATGTAATATACACTCACCTAAAGGATTATTAGGAACACCATACTAATACTGTGTTTGACCCCCTTTCGCCTTCAGAACTGCCTTAATTCTACGTGGCATTGATTCAACAAGGTGCTGAAAGCATTCTTTAGAAATGTTGGCCCATATTGATAGGATAGCATCTTGCAGTTGATGGAGATTTGTGGGATGCACATCCAGGCCACGAAGCTCCCGTTCCACCACATCCCAAAGATGCTCTATTGGGTTGAGATCTGGTGACTGTGGGGGCCATTTTAGTACAGTGAACTCATTGTCATGTTCAAGAAACCAATTTGAAATGATTCGAGCTTTGTGACATGGTGCATTATCCTGCTGGAAGTAGCCATCAGAGGATGGGTACATGGTGGTCATAAAGGGATGGACATGGTCAGAAACAATGCTCAGGTAGGCCGTGGCATTTAAACGATGCCCAATTGGCACTAAGGGGCCTAAAGTGTGCCAAGAAAACATCCCCCACACCATTACACCACCACCACCAGCCTGCACAGTGGTAACAAGGCATGATGGATCCATGTTCTCATTCTGTTTACGCCAAATTCTGACTCTACCATCTGAATGTCTCAACAGAAATCGAGACTCATCAGACCAGGCAACATTTTTCCAGTCTTCAACTGTCCAATTTTGGTGAGCTCGTGCAAATTGTAGCCTCTTTTTCCTATTTGTAGTGGAGATGAGTGGTACCCGGTGGGGTCTTCTGCTGTTGTAGCCCATCCGCCTCAAGGTTGTGCGTGTTGTGGCTTCACAAATGCTTTGCTGCATACCTCGGTTGTAACGAGTGGTTATTTCAGTCAAAGTTGCTCTTCTATCAGCTTGAATCAGTCGGCCCATTCTCCTCTGACCTCTAGCATCAACAAGGCATTTTCGCCCACAGGACTGCCGCATACTGGATGTTTTTCCCTTTTCACACCATTCTTTGTAAACTCTAGAAATGGTTGTGCGTGAAAATCCCAGTAACTGAGCAGATTGTGAAATACTCAGACCGGCCCGTCTGGCACCAACAACCATGCCACGCTCAAAATTGCTTAAATCACCTTTCTTTCCCATTCTGACATTCAGTTTGGAGTTCAGGAGATTGTCTTGACCAGGACCACACCCCTAAATGCATTGAAGCAACTGCCATGTGATTGGTTGATTAGATAATTGCATTAATGAGAAATTGAACAGGTGTTCCTAATAATCCTTTAGGTGAGTGTATATTCTATTATTATATTGAGGTTAATTTAGCTTTTCATGTAATTTGTATAAGAAAGTTTGGATATATATGTTTTACTGAAAGACAAGAAAAGAAAAATAATAAGTGTGGTCAAAGTCAGATGGTATTTATAGTTTAGAGGGTTAGAACATCATGTTTTTATAAATATTTTTGATCTATTTTACAGAAAAAGAAAGACTACATTTTCAATGTGTGTTTATGGTTAAAGTTTTAATCAAAAACAATGTGACTTTTCTTTGTGCTCCAGGTTTCTCTTCGTGCTGCTCGGTCCCATTGGCAAAGCCAAATCCTACAATGAGATCGGTCGGGCCATGGCCACACTCATGGTTGACGATGTAAGAGAAAGTATTAGTAACTCTGTACCTCAAAGTTTAGCATCATCACAGTGTTTGTTAACAAGTCTGTGTCCATCTGTCACCATCTTTAGCTGTTCAGTGACGTGGCCTATAAAGCCAGAGATCGTGAGGACTTGATTGCTGGGATTGATGAGTTTTTGGATGAGGTGATAGTTCTTCCTCCTGGAGAATGGGACCCCAAGATCCGCATTGAACCCCCAAAGAAACTGCCTTCAGCAGAAATGAGGTATTAAATCATGAATCTATGTATGTTACCAGGCTGGGGTCAGTATATTTTATTTTTTATTTCAATAAATTAATACTTTCATTCAGCAAGGATGCGTTAAATTGATCAAAAGTGACAGTAAAGACATTTATTTGAAATAGTAACATTGTAAATGCTGTTCTTTTGAACTTTCTTATCAACAGAGAATACAGAAAAAAATGTATCATAGTGGCACAACTGTTTTCAACATTGATAATAATCATAAATGTTTCTTGAGCAGCAAATCAGCATATTAGAATGATTTCTGAAGGATCATGTGACACTGAAGACTGGAGTCATGATGCTGAAAATTCAGCTTTGATCACAGGAATAAATTACATTTTAAAATATATTCAAATAGAAAACAGTTCTTTTAAATTGTAGTACTATTTCACAATATTAAAATTTTTACTGTATTTTTGATTAAAAAAAATACACAATTTTTATGCTTGGTGAGCATAAGAGACTTTCAAAACACCGAAAAATCGTACTCACCCCAAACTTTAACAGTTTTGTCAACATAATAGACATGTACCCTTTACACACTGCATTACCATTAAAATTACACTGTGAAAAATATTTTGTAAGCTAAAACATGTACTTCATGTGGTAGCATCTGAAGTAACTGGCTTTATTCAAGTGAAAATATATTATTTAATATTGATCCAGTCATATATATAATTAATCATGTTGCACGTTTCAGGGAGTATGCACAGAGTTAATTCTGTTTGTTTCTGCAGGAAGTCAGTTTTCTCTCTAAATGAGCTGGGGCAGCCGAATGGGAATGCAGGAGGAGGTGCAGCGTCTACAGAAGATGAGGACATGCCAGCGCCACATGAGCTTGGAGAGGAGCTGAAATTTACTGGCCGGTAGCGTCCAATAAGCCTGGTCATCTGCTAGTTCTAAAGTTTGAGGGCCCTATCATACACCCGGCGC
The DNA here is from genome assembly GCA_039654105.1 of Coreius guichenoti. Classification (NCBI taxonomy): domain Eukaryota; kingdom Metazoa; phylum Chordata; class Actinopteri; order Cypriniformes; family Gobionidae; genus Coreius; species Coreius guichenoti. The sequence continues at coordinate 29,859,361 of CM077190.1, forward strand.
AATGCGGCGCCAGGTGTGACGCAAGGGATTTTTGCTAGTTTCAGTCCGACGCAGTTATCATTTTCACATCCTGCGCCACGTTGTTTAAATAGTGAATGCACTCGCGCCCATCTGTTTGCCCATGGGCGTGCTGGTCTGAAAACGAGGTGTGTTCAGGCACATTGTTGGCGCGTTGCTATTTTGAGGCAACTGAAAACGACTGCGCCATTGACCAACAAAAACCTGCTCTAAAGACAAAAGTGCAGTATTTTTTTGTTATTTAAAGAGCGTGTTAGTAATGTGGGCCTATAGGCGGGTGCACAACGCTCATACACTCTGCTTATTACACACACAGGGACGCGCAGCAGCACACAAACATTTTTAAATATTAAAAATAAAAGGATTCCTCTTTGGAGAAGCGTTCAGTTTTTCCGCTGGCAAATTCCGCCATGTAAATAGCGAATCCGCCATGGTGCAAGCGCAACTGGCTTTTAAAGGGAATGGGAGATGAGACGCTGATTGGTTTATTGCACGTTACGCTTAAAGCACACCCATGACTCATTAAGAGAATAGGGACAACCTTTCTAGACCATGCGCCGGGCGGGCCGACCATTTTTCCCGTCGTTAAACTAGCAAAAGTGGATTCGAACATGCCCTAAGTGCACTTGCGCCGTGCGCTTCAGACCATGCGCTTAGATCGTTAAAATAGGGCCCTTAGATTTACCGCACGTGACGTCTGAGACTCTTTCTGTTTGTGTAGATTTTGTGGAGGACTGTGGCTGGACATCAAGCGTAAAGTGCCCTGGTTGTTCAGCGACTTCTACGACGGCTTTCACATCCAGTCAATCTCTGCGGTGCTCTTCATTTACCTGGGCTGCATCACCAATGCCATCACCTTTGGAGGACTGCTGGGGGACGCGACGGACAACTACCAAGTAATTCACCTTGTAGCCACAAATGTTTTGATATAATGCCAATATTTTAATATAATTGACATAATGCCTATATAATAATCTCAAAATAGTAATTTGGCCTTGCCTATATACAATTTCTATTTCAGAGTGCAAATTTAAAAAGGTGAAAGTAAGAGAAAGTTTAAAATAAGACATTTTATAATAAAAAAATACATTTAAGTAAATTGTAAGAAATAAAGGTGCAATTGTGTGATATAAAGTCACAATTACAAGAAAAAAGTAGCTGTGAGACACAATCACCTTTTTATTTTTCAGAATAGAATAGAATAGAAAGCCTTTATTGTCATTATACTCACGTATAACGAAATTAGGAAGTGCTTCCCTTGGTGCCGGAAAAATTATACAACAAACACAAACAATATTACATATGACACAAATATAAACATTTACTACAAAAATAAACAATTTTGTAGTCAAATTTAAATATTGCACTAATTCTGTATTGAAGAAACTTACAGATGCCCATTTCTGCCACATAATAATGCATTAGTAAATCGTAATAATGACTTTTAAAGTCATAATTATGAGAAATAAACTGTAATTCATGAGATGAATTGTGACATAAAAAGTCGAAATTATGACAAATAGCCAAAGTTATGACTGTCAAAATCAAGATAAATAATTAAGACATTATAAAAAGTTGTTTCTCATAATTTTGACTTTTTATCTTGTAATTTCATCATTTTGTCCTAATTTCAACTTTTTATCTCAAAAATATGATTTAGTATTTTCTAATTTCAGCTATTTATGTCATTAATTATGATTTACCAAAGCATGATTTTTTTTTTTTATGTGGCAGAAATGGGCTTCCATAGGAAGTAGGCTTCTTAAAATTTTAATACATTCATTTAAAGTTTTATTTTTGAAAGTGCATTCAATGTTTGAACTTTTTTCCAAGTCTATCTGTTTCGTTATTTGCTCCATTATTTTTTGCTGTGTCTCATTTACTCTCAGGGTGTGATGGAAAGCTTTTTGGGCACGGCGTTGGCCGGCGCAGTCTTCTGCTTGTTCGGCGGTCAACCCCTCATCATCCTCAGCTCTACAGGACCGATACTGATCTTTGAAAAACTGCTTTATGAATTCAGCATGTGAGCATGACATCCTGTGATTTAGTAAAGTTAAAAATCATCTAAATAAGTGAGTCAGCAGTCTTCCATTGAGTTTAATTGTTTCACTTTAATTGTCGTCTGTGTTCAGAAACAATGGCATTGACTACATGGAGATACGGCTCTGGATCGGCTTGCACTCCTGCCTCCAGTGTCTGATCCTGGTGGCCACAGACGCCAGCTACATCATCAAGTACATGACGCGCTTCACTGAGGAGGGCTTCTCCAGCCTCATCTCCTTCATCTTCATCTCTGATGCCCTCAAGAAAATGATGAGCACCTTCAATTATTACCCCATCAATCGAGACTTCAAGCCAGATTACATCACCAGCTACAGGTGTGACTGCCAGGCTCCTGATGAAGGTGAGTCTGACCCCTGACCCAGCGAAAAACAACCTCAGTGGGATTATTCTGTGAAATAAAAACTGACCCTATTTACTTTCTTCATACACGTTCCTAACTTTGAATTCATCAGTGCATGTTATTCCAAGAATTAAAAAATATATATAATAACAGTCAAGTCAAGTCAAGTCAAGTCACCTTTATTTCTATAGCGCTTTATACAATACAGATTGTTTCAAAGCAGCTTTACAGTGATAACAGGAAAATTATGCAGGAAAATTTCAGTTCAGTCTTGATTCAGTTCCATTATAAAGATTATCAATTATTAAATTAATTTATTTAAACTAAAAGCAGTTCTGTAGAAAAAGCTGTCCAGCTCGGTTCAGATCTCATCCAATAGTGTCAGTGCAGACAAATCAATTATATTGTTGAATATTAAGTGTCCCCAACTAATAATAATATTAATAATAACAATAACAATGTTTTTATTCAAAAGTATTTGTTATTATTATAAATAATTAAATAATAATAATTTTAAATATTTTTTCAAAAGTAATTATTATTAAAAAAAAAAATAAAAGTATTATTGATAATAATAATTAAAATATTGATAACATTTATTGTTGTTTTGAATAATAATAATGATTTTTAATATTTTATTTAAAAGTAATTATTATTAGTCAATAATACAATTATCAATATTATTATTAATAACAGTTATGATAGTAATATTTTGTTATTATGAATAATAATAACTACTTTTAGATAAAAAAAATTTTTTAAATAGTATTATTGGTATTATGTTTTTAAATATTTTATTAAAACGTAATTATTATTCAAAATAATAAAAAAGTATTGCTGTTATTATAATAATATTTTTATTATGAATAATAGTGATTGTTTTTGAATAAAATATTTAAAAAAATATTATGATTATTATTAATAATATTTTTTATTTAGTCATAATTTGTCTTTTGATGATTAATGCAATTTTGTGTTGCATTAATTAATTTATGTCAATTTTACTAAAAGCATTTATTTTTTGTCAACTGAAATTACTAATTAATTAATCATTTAATTTTTACTCTCCACAAATGACTGCAATCCTGCATTCGGCCACTGTTCTTAATCCAGATAAAATCAAGACGCATCCTAAAATATTTTCTTTTGAATATTTGGTTTCATTACTGGAGGTAAAGTGTCTTCCATACTAAAATTTTATGTTGACTTTTTTGGTTTTTGGATGACATATTGGTTACATCTGTATCATATGATATGTGTATCATATTTGTTTTTGTCGCCCATACTCGATTTGGCCGCTGATTGGAGTAAGTATCGGCTACTGGCATGTTGTTACTATTCTTGATACCCCTTGAACATCTAAGATGATATAAGATGTTATTGTTTGATATGTATGATACGTCTTGTCAATAAGCATAAAAACACTATTAGTGCTTGTTTATCTTCTGTTGTAGTGGCTTTCAACACTTCCTCTCCATTAGGCCTAGAAAACATCTCTGATTACTCTATGGTGAGCTGAAACTGTTATGTATTTCATAGGTTTTTTGTTCACTACTACTTTTACCGTACTTTCTACCGTTTTGTGGTCTGTGCGCACACATGATCTCTATCCTCCTCTCAGTTCAACTTCACGGCCGTGGAATGGAGTCAACTGACTAAGAAAGAGTGCTTGAGATTCGGCGGTTCCCTGGTGGGCAAATCCTGCAAATACGTCCCTGATCTGGCCATGCTGTCTTTCCTCCTGTTCTTCGGCACTTACTCCATGACCATCTCTCTCAAGAAGTTCAAGTCCAGCCGTTACTTCCCCACCAAGGTTGGGACACTGTGTTGAGCATTTTCACATGTATTTCCCATGTATGTCAACACACCTGCTTCTGTATTCTCTGGCACAGACCGTATGGAGACAGTTTTCCGTATCCTAATCCATATTGTATTTACCTCTCTCCCCCAACTTGCTTCTGGTTGTTTCTGTTTTTCTCCAAGTGTCGCGCCTTGATAGCAGATTTTTCCATAATTATATCCATCCTGGTCTTCTGTGCTCTGGATTATGTGATGTCCTTGGAGACTCCCAAACTGCATGTGCCCACCCAGATAAAGGTCCATAATGTGTCATCTCTTGATGTTATACCACAGACTTGCCTTTTTATATTGGTTATATTTGAATGAAATGCTGCCTTCAAGTCTTCATCATACTGTATATAGGGAAAAAGCGCACATGAATGCCACCATAATGTTGTATAAAGTGGTCAATTCTTGCATAAACATAGCCGCTACGTTAAAGGGACAGTTCAGAATTTTAACGTAGAAAATTCTGTCATTAATTGCTCATCTTCATGTCGTTCCAAACCCGTAAGACTTTCGTTCATCTTCAGAACACAAATTAAGATCTTTTTGATGAAATCGGAGAGATTTCTGTCCCTCCATTGACAGCTACGAAACTACCACTTTGACGCTTCAAAAAGTTCATAAAGAGATCATAAAACTAATCCATATGAATTGAGCGGTTTAGTCCAAATTTTCTGAAGAGACTCGATCGCTTTATATGATGAACAGATTAAATTTAGCCTTTTGTTCACATAAAACATTCATCAAGACTTTAAGGCATCAAACATGTTACTGTTGCATTTTTAAATCTATTGCACTTTTGTCTTTATAAAGCCTCTGATCTTTTCTAGTTCTTATTTAGTTCTGTCTAGTTTTGTATATCTTTTTCTTTCTTTTTCCTCTGCAAATATGCAGCTTCGGAAACTCATCAGTGATTTTGCAATCTTCACGTCAATCATGACATTTGTTGGTCTTGATATGTTTATGGGGCTTAAAACACCTAAACTGATTGTGCCAACCGAATTTAAGGTACGTTGTGCAACGGATACACACGTATCTTTCTTTACCTCCCATCTGCATCTATTTCAGCTTTTGCTTCATGATTATATACTAACATCACATTAATCCACTTTGCTTTGCAAAACATGCCATGTGATTGCAGTGACAATCACTGGTTATTGCTATGCTTACAGTATTGTTCTGTCTGTGTAGCCCACGCGGCCGGATCGCGGCTGGATCGTCATGCCTTTAGGGAAGAACCCGTGGTGGATGTGCGTGGCCAGTTTTGTACCTGCTCTGCTGGTCACCATCCTCATCTTCATGGATCAGCAGATCACAGCCGTCATCGTCAACCGAAAAGAAAACAAACTAAAGGTGCTGCACGTCACCTAAGAAACGTATTAGCTTTTAGCAACACTCTACTGCAGCACTCATTCTCAACCACTGCATAGAAATGCAAAACTAAAAGTATATATTTTTTTTTAAAAAAACAGTTTTTGGTACTTTAAATAAAAAAATATAAATATTTTATTAAAAAAAAAAAGACCAAGTAAAAGGTCTTCTAGTATAATGATAAAAATGTCCTCCTTCAGGTCGTGTTACACGTGTTTTTGTTATGAATTTTTATTTTTATAAAGTAAATGTAATAAAAATTTAAAAAAAAATTTTATATTGTTAGCAATATGTCAAGGTGAACATTTACTGGACTGAAGGTTTACTTGATTATATATACATAATTTTTTAGAAAAATCATGTTAAAATGTATCAGGCATTATGACCACTGACAGGTGAAGTGAATCACACTGATTATCTCTTCATCACGGCACCTGTTAGTGGGTGGGATATATTAGGCAGCAAGTGAACATTTTGTCCTCAAAGTTGATGTGTTAGAAGCAGGAAAAATAGGCAAGTGTAAGGATTTGAGTGAGTTTGACAAGGGCCAAATTGTGATGGCTAGACGACTGGGTCAGAGCTTCTCCAAAACTGCAGCTCTTGTGGGGTGTTCCCGGTCTGCAGTGGTCAGTATCTATCAAAAGTGGTCCAAGGAAGGAACAGTGGTGAACCAGCAACAGGGTCATGGGCGGCCAAGGCTCATTGATGCACGTGGGGAGCGAAGGCTGGCCCGTGTAGTCCGATCAAACAGACGAGCTACTGTAGCTCAACTTGCTAGAAGGGTGTCAGAATACACAGTGCATCGCAGTTTGTTGCGTATGGGGCTGTATAGCCGCAGACCAGTCAGGGTGCCAATGCTGACCTCTGTCCACCGCCGAAAGTGCCAACATTGGGCACGTGAGCATCAGAACTGGACCACGGAGCAATGGAAGGTGGCCTGGTCTGATGAATCACGTTTTCTTTTACATCACGTGGATGGCCGTGTGCGTGTGCGTCGCTTACCTGGGGAACACATGGCACCAGGATGCACTGTGGGAAGAAGGCAAGCCGGCGGAGGCACTGTGAATGCTCTGCTGGGAAACCTTGGGTCATGCCATCCATGTGGATGTTACTTTGACACATACCACCTACCTAAGCATTGTTGCAGACCATGCACACCCTTTCATGGAAACGGTATTCCCTGGTGGCTGTGGCCTCTTTTAGCAGGATAATGCGCCTTGCCACAAAGCAAAAAGGGTTCAGGAATGGTTTGAGGAGCACAACAACGAGTTTGAGGTGTTGACTTGGCCTCCAAATTCCCCAGATCTCAATCCAGTCGAGCATCTGTGGGATGTGCTGAACAAACAAGTCTGATCCATGGAGGCCCCACCTAGCAACTTACAGGACTTAAAGGATCTGCTGCTAACATCTTGGTGCCAGATACCACAGCACACCTTCAGGGGTCTAGTGGAGTCCATGCCTCGACGGGTTAGGGCTGTTTTGGCAGCAAAAGGGGGACCAACACAATATAAGGAAATAATGTTTATGCCTGATCGGTGTATGTTTCAAATATGATACAATAGGATTTTTATTTGTTCATTTCTCAATCATCATTGTATTGCATTGCATTATATGTTTTGCCCCCACAATAAAAGCTACAAAGCTTTGATCATAAAACTAAGCATTTAAATGTCATCTTACTAAGACATACACTATATTGCCAAAAGTATTGGGAACACCCCTCCAAATCATTGAATTCAGGTGTTCCAATCACTTCCATGGCCACAGGTGTATAAAATCAAGCACCTAGGCGTGCAGACGCTTCTACAAACATTTGTGAAAGAATGGGTCGCTCTCAGGAGCTCAGTGAATTCAAGCGTGGTACCGTGATAGGTTGCCACCTGTGCAATAAGTCCATTCGTGAAATTTCCTCACTACTAAATATTCCGCGGTCAACTGTTAGTGGTATTATAACAAAGTGGAAGCAATTGGGAACAACAGCAACTCAGCCACGAAGTGGTAGGCCACATAAAATCACAGAGAGGGGTCAGCGCATGCTGAGGCGCACAGTGCGCAGAAGTCGCCAACTTTCGCAGAGTCAATAGCTACAGACCACTAAACTTCGTGTAGCCTTTAGATTAGCTCAAGAACAGTGTGTAGAGAGCTTCATGGAATGGGTTTCCATGGCCGAGCAGCTGCATCCAAGCCTTACATCACCAAGTGCAATGCAAAGCATGGGATGCAGTGGTGTAAAGCACGCCACCACTGGACTCTAGAGCAGCGGAGACTTTTTCTTTGGAGTGACAAATCACGCTTCTCTGTCTGGCAATCCGATGGATGAGTCTGGGTTTGGCAGTTGCCAGGAGAACGGTACTTGCCTGATTGCATTGTGCCAGGTGTAATGTTTGGTGGAGGGGGGATTATGGTGTGGGGTTGTTTTTCAGGGGTTGGGCTTGGCCCTTTAGTTCCAGTGAAAGGAACTCTTAATGCTTCAGCATACCAAGACATTTTGGACAATTTCATGCTCCCACCTTTGTGTGAACAGTTTGGAGATGGCCACTTCCTGTTCCAACATGACTACGCACCAGTGCACAAAGCAAGGTCCATAAAGACATGGATGAGTGAGTTTGGTGTGGATGAACTTGACTGGCCTGCACAGAGTCCTGACCTCAACCCAATAGAACACCTTTGGGATGAATTAGAGCGGAGACTGTGAGCCAGGCCTTCTCGTCCAACATCAGTGCCTGACCTCACAAATGCGCTTGTAGAAGAATGGTCAAAGATTCCCATAAACACACTCCTAAACCTTGTGGAAAGCCTTCCCAGAAGAGTTGAAGCTGTTATAGCTGCAAAGGGTGGGCCAACTCCATATTAAACCCTACGGATTAAGAATGGGATGTCATTAAAGTTCAGGTGCATGTAAAGACAGGCGTCCCAAAACTTTTGGCAATATAGTGTATTATTGGCAGATATAGAGTGAAACTAACTGACTAATTGTAATAAATAAGTTTAAAGTTGAAGCACTAAAATTATTAAAACTAAATATAAAAAAACTAATAAAAATCACAAAAACACAACACAATTACAAAAATGTTAACTAAAATTAAAATATATTAATATTTAATATTAAATTAAATATTAATAATTCAAAAAGTAAATACTATAATATTATATAAATAATACTAAAATAACACTGCCTAGCACCCACTAGTGGCCAACCGCAGTCCCCCAGTACCATGATGTTGAGTTATGAATATGTAATATGCATGCATGTCCATAAGCAGTAATGTGTTGTTCCACGTAGCATTGCAGAATGTCTTTTCCCCTTTTTCACTGGAGCAGAAAGGTTGTGGTTATCATCTGGACCTGTTCTGGGTGGGCATCCTCATGGCCGTTTGCTCATTCATGGGTTTGCCCTGGTACGTAGCGGCCACGGTCATTTCCATCGCCCACATTGACTCTCTGAAGATGGAAAGTGAGTCCAGTGCTCCTGGTGAGCAGCCACAGTTTCTTGGTGTGCGGTAAGTCAAAACAAACTTTTATGTAGAATTAAACATAAGAATTTTGTCATGTACAATAGTTGTGAGGATTATTACGTTTGTGTTTATTGTAGGGAACAGAGATTCACAGGCATCTTGGTGTTTGTCCTCACTGGAGTGTCTGTCTTCCTTGCACCAGTACTACAGGTAATCAAAACTGTACTTTACTTTTATAAAATCATGCTGGTTTTTGTCACTTGAGCACTAATTGGACAGTAATTGTTTCTCATGGGGATGTAAGGTAATTGCAACATGTCAAGTCACCTTTATTTCTATAGCGCTATATACAACACAGATTGTTTCAAAGCAGCTTTACAGTGATAACAGGAAAATAACGATTCAATGATGCAAACAGAATTCAATTCTGCTATAAAGCAGCTCTAAAAAAGACAATAGTAAACAGTCATTATTCAGTTGAAATCAGTTCAGTGTTGATTCATTTCGGTTCAATAACTGTGTAAAGTACATCAATTATGAAATGAGTTCAATTCAGCTATAAAGCAGCTGTGCAGAAAACAGTGATGTCATCATCCAAGTTGAGTCCTCATCCAATAGTGTCAGTGCAGTCAAATCAGTAATATTACTGAATATTAATATTATTGAACATTTAGTCTGTGATTTTATTACCGCCCAGATCCCGAATGTCTGTGTTTTTCTCTCACCAAAAATTCCCAGCCAAATTAATGCTGCCTTCACTTGCAATCGCTTGCCTACTTCCCACTTCTGAAGTCATGATTACGAGCTCCTGGCGTTCAAGTGTTTTGTTGTCGGAGAGAACTGGAATCATCAAGGACACTATGACTGTGTTTCTCAAAAGCATTGTGAGCTAAGTTGATCGTAGAGACCATTGGTGCCAATGCGATCTACTTAAGTTTACGATGCTTTTGAGAAATGCAGCCCAGGTTTATTCTTGCCTATTTCTTGAGGAAATCTTATGAAAGCCAAACTGTATTGAAGATATTTAATTTGGGATAAAATGTAGCGTCCCATTCGTTGACAAACATATAAACATTCACGCTATCTAGATAGTCGATTCTGGAATTTCTGTCAAATACTGGCTATTTTCGCTGTGTATAAAACATACAATATGCTTCAAATCATTATTCATATAATATGCTCTACTTTAACCACAAGACGATGTAGGTACTGTGGAAACTAAGAATAGCAGTCACAGCAGAAATCGTTCTCCCATCCGCCATATTTAAAGTTTATGGCCCGCCCAACTCGGGTATCAAAATTATCTCAGAGTTTCTCAGTAGTAAATACGACTTGAGAAGGCCGTTCATGTCCAATTTCTGACTAGGAAACTCGTATTTACGATATTTCCAAAAGCACGTGAAGGCAGCATAACCATTGAAACTGTAGTGTGTAAATTGTCCTATTTTTAAATATATTTAAATAATCAAATAATAAAAATGATGTTATTTTCCTGTTATTAAATTAAATATTAATTTATTAATTGTCCAAGCAATAAGACATTTTGTTTACAGCTGACAATCATGTGACTGACCATGTGAGCAGTGCGTCCCCGGGTTCGTAGGATCACAGAACTCCACCGTGAATAAATCGCCAAACAAATGCATGAATTTTATCACTAAGGTGCCATGAAAATGTATTTTTACAGACGTCCCCATGAGAAACAATTACCATCCGAATAGGGCTTTAGTGCAATTTAGAAGCTGTACAAATAACTATGTATTTCTGCACAGTACATCCCTATGCCTGTGTTGTATGGTGTGTTCCTGTACATGGGTGTCGCTTCTCTCCATGGCATTCAGGTACACGTCACTCTGTAAAAACTGTTCAGATCGCTGCTCTGCTGATTTAAACAAATGGTTCCCACAAAAATTAAAGTGCCCCTATAATGCTTTTTCAAATATTACCTTTCATGTAGTGTGTGATATAGCTGTTTGGAAATCTAAAAGGTCTGCAAAGTTTGAAAGATCAAAGAGCATGACAAATAAAATGATTGTGTCCTAAAAGAAAGAAGTGATTCTGAACTGCTGAAACCATTTGTCAGTTATTATAAATTTACTTCCTGCACGAATCTATGTAGGTTTGTAACAGATTTGTATAATGCCTGCCTGTGGTCTTCATTGGCTGCCCGCGAACAACGTCTATTTTGCCCCGAGCAGAGTAGACCAATCACAGTAGACTAGGCCAGGGGGCCAATCAGAGCAGAGTAGACCAATCACAACAGACTAGGCCATCGGACCAATCAGAGTAGAGTAGACCAATCACAACAGACTGGGCCATCGGACCAATCGGAGCAGAGTAGACCAGTCACAACAGACTGGGCCATCGGACCAATCGGAGCAGAGTAGACCAGTCACAACAGACTGGGCCATCGGACCAATCAGAGCAGAGTAGACCAATCACAACAGACTGGGCCTCCGGACCAATCAGAGCAGAGTAGACCAATTAGTCAGATGGCCCATTCTGACCAGCAGATGAAGCTCTCAGAAAGGAGGGGTTTAGAGAGACCGAATCCTTAATCGCACCATTTTTTTGACCTTGGATGTATGTAAACCTATTGTAAGAGACCTCCCAAACAAAATTAGGAACCTTTAAAATAGCATAATAGGAGCACTTAAAATGTTTTTCCTCATGTTACGAGCCTGTATTACGTTCTTGCTATGTTGAAACAACCCTAAACTATTACATATTTTGCCAAACTTTCCTACTTAGTTTTGGGAGAGGATGAAGCTGTACCTTATGCCAGCCAAGCACCAGCCAGATTTCGTGTTCCTGCGGCACGTACCCCTGCGGCGTGTGCATCTCTTCACCCTGGTGCAGATCACCTGCTTGGCCGTCCTCTGGATCCTCAAGTCCACTGTGGCCGCCATCATCTTCCCTGTCATGGTGCGAGTTCTCCACATATTCTGCTGGACCAATCACTAGAAATGTGTTCAAAACATAATCTGATGTGGTATTTAGGTGAATCTCATGAAAGTATGTTTAGGTCATATTTCACCCCAAAATCTAAAGAAACAAATCTGAAAAATTAAAAAAATAAATGTTGAAAAATGTGCTTAATATCAAAATAATGTCATAATGCAACAAAAAAAAAAAAAATATATATATATATATATATATATATTATTTTTTATTATTTTACAAACCCGATTCCAAAAAAGTTGGGACACTGTACAAATTGTGAATAAAAAAGGAATGCAATAATTTACAAATCTCATAAACTTATATTTTATTCACAATAGAATATAGATAACATATCAAATGTTGAAAGTGAGACATTTTGAAATGTTTGAAATGTCATTTTGGATTTCATGAGAGCTACACATTCCAAAAAAGTTGGGACAGGTAGCAATAAGAGGCCGGAAAAGTTAAATGTACATATAAGGAATAGCTGGAGGACCAATTTGCAATTTATTAGGTCAATTGGCAACATGATTGGGTATAAAAAGAGCCTCTCAGAGTGGCAGTGTCTCTCAGAAGTCAAGATGGGCAGAGGATCACCAATTCCCCCAATGCTGCGGCGAAAAATAGTGGAGCAATATCAGAAAGGAGTTTCTCAGAGAAAAATTGCAAAGAGTTTGAAGTTATCATCATCTACAGTGCATAATATCATCCAAAGATTCAGAGAATCTGGAACAATCTCTGTGCGTAAGGGTCAAGGCCGGAAAACCATACTGGATGCCCGTGATCTTCGGGCCCTTAGACGGCACTGCATCACATACAGGAATGCTACTGTAATGGAAATCACAACATGGGCTCAGGAATACTTCCAGAAAACATTGTCGGTGAACACAATCCACCGTGCCATTCGCCGTTGCCGGCTAAAACTCTATAGGTCAAAAAAGAAGCCATATCTAAACATGATCCAGAAGCGCAGGCGTTTTCTCTGGGCCAAGGCTCATTTAAAATGGACTGTGGCAAAGTGGAAAACTGTTCTGTGGTCAGACGAATCAAAATTTGAAGTTCTTTTTGGAAAACTGGGACGCCATGTCATCCGGACTAAAGATGACAAGGACAACCCAAGTTGTCATCAGCGCTCAGTTCAGAAGCCTGCATCTCTGATGGTATGGGGTTGCATGAGTGCGTGTGGCATGGGCAGCTTACACATCTGGAAAGGCACCATCAATGCTGAAAGGTATATCCAAGTTCTAGAACAACATATGCTCCCATCCAGACGTCGTCTCTTTCAGGGAAGACCTTGCATTTTCCAACATGACAATGCCAGACCACATACTGCATCAATTACAACATCATGGCTGCGTAGAAGAAGGATCCGGGTACTGAAATGGCCAGCCTGCAGTCCAGATCTTTCACCCATAGAAAACATTTGGCGCATCATAAAGAGGAAGATGCGACAAAGAAGACCTAAGACAGTTGAGCAACTAGAAGCCTGTATTAGACAAGAATGGGACAACATTCCTATTCCTAAACTTGAGCAACTTGTCTCCTCAGTCCCCAGACGTTTGCAGACTGTTATAAAAAGAAGAGGGGATGCCACACAGTGGTAAACATGGCCTTGTCCCAACTTTTTTGAGATGTGTTGATGCCATGAAATTTAAAATCAACTTATTTTTCCCTTAAAATGATACATTTTCTCAGTTTAAACATTTGATATGTCATCTATGTTGTGTTCTGAATAAAATATTGAAATTTGAAACTTCCACATCATTGCATTCTGTTTTTATTCATAATTTGTACAGTGTCCCAACTTTTTTGGAATCGGGTTTGTATTTTGCATCTTGATGTTCCTAAATAGGCTTTATTTTCTCTATGCAAAAAATTCAATTTTTATTCTGAAAAATTTAAAAAGATGTTGAAATATGCTTTTCATGCATTTCATTTTATTTTACGATGAAATATGGCCTGGAGTTTTCATGAGATCCTCCTTGAATGTGAATCTCTTTAAATATTAGCATGTAACATGTATTTTATTTTTATTCTGGAAAATTTAAAAAAATGCTGATTATATGCTTAACTTTCATGAAAATAATGTCATAGTGCAAATACATTTAAACAGTCCTAAAATAGGATTTCATTTCTCTATGCAAAGTATTGTGGGTTTTTTTTTTTTTTTATAGTTTTTGTGAGATCCACCCATATGTGACTCTCCCAGATTATTAGTATGTTTACTTTTTGTATTTTTGTGACTTGTTCCTCCGTCAGATTCTGGGCCTGATGGTCGTGAGGAAGATGTTGGACCTGGTCTTCTCGCAGCATGACCTGGCCTGGCTAGACGACATCCTGCCTGAAAAGGACAAGAAGAAGAAAGAGGATGAGAAGACAAAGAAAGAGAAGAAAAAAGCCAAAGTGGATGAACACAACAACAGCGATGAAGAGGTAAAAACAAACAGATGTGTGAGATGTTATAATGCTGATACACTTATGAACACAGAGAAGATCTTATGTTGTTTGTGTGTGTGTTGTGATTTAATCTTCAATATTTTATCTTTTAATTCCACAGTGTTGCTGAAAAGGCACTGTATAACACTTATTACCATTTAAGTCCCTCCTAAATTTTTCCTTTTGTGCTATACAAGCATGTCATCTTGGTTGTAATGTCTCTTTGTCCTTTATTACAGCCTGCCTTTATTGTGTAGCACAGTGTTAAATTATGTTTTTGCATGAAATATTTGTTCATTCAGGGTCCAGAATTAAAAACTGGCCTTGGCGAGTAAATGAAACTCTTGCTGGCCAGTTGGCTGGTAACTTCAGTAGGAAGTGCAACAAAGTGCATGATTTAAATTTCAATATCGCTAAATGTTCATCTAATGAAAGCACGTTGAATCAAAACAATACAAATAGTCTCTTATAGAAAAGCTGGCAGCACAACACAGCTTTAAGTTAATTTTGGACCCTGGGTACGTACACTTATGAAATATACACTACCGTTCAAAAGTTTGGGGTTGTTAAGATTTTTTTATGTTTTTGAATGAAGTCTTATGCTCACCAAAGCTGCATTTATTTGATCAAAGTACAAGTAATATAGTGAAATATTATTATAATCAAAAATAACTGTTTTCTATTTAAATGTATTTTAAAATGTAATTTATTCCTGTGATCAAAGCTGAATTTTCAGCATCATTACTCCAGTCTTCAGTGTCACATGATCCTTCAGAATCATTCTAATATGATGATTTGCTGCTCAAGAAACATTTCTGATTATTATCTTTGTTGAAAACAGTTGTGCTGCTTAATATTTTTGTGGAAACCATGATATATTTCTTCTTACAATATACAATTCTTTGATAAATAAAAAGATCAAAAGAACATTTATTTGAAATAGGAACTTATATAGCATTATAAATGCCTTTGATCAATTTAATGCATCAAAAAAAATCGTACTGAGCCCAAACATTTGAATGGCAGTGTACCTGCATGCACATTGTCTGTTGCAATGGTCTCGTCTTCTCCCAGTTAAAGTGTCCCAAAGACTCCCTCCCCTCAGTGAAGATCCCTCTGGAGCCAATGAACCTGTCAGTCCGTCCAGCATGCTGTCCAAACCCCTCTAATTCTGACCCCTCGGCCTAACTGTGAGTACTGTGTTGCTCTTTCATAAGCAAATGACATGATTTGAACTTTAAACTCATCTTTATATATTTTTCCCCCTATTTTCTTTCATATTTGTGTTTGAGTAGAAGCATCATCCTTATTCTACTGCACCCCAGGCGAGTCAGACCAGGATTCGGACGGATCCCGTGTCATCCCTTACATGAATCTGAAGCATCCGGCTGATCAAACACACAAACCATGTTTGTCCTCACACTTAGGATGAGATACGATCTGAGTCACAAGTGCAGCATCACTGGCAGTTTCCCAAACACGAGGCTCACAGATGTATGATATTTTTACGTACCTTACCAACGCAGCAAGTGACGCACGTTTCCAAACCCACATTCACCATATTGCGCGTGAGTCATTCAGACCTTGGATTTTACTCAAGATTCTTCAATTAGATCTACAGAGCTGTGCCAGTTTAAACTGCTGAGCTCATGCGCGCACAACATTTGCTGCGTGTAAAGATGAGATTCATGCATGTATACTGTGATTTAAACATAAGATGTTTTTGGAAATCCTATTCAGAGAAGACCTGGAGAGGTTTAAACTAAGTTTATGATTTCATTATCATTGTATAAATATATTTGAACTGTATAATATTAAATATGGATTTTCATAGAATCTAGTGAGACACAAATAAATTGAATTATAGTTAGAAAAACAGTGTATCTAATAGAATTCAGTTAGTTTAAATTTGTTGTATTGCATTACAATTAAAGCATATATTCCAGAAATAGATTTTGAGTTCATACTGTAGAATTTTATATTTAAAAATCAGAAATGTGTATTTGAGTAATGTTTTCAGACAGTCGTAAATGGGTCTCTGTGGTCCGTGAGAACAACGCACAGGTTTTGTTTTTATTTAGATTCTGTTTGTTCATTTGTATTTTGTTCAAATAAAGAATAAAAGAGGGCTGAATATATTTTCATTGTCATTTTTAGTTCTGTCAACCTTCATTTTCCCGTGTACAGCTTTTTGGACACTGTTGTACCACTGCTTTTCATGGTAACATTTAGAATGTTATTCTATTTGGGTACTTTGGAGTAACATGTAAAAGTCCGTTCACACCAAGAATGATAACTATTAGCTTCCACATCAGCAGAAGATATCGTTCTGTTTATTCTAGCGTGCGCTGGGGTTTTGTCGTCTGTCGCTTTAAATTAGACCTTTGATCAGGGTTGGAGCTAAACTCTGCAGGACAGCGGCCCTCCAGGACCGAGTCTGAGGAATCCTGCTTTAAATGCTCAAGCTCATTAAAGTAGGATGGATTCTGATTGGCTGTCAATGTTTTTATCGTTCATCAGCGGGGGAAAAAATCATTCTGAAGGTGATTCCAACGGTATCGTTTCTCTGTGCAGTTCTCATTATAGTTGTGGTGTGAACTCTGTTATATTTAGAAAGATTTTTAGAACTATATCTTTATCGTTAGTGTTATCGTCCTTGGTGTGAACAGGCCTTAAATACCATATATATATATATATACCGATCAGGCATAACATTATAATAGTGTGTTGGTCCCCCTTTTGCTGCCAAAACCGCCCTGACCCATTGAGGCATGGACTCCACTAGACCCCTGAAGGTGTGCTGTGGTATCTGGCACCAAGATGTTAGCAGCAGATCCTTTAAGTCCTGTAAGTTGCGAGGTTGGGCCTCCATGGATCGGACTTTGTTCAGCACATCCCACAGATGCTCGATTGGATTGAGATCTGGGGAATTTGGAGGCCAAGTCAACACCTCAAACTCGTGCTCCTCAAACCATTCCTGAACCATTTTTGCTTTGTGGCAGGCCGCATTATCCTGCTGAAAGAGGCCACAGCCACCAGGGAATATCGTTTCCATGAAAGGGTGTACATGGTCTGCAACAATGCTTAGGTAGGTGGTACGTGTCAAAGTAACATCCACATGGATGGCAGGACCCAAGGTTTCCCAGCAGAACGTTGCCCAAAGCATCACACTGCCTCCGCCGGCTTGCCTTCTTCCCATAGTGCATCCTGGTGCCATGTGTTCCCCAGGTAAGCGACGCACACGCACCCGGCCATCCAGGTGATGTAAAAGAAAACATGATTCATCATGAGACCAGACCACCTTCTTCCATTGCGCCGTGGTCCAGTTCTGATGCTCACGTGCCCAATGTTGGTACTTTCGGTGGTGGACAGGGGTCAGCATGGGCACCCTGACTGGTCTGCGGCTATGCAGCCCCATACGCCACAAACTGCGATGCACTGTGTATTCTGACACCTTTCTATCAGAACCAGCATTAACTTCTTGAGCAATTTGAGCTTCAGTAGCTCGTCTGTTTGATCGGACCACACAGGCTCCCTTCGGACCCTTCGCTCCCCACGTGCATCAATGAGCCTTGGCCGGCCATGACCCTGTCGCCGGTTCACCACTGTTCCTTCCTTGGACCACTTTTGATAGATACTGACCACTGCAGACCGGGAACACCCCACAAGAACTGCAGTTTTGGAGATGCTCTGACCCAGTCATCTAGACATCACAATTTGGCCCTTGTCAACTCACTCAAATCCTTACTCTTGCCCATTTTTCCTGCTTCTAACACATCAACTTTGAGAACAAAATGTATATATCAAACACTAATATATCCTACCCACTAACAGGTGCTGTGATGAAGAGATAATCAGTGTGATTCACTTCACTTGTCATAATGTTATGCCTGATCGGTGTATATATGAATAGAATAATTCAGTATGCTAAATATCAATCAAAGTACCAGCCACCACTGACATAAAAAAGAAATTCACCGAAATATTCTGAGACTGTGAGCTCATATTTGTTTATTATCGTTAGTAACTATAGTATTTGTGGCGGAAACTATGGTTAAATGGGTTAAATCAATAAGAAAATGAAGTAATTTTCTTATGAAATGCAACAAATTATTTAAGGAAAATAAAACAGATGCTAAAATGGATTTTAATAAACAACCAGAAGTGATACACTAAAATTATTGTGATTTTAATCGAAAAAAATTATTAAAAAATAATAAATAATGTCTAATAATATACATAATAGGGTGCAAATTCTAGGGAAATGAATGTAAATGTATAAACGTAAAGATTTTAACTAAATTATATTTATATATAAATTACATAATAAAACTATCCTTTTTCCATGAATGGCTTCTTGACGTCGCTCACACGTCCACGCGCGTGACCTCACGCCCATTCACGGGCGCTGATTTGACGGGAATTACTCGACTTCCGGTCGAGGAGCAACACAAGAGACTTCCCTGCGGCAGCGGAGAGGAGAGAGACACAATAACAAAGCCATGGGAGAAATGTGCGGCTTCGAGAACAGATTTCACTCGTACTCCACCACACAGCTACACGAACTGCTGGAGGACGATGACAAGCTCCGGAAAATCGTCAGGGAGATGGACGAGGTAGGAGACCGCATACATGTCAGCCACGAAACGCTCATTTTATCCTGAAATATGCTCATAGTTTCTCTTGACAGTGAGTGTGGGTCAGTGACAGGTGCTCGAGCTTTGATTTCACTGCTGGTTTTGTGTTAATTTGCTGTTTTCCTGAATGGAGACCTTTCACCTTTGACTGCATCAATATTGATTGATTTAAAAATATTGTTGACTGAAGGAGGGGCAGGATACATAGATGGAATGATAACAGTGTTATGTTTCAGAATGGAGGCAATATGAACTAGCCATATAAAATAAAGACAAAAATATGATTTATTATAAAGACTGACATGTATTTATTATGTATGAAGAGACTGTCTGTCAACCAAACATGCAAATCTCTTCTAGATTGATTATGTTCAGCCATTTCATTACCGTGTATAACAATGCTGATATTACCTCAGTTAATATGATTATTAATTATTAATGTTTCATGTAACATTTGCCCTTTGATTTCCCCCCATATTATTATGTAATAATAAAAATAATTTATTACATTATTTTAGGTCCATTTATATGGATTCTTAACTTATTTATATACAGTACCGGTTAAAAGTTTGGAAACATTGCTATTTTTAATGTTTTTGAAAGAAGTCTTTTATGCTCATCAAGCCTGCAGAAAAAACAGTAATTTTGTGAAATATTATTACAATTTAAAATAATGTTTTTCTATTTAAATATACTTTATAATATAATTTATTCCTGTGATCAAAGCTGAATTTTCAGGATCATCACTCCAGTCTTCAGTGTCACATGATCCTTCAGAAATCATTCTAATATGATTTGCTATTAATGTTGGAAACAGTTGTGCTGCTTAATTTTTTTTATAACCTGATACTTTTTTTCCAGGATTCTTTGATGAATCAAAAGTTTAAAAAAAGAACAGCATTTATTTAAAATATAAATCTTTTTTAACAATATACCGTTCAAACGTTTGGGTTCAGTAATTTTTTTTATGCTTTTATTCAGCAAGGATGTGGTAAGTTGATAAAAAGTGATAGTTTCCAACATTGATAATAACTGAGTATTAAATCTTCATATTAGAATGATTTCTGAAGGATCATGTGACACTGGAGACTGGAGTAATGATGCTGAAAACTCAGCTTTGCATCACAGAAATAAATTATATTTTAAAATATATTAAAATAGAAAACCATGATTTAAAATTGAAATAATATTTCACAATATTCCTGTTTTTTTCTGTATTTTTGATCAAATAAATGCAGGCTTGAAGAGCAGAAGAGACTTTCAAAAACATTAAAAATGGTAATGTTTCTAAACTTTTGACCGGTACTGTATTTATATTTTAAACTTTCTTTAAGTTCTTGACATTTATGTCTTTAGTCTTTTTTTCTTTATTCCAATATAAAACTCTTTATTGTATATGTGCTGTATAAATAATCTTGCTTTGCATTGTTAAATATTTGAAAAGATCCTTAATTCTTAAGGATCCTTAAGTTTTCCATGCAGAATGCATGCAAAAGTTTCCATTTACATAACTGGTCTGGTCAGGCTGAGTCGAAGTTGGCGCAAGAATTGTTTATTTCTTGTAAAAGTTATTTGACGAATTCCATATTAGGGTATTTTTTCCATATGTCACACATTCATTTCATCTAGGAGACCAGAGGTTTGGCTAATTTCTCTCGTTTCTGTGTTGTCGTCAAAGATGCAGGAAATGCAACAGAATAAAGAGCTGACGATCGCCAGTAATCGCAGCCTGGCCGAGCAGAACCTGAGCCTTCAGCCTGAACTGGACCATCAGAAGATCCAGTTGACCAAACGCTACTGCTGTTTACAAGATCTGCACGAGTCCTATCAGATCCACAGCTCCACACTAGGTGACATATCAACTTAACACACTTTTCAGACCACTTCACAAACATATAAAAGAATAGATAGCGTTGAAAATTAAGATTTTGTAAATAGTTATTTGGGTCCGGTTCCTCTAATAGAACACCTGATGTAAATACTGAAATCACCAAAACACCAGCTCATTCAGAAATGATAAAGAAAAGTGAAGTTAGTGATGAGTAAAGATCCTGAAGCATTAATTATTCAAATATTTCAGTGTAGACAGGAACATAAAAGAGCACATCTTTTATCCAAACCTTTTTGTCTTTCTTCTTTGGTGTAAAACAATAAAACATCCTGGTGAACCTGTTTGGCCACTTAATGCTTCCTTTTTTTAGGTGATTTGCTGCTCTCTTGAGTTGCACTAGATACTGATCATGTCAAGTTGACACACAAATGTCTCTGCTGAAGGGTTATATTTCATACTCTGCATTTATCCAGTTTTCGCCATACTTCACTTTGTATGTCAGAGTAACAGTTTACCTGAGCAAACGTTTTGAAAGTAATCGTGTTTATCAGGGTCAATAGGATGCGGCCGACAGACTAGAGTTACGTCAATACAAAGACTGCTTGAATCATTTCCATAAGAAACTCTATACTGATGTAAAGTTATCCACACTATGCCAAACTCACCCATATTGAAAGGATGCAGTGACATTCATTCTTTTATTAACTTTATTAATTATTTTTACATTCATGCACAACTTGATCTTCTATTTCAAGTGTCAACCTTAATTTTTCCTCCATGACTCGCTCATTATTATTTGATGTTTTACACAAAATTGTCCAGTTAAAGAAAGCAATATTAATGTGAGTCTAATGGGGACAGCTGGATGCCACTTGGCGAATTTCAAAATATGTACGTTTGTTCTGTTTGTAATCATGTTTTAATCGGATGTTTTTCAGGAAACCGTTCACTAGACACGTTGTTGGCTCTTTTGCAAACCGAAGGAGCCAAGATCGAGGAAGAAACGGAGGTAAGGACATTTTTCATATTTTCAGAAATGCTTCAAGGGATAGTTCACCCAAAAATGAAAATTATCCTATAATTTACTCAACCTCAAGCCATCCTAGGTGTATATGACTTTCTTTTTTCAGATGAATACAATCGCAGTTATATTAAAAAATGTCCTGGCTAAATCCAAGCATTATAATGACAGCCCAAAATTTGAAGCCTAAAAAAGTGCATCCATCCACGGCTCCAGGGGGTTAATAAAGGCCTTCTGAAGCGACTCGCTGGGTTTTTGTAAGAAAAATATCCATATTAACACGTTATAAAGTAAAATATCTAGCTTCTGGTGGACTGCCTTCCGTATTCAACCTACGAAGAAAGTGTAACGCCTCTCGCAGTTCAAAATGCTTACACTATGTCTGACGTCATCGTCATGCCATTTACGCTTTTTTTGTTGAAGTTGAATACGGAAGGCAGTCCGCCGGAAGATAGATATTTTACTTTATAACGTGTTAATATGGATATTTTTCTTACAAAAACCCATCGATTCGCTTCAGGTCTTTATTAACCCCCCGGAGCCGTGTGGAGGACGTTTATGATGGATGGATGCACTTTTTTGGGCTTAATTTTCTGCTGACATTATAAAGCTAATTATAAAGAGCCAGGACATTTTTTTTTTTTTTTTTATAAAACTCTGATTGTATTCGTCTAAAAGAAGAATGTCATATACACCTAGGATCACTTGAGTGGGAGTAAATCATGGGGTAATTTTCATTTTTGCTGATTTTTAACTCTTATGAGATGTGTAATGTCCTAAGCTTCTCCCACGTTTTGTAGAACATGGCTGATTCGTTCTTGGATGGATCCTTGCCTCTGGACAGCTTCGTTGACGACTACCAGAGCAAGAGGAAGCTGGCGCATCTGAGGCGTGTGAAGATCGATAAGCTACAGGAGATGGTGCTGAAGGGTGTTCATCTTCCTCAGGGTTCCTCTAATGATCCTTCACAAGCTCAGGAGACCCCTAACTCCACCGCACCTTTCCAAAGGCTAGCTAATGGTTCTCCGGCTCATGTAAGACCATCAGCCACGTCCAACCCTTACAACTCTCAGAGCTTCGGTGCTCCTCTGCCAAACATGGTGCCATCATATTCATGTCCATACCCTCAAGGACCCAGCGCTGGTCTTCCTCCGCAGGCAGGTTTTATAATGCAATGATGTGAATTAGAATGTGAAACGCCATTTTCGCCCCCTTTTTCTTTAGATGCACTTTGATCTTAAACAGGTGTGGGCTTCAGACCCATTTGCGGGTCCACACAGAATCTGTGCCCACAGAACTCAGCAGAAATCTGCCCATTCTCTGCCAGTTGTATGTATTAAATATTTAGGCAGATGTAATTATCTCTAATCTCAGCTCCATTTAACACATTTGACCACATTTAAATCCAGTCCACAGAATGTTGTCTCTTTTCCCCCCATAATCAGCACAGACAATGCAGAAAAGTCTGCAGATTTTGTGTGGACCTACCTGTTGGTTAACAATATATTAAGGGGATAGTTCACCCAAAAATGAAAATTCTGTCATCATTTACTCACCCTCAAGTCCAAACCTGTACCTGTTCTTCTGTTGAACACAAAAGAAGATATTTTAAAGAATGTTGGTAACCATCCATAGTATTTTTTTTCCTACTGTGGAAGTCATTGGCTACTGTCAACCGTTTGATTACCAACATTCTTCAAAATATCTTCTTTTGTGTTCAACAGAATAAACTCATACAGGTTTAGACTTGAGGGTAAGTAAATGATGACAATTTTCATTTTTCAATGAACTATCCCTTTAATATCAGTTTGTTTGCAGAACATTAAATGCTATAAGATGCATTCAGAATCAAACGTTTTCCTCAGAAACGTAACGTAAACGACTTAACAATGGGGGGTATTGCATTTCTCATGTAAATATCCCTATTTGACTGAAAATATTGAAATGAATTTGATTCTCAAAAACAGGCAGAAAAAAGATCCTTATGCACATGTAAGACAATTTTACTGTGAGGAAACCTTCCTATCGTCACTGTAACGATAATGAGATGATATTGGCATTTCGGACTTCTGGGTTAAAACTGACCAAAGATGCACTCCACCTGTTCCATGAGCGCTCCGTTAAGTGGTTTGGAATATAGGTTTGTTGGACTTAACCTTTCATTTTTGTTTTCATTTAAACATTAAATGTTTAAATACTTCTGTGGCATTAACAGACCAGCCTGACTGTAGGTCTGCTATAGAAAGACTTTCTTGGTGTTAATCAGACTTTAATAAACAGTTTAATTATCCTAAACTGAATCAAACTATCCTGAAACAGCTACCATGTTAAATAGAAGAATATTAAAATAATTAGAACACCGTTTACAACATTTCCGATATGTAAAGTGATCTATTTTGGCACTGTGTTTCTGATGAAATCTGTCTTTGCAGAAAAGTGCAGGTACTTTGATGTAAAAATTGTCATGCTGGGTTGTGACAATTCTTGTGCACGTTTTATATGAAGGATGTTATTATGCAAGTCTGTAACGTTAGAGAGTAAAGTCACTTATCCTGATGTAAGTACAGGTAAAAGAAATCAAAATGTGCCTTGCAACAGAACAAACAAGTGACGATTAATGAAGAAAGCATTTAATCACACCGTCGCTGTGCTTTGATAAATCTCCGAAGCCATCTACAACTTTCTGTTTCTGAAGACAATTAATGGTGCAAACCCTTTTGAACTGTTTTATCTATAGTGTGGTAACCTGTAACACTCCTTATGTAAAGTACTGTACATTGTAGCTGTTTGGATTAGTGGTTATTGGTGACTAGATTTTTTTTATGCTGATTAATAAACCTAAAAGACTAACAAGAGTCAAATGTCAACATTTATTGCTATATTCAGAACATTAAGAGTAAAATCACATTTATTCTTCTCCCTCCTCGCCTTCTCCGTCGGGAGTGTCGACTCCCACTTCTTCGTAATCTTTCTCGAGAGCGGCTAAATCTTCACGGGCCTCCGTAAACTCGCCCTCCTCCATACCTTCTCCAACGTACCAGTGCACGAAGGCTCTCTTCGCATACATTAGATCAAACTTGTGATCCAGACGGGCCCAGGCCTCGGCGATGGCTGTGGTGTTGCTCAACATACAGACTGCCCTTTGAACTTTGGCCAGATCACCTCCTGGAACCACAGTTGGCGGCTGGTAGTTGATACCGACCTGATTATAGTCAAAAGAAAAGCAGTTTAAGGAACACATTGTTCCACACCTAACAACATGCTGCAAATATTTACATTACTGTTTAAAAGTTTGGGGTCTGTAAGCTTTTTTTTTTTTTTTTTGGAGAGAGTTTTTTGAGAATAAGTCTCTTCTGCTCACCAAGGCTGCATCTATTTGATCAAACATACAGTAAAAACTGTAATATTGTGAAAATATTATTACAAATTTAAAATGGAAAACACATTTCTTCAAGATTCTTTGATTTAATGGAAAGTTCAGAAGAACAGAATTAATTTAAGATCTAAATATTTTGTAACAAATATCTTTACTGTCATTTTTGATGCGTCCTTTGCTGAATAAAAGTATTAATTTCTTTCAAAACAAAATTCTACTGACCCCAAATTTTTGAATGGTAGTTTATATTGTCACATATACAGCACAAACTAGGTAGTCTTTGTTTATTGGCTAAACAGATTTTCCTGATTTTAATTGTCTAGTTAAGGTCTAGGTCTAGTTAAACCATGTTGCAGTTCCAAAAGTCACCAGCTACTGGCAGGTAAATGTTTTATTTATTTACATTTATTAGTTTATTCGTTTGACATACTGAACCTAACAAACTGCTGTGTAGAGCTGCACGATTCTGGATAAATTGAGAATCACGATTTTTTTGTTTAAAATTGAGATCACGATTCTCCCACGATTCTGAAGAAAAAACATTAGACAAAATAACAGTTTACTAGAGGTTCTGACAAAATGTTTATGGCTTCAGGCTATTTAAAAAATACATTAATTTGAATTAAATAATTTAAAAAATTATTTGAATGAAGGAGTCATGTCTCATTCATCACGGATGAATCAGCGTTTGTGAATGAATCTCTTGAATGAATGATTCAATGACAGACACTTTTAAACAGTCTCTTGTCGCCACCTCCTGGTGTAATAAGCGATGACTTCTATGTATTAATACATACAAGTGTAAAAACACTTCAAAAAGGTCATTTGCTCTATTTTGATCGTTAGATATCAATGTTCATACCCAAACTATAAACTTTTATCCCAGTACACATTTGTCCCCCTGCTATTTAAATGTTTGTAACACATAAATAACGAACTGTGTGGTTGAAAAGGCTGTGATGCTACTTATCTGTACATTTACATGGCAGCTGCTCTCTCTGGATCAGCAGCAGCGCGACACAGATTTGAATGTTGCAGTGTGATGATCATACTTTAAAAGGGTAAAGTCCCTAAAGCCTTTGGTTTAAGCATGTTTCACGTCACAAGTGTCAGCGGAGCGTGTTTTCGCTGCCCATATCAATGAATGAGAGTGTTCACATCGGAAGCCTGATGGCCGACTCTCATTCATTGACATGGGCAGCGAAAAAATACGCACTGCTCGTGCTCCGCTGACACTTAGCTGACACGCTAATAGACATAGCGGAATCGTTGTCATTTAGAAATAAGATCGCGTAGGTGTTTGAATCGAGATCGCGATCTTTTAACGATTAATCGTGCAGCTCTACTGCTGTGTATCATATTTTTATCAGGCAAGTCTATGGAAGCCCTGTGAATGGATAGTTTTAAACAGAATTTTACATAAATGATTCAATAATATGCTAAAACATTGTTGCACTTGTAATATTTACCCATATTGCTATTTGAAGAGTGTTAATTTTTTTTCCAGTGTACAATTTAATGTAGAATAAAGGCCAGTTCACACTGCACCGGCAGACGCCGACCAATGCGGACAATCACCAGATTACAGTAGGTAATTTCTCAGACTTTCCACAATCCAACAAACACAGATTGAACATTGAAAACAAGCACCAATGCCAACAGACGCAGACGAGTAACACACTGATCCGACAAAACCCAATGAAGTGTCTGTTGCTGTTGGCCGGTGTCTGTCGGTGCAGTGCGAATTGCCCTTTAAAGACACAGACTGACCTTGAACCCTGTGGGACACCAGTCTACAAACTGAATGGTCCTCTTGGTCTTTATGCTTCCAATGGCAGCATTGACATCCTTTGGAACCACGTCTCCACGGTACAGCATACAGCAAGCCATGTACTTCCCGTGCCGGGGGTCACACTTCACCATCTGATTGGCCGGCTCAAAGCAAGCATTGGTGATTTCCACAACGGACAGTTGCTCGTGGTACGCCTTCTCGGCGGAGATCACCGGGGCGTACGTGACCAGGGGAAAGTGTATGCGAGGGTACGGCACCAGGTTGGTTTGGAACTCTGTCAGGTCGACGTTGAGAGCTCCGTCGAAGCGCAGGGAGGCAGTGATCGATGACACGATCTGGCCGATGAGGCGGTTGAGGTTGGTGTATGTGGGGCGCTCTATGTCCAGGTTACGGCGGCAGATATCATAGATGGCCTCGTTGTCCACCATGAAAGCGCAGTCTGAGTGCTCGAGGGTGGTGTGTGTGGTCAGAATGGAATTGTAGGGCTCTACCACTGCAGTGGAAACCTCAAGAAAAATCGCACAGAAAACAGTTTGTTGTGGACTTTTTTTCTGAGAAAAACATGAGTGGTTCTTGAGTGTTACACCAATTTTTTTTAATCAAATTGTCATAACTCGATATTCTGGTGAAATGGTAGGCTTATCTAGTGTTTCCCACAGGATTTTGTGACACTGTGGTGGGTGGACCTCGGTCCCTCTAGGGGGGTTCGGGGGCATGCCCCCATAAGACTTTTTTTTACATTTTAAAGACATATGATGGACTTCTCCAATCATTTAGGCTGCGTTTACACTGGCACAAAAAAAATTTACTCATATAAATATTTTTTACTCATATCTGACAGATTGCCATTTGTTGCAAACATGTAAACACAAAAATCCGCAAGAGATCAGATTTTTTTCGCATCTGATCTGAGGCACTTCCAAATGTGGTTTTAAATCAGATATATTTCCGATATCTGGACATCCAACCTACGTCTAAACACGAATATCCGATTTCCCTTTGAATTCTAAGCCACCACAAGGCGAGGGCGTCGGCGACACGTTTGCCCACAAAGATAGCTTTTTAATGTTGTATTATGAAGCAGATGTGCTTGTATGCGCTCGCACGCAGTTTTATTGAGGTGGAAACTTCATAGAAAGAAGTTACGTGCGCACACAAACATTCAGGAGCTGGTTTTCAACCTTTGCCCCATGAGTTTTATAAATAAAACTGCTTCACTACTGAAAGCTACATTATATTTCATACAGGGAATCTGCAGGTTTCACCAAGTCAAATTTAAGACTTTTTAAGACTTTTTTAAGACCATTATGAATTCAATTTAAGACCTATATCACGCAATAAAAAAAACGTACAAAGGAAATGCAGAATCACAAAATTACTTATCAAAATTTATCAAATTAATTTATTCAAATTGACAAAAGTATTAGTAAACTTGCACTTCCTCATAGCTCAATCCCACCAGGATTTCACCTCTCTCTCTCTCTATATATATATATATATATATATAGAGAGAGAGAGAGAGAGAGAGAGAAGTTAATATATATATGTATATGACCATATGTATATAAATATATGACCAAAATCTTACAAGTAAACCACAGCAATAAGCAATTGCTTAATATAAGTCAAAAGTTCTCAAGTAATTAAGTAATCAAGTAAATGGTCAGTAATAAAATAAGAACTTATAAACAAATGACAATAGGACAAATAAATACAACATAAAGATACAGATACAAACAGTGCTTTAAGTTTAAGTGTTTGTTTAACATTAACGCCACATACAGGAGCGGGTATAGGCTAGGCAATATTAGGTTGCTTTCACTTTAAGACCTACAGTAATGCGCAGATCCAATACTGAAACAAGCCCCAGACTTTTTTACACACGCCACTATGGACATAGACATAAAAATGTGTGTATTTGATCGTCCACGGGCAATAAGCCTAGAAATAAAACACTTTCGGTATACTCGCGCGAGCGCTGACAGGCGACAAACGCGTGCACAGAATCCGCAGCCAGTCTGACATCGGTCCGTGTGTCAGTACCAAACATCGCTTTTATTAACTCTTTTTTTTTTAGTGCTATCATACTTTTATTTGAGATGGCAGGTGAGAAAGATTCGCCTTCGCTTTCAAGATCGCGGAACTGGAGAACTATTAGCTGAAGAATAAATCCATTTTATGTGTCTGTGGTACAATCCGAAAGAGACTCGCGCCAATAACACGAAAGCTGATTGGTTGCAATATAAGATGCATGTTGGTCTCATTTGTAGTTGTAATACAGCGAACTATAGTTGGACTAGCGAAAGAAAGAACTACAACACTCCGGAATAAACACACACACACACACACACACACACTCTAAAGCGCTGCGGGAGCATTTCATTGAGCAATAGAGGAAGCGTTACATGGACGTAGGAAAAAATAAGACCTGTTTAAAATTATTTAAAACCTAGAACTCAATACTTAAGCGAATTTAAGACTTTTTAAGGCCTAAAATTTTGATTTGGAAATTTAAGACTTTTTAATACTTTTTAAGACCCCGTGGGTACCCTGTCATAGAAATGAGGTGATAACTTCACTGTAATTAAACCAACAAGCTTCACTATTAAGAAAATTACCATTATTTTCCTGTCTGTTCGATCAAACATCCATGACAGCTGTAATCTTGCATTCAGATCTGCTGACGGATTGAGCCAAGTAGCCACCCAACATTTTTTCTTTATCAATAATCCATTTCACTCATATCTACGTCACAATATATAAGAACAGATCTGACGCTACTACAGTTTCTTTGCGACTTTAAAGTGAAGGGAACTGAATAAAAATATGATACCTGAGGCGCAGGGTAAACGGCAAACTCAAGCTTGGCTTTCTTGCCATAGTCAACGGACAACCTCTCCATCAACAATGATGCAAAACCCGATCCAGTCCCACCACCAAAGCTGTGGAAGATGAGGAATCCTTGTAGTCCAGTGCACTGATCGCACTAAAAACAAAGACACAAACTATTCATTCATCTATAAAGAAGCAATTGTGACAAAAGCAGTATAACTAAACAGAGAAAAATGTCTTACCAGTTTGCGTACGCGGTCAAGTACCAGGTCTATGATTTCCTTGCCAATGGTGTAATGGCCTCTGGCGTAATTGTTGGCGGCGTCCTCCTTCCCAGTTATCAACTGCTCTGGGTGAAACAGCTGTCTGTATGTTCCAGTTCGAACCTCATCTGAATGGGAAAAAAGTGGGCAAGAAATTACCCAATTTATTTTCTTAATGCATATTACTGGTCCTTTAAATTGTGTGTGTGTGTGTATATATATATATATATATCCAAACCTGTATGAATTTCATTCTTCTGCTGAGCACACAAGATATTTTGAGGAATATGGGTAACCAAACAGTTGATGGACCCCATTGACATCCATAGTACAGGAAAAAAAAATACTATGGATGTCATTGGGGCCCATCAACTGTTTGGTTACCGACATTCTTCCAAATTTTCTTCTTTTGTTTTCAGCAGAACAAAGAAATTCATACAGGTTTGGAACAACTCGAGGGCGAGTAAATTATGACAGAATTTTCATTTTTCGGGTAAACTATCCCTTTAAGTGACCGTACGATCAATTTTTGAATTTTCATTGAATAATGTGGTTTTTGTTATAAATGACTTATTCGTGCACATCATTATATTTTTGAAAATTCACGTGCCCTTGTAATCTTTAATTAAAATAACTTTAAATTACAAAACACATAAACATTGCATAAAAATAAACTAAAATTTAAATGAAAAAAAGAAGATATAAAAATAAAAGCTAATTCAAAATTTGAATAAAAACCATAATAGTACATAAATAATATTAAAATAACCCTGGGATTAAGAGAGTGTCCTATAATTGACAGGTTTTCGGAAGGGAGGGGTTGAAAAACCATGTTTCTGTCAAAATACCATTACTTTTACTACAATAGACTTTGATAACTTGATATTAGCCAGCGCAAAAAATAATGAAAACTACTTTTACGCTATTGTATTATGATTTACATTAAGTACACTAACTGTAGTATGGTATTTTGACATTTTTTATCAAAGTTTATAAAGGCAGTTGTAGTGTAAATGCATCCTGACCAACGACGGTGGGTTCGAGGTCCACGAACACGGCTCTAGGAACATGTTTCCCGGCGCCGGTCTCGCTGAAGAAGGTGTTGAAGGATTGATCTCCGCCTGAGGTGGTCTGGTCGCTGGGAATGTGTCCGTCCGCCTGTATCCCGTGCTCGAGACAGTGCAGCTCCCAGCACGCGTT
This sequence comes from Coreius guichenoti, assembly GCA_039654105.1. Taxonomy (NCBI): domain Eukaryota; kingdom Metazoa; phylum Chordata; class Actinopteri; order Cypriniformes; family Gobionidae; genus Coreius; species Coreius guichenoti. The sequence continues at coordinate 29,890,785 of CM077190.1, forward strand.
ACCGATCTGAACTCCCGCCTGACCCACATGAACGGAGATACACTCGCGCTGAAGGAAAACATTCAATCAAATTAATTACAATTAGCAACGTCAAAAAGTGTCTTATATTTAATTTGACCATTAAGTATCATATTATTGATAATGTGAAGCTTATAAATCTGAAAAGAAGAATGACCGTTGGTCGGATAACGGCTTAACTTTTTCCGAATACATCTGACTGTATTGACAATTTCCGAAATTGACTTACCATTTTACAAGAATATTTTAAAGAGGTTTAATGTAAATGCGATGTAGATACGAAAGTCTTCGTGTATGTGTATATATATATAGTAGGAAGAAAATTGATAATTTCAGTTTATGTTGTTCTGATTGGGATGCGTAAAAATCTCAACGTCTGCCGGTGCCGATATTGTTTTTTGAAATTAATTTGCAGGCTTTTATATGTCAGTGAAATCTGACCCCGCCCACCTTCTCGGTTATTGGCTTACTTCTGAAACTAATTATAATATAAATGTCAATCACTTGTTGGACGATTATTATTGGACCACCCCTCAAATATTTAAATAAAAGCATAATATAACGGGAATTTACGTTATGAAAAGGCGTTTTAAATCTAAATAATAATATTTGTTATTTGATCTCAGTCTTGCTTAGTCATCCATTCTTTGTTTGGTGATCACAGTCCAGTTCTCTTGTAATTCTGAAAAGACAATGGCCTACATTCACATTCACATTTTTTTTACTCGTCTTATGTTACGACTAGTCAGAATGGCCAGAGTTCAATTAAAAATCAAAATAAACATTTGGAATAAATACTAGTATCTAATAAATAGGTACTAGTATCTATTGAATAAGTACTAGTAGCTAATGAATAAGTTCTAGTATCTATTTAATAGGTACTAGTAAGTACTAGTATTGAATAAGCAGTGTTGGGGGTAATGCATTACAAGTAAGATTACTTTTTCAAGTAACTAGTAAAGTAACACATTACTTAAAAAAATTAATACAAAATATCTGAGTTACTTTTTCAAATAAGTAACGCAAGTTACTTTTTCACATTATTGACTGACTGCTCTCTTGTCCCAATGTTGAGAAAAATCATAAGTGCAGAGGCGTTGTGTGTAAACATGATGGTTATTGTAGTTCTAGACTAAATGTGAGCATTTACTCCTCACTTGCACTGAAAATTCAGTATTCCTCAATGAATAAAATCAGCTGAATGCAAAATCAGAATACTAAATAATTAATCCAAATAATTAAATGTTAAATAAAACAAATATTTTTATGCATTTAATCTCACTTTATTGACCAATGTCTTGCTGCTGACCTTAGATGATTCAGTTAAACCATAAGCAGAAATTACTTTAGATTTTTTGTTTTTATTGGTAAAGTCTTTTGTGTCCTATTCTTCCGTTATCCAGAATAGCAGTACAGCTGAATGGTTTGTTTGATCTGCGCCCTCTACTGTACAGCCGTGAATTTGCATTTCCTTCAGCCTGAGGCTTATTATTTCAATTTTGGTGTGAAAGGGTCTTTACATTTGCTCGAAAAAAACAAACAAGCCCAGCCCAGGTGAGAAAAAGTAACGCAAAAGTATAACGTAACGCATTACTTTTCTTAAAAAGTAACTAAGTAACACAATTAGTTACTTTTTAAGGGAGTAACGCAATATTGTAATGCATGACTTTTCAAAGTAGCTTTCCCCAACACTGTGAATAAGTACTAGCTAATGAATAGGTACTAGTATCTATTTAATAGGTACTAGTATCTAATGAATAAGTACTAGTATCTAATAAATAAGTACTAGTACCAATTTAATAGGCGTTAGAATCTAATGAATAAGTACTAGTATCTTTTAAAAAGGTACTAGTATCTGAAGAATAGGCACGCACGGCTCTCGTGACCAGGGTGGGTATAAATATTGGGTGCATGAGTTCAAGAGCTCAATGCACGAGCGTGTTTGATGCTGACAGTATGAGCGGACGAGTAGGAGACCTCAGTCCCAAACAAACTGAGGCTTTAGCACAGGCAAGTAAATGCACAAAATCTATTCATTTGAACATTTTTATTCCTGTATTTCAAAAGATTTTCACTTAGTATTTTGAGTGTTAGTCATATATTTTCCTTTAAAACTCACCATCTTTTATGTCAGTTTATAATATATGATATACACTACCGTTCGAAAAGTTGGGGCTAGTAATATTTTTTTAAAACGAAATTAATAATTTAATGCAGCAAGGATGCATTAAATTTATTGAATTAAAGTGACAGTAAAGACATTTATAGGCATTAAAATGATTGAATTAAAGTGACGGTAACGACATTTATAGGCTATGATTACAAAATATTTGTCAAATAAATACTGTTCTTTTGAACCTTTTCTATATCAAAGAATCCTGAAAAAAGTATCACGGTTTTCACACAAATATGAATCAGCACAACTGTTTCAACATTGATAATAATCATAAATGTTTTTTGAGCAGCAAATCATCATCTTAAAATGATTTCTGAAGGATCATGTGACACTGAAGACTGGAGTAATGATGCTGAAAATTCAGCTTTGATCACAGGAATAAATTACATTTTTAAGGTGTATTATTACAATATTATAATAATATTACATTTTTAATTGTAATGATATTTACTGTTTCACTGGATCAAATAAACGTAGCCTTTGTGAGACTTCTTTCAAAAACATTAAAAATGTTACCGACCCCAAACTTTTGAATGGTAGTGTATGATTATATTAAAATTGAATGTAGCATACAAAACTAATCTTCAGAGGTAACCCTGTCAAAGGAATTCTGTTATATTTAAATGTAATTTATTTGGTCAGTTTCGGGAGAAAATTGCAGATGTGTTTGATCAACTGTACAATCAAACTGACCATTACCTTCTCCGGTGGCTCAGAGGTGAGGACGGATTTTTTTATCATGATTTAATAACACAAACATCAGAGTAGTTGGCAAACAACATGGTTCTCATAACATGTACTTTTCTGGGAATTTGATTTCAGGTTAACTTTTTATTTGAATATAGTGGAGACCTCCTTTTAATTGAATATCTCTGACGTGGTCATATCGGATGACCTTATGACCTGTGTGTTGACTAACAGAATGCCAGATCTACAATAATCATCAGGAAACACTTGTGATTATATGGAGGACAATATATATGCAAGTACTCTTCCATGAAAACAAAACAGAGTTATTTCTGAGATTTATTTAGTTTTTCTTTACCGATTGCTTTATCTTAACCAGTTTTATCTAGAAATCAATATTTTCTGTTGAGATAGAACATCCCAAAACCATCTGCTGACTTTACTTTTTGAGAGGGAAGTTCAAGGTGACATTTTTGTGAATGTAATATGTGTCAATATTTATCTGTCTTCATCTGTGATTTTTGACCGTTGCAGAATTATTTGCACTCAACCTTTGCACTACATTATTGTATAATATACAGTCCTTGTCTGTATTTATCCTTTAAAGGGATAGTTCACCCAAAAATGAAAATTATCCCATCATTTACTCACCCTCAAGCTATCCTAGGTGTATATGACTTTCTTCTTTCAGACGAATACAATCAGAGTTATATTAAAAAATGTCCAGGCTAATCCAAGCATTATAATGGCAGTGAATGAAGCCCAAAAAAGTGCATCCATCCATTATAAAAGTAATCCACACGGCTCCGGGGGTTAATAAAGGCCTTCTGAAGCGAATCGATGGGTTTGTGTAAGAAAAATATCCACCTTCCGCCTTCAGTATTCAACGCAGAAAGTGTAACACCTCTCACACTTCAAAACGCTTACGCTACGTCCGACGTCACCGTCACGCCAGTTACTCTTTTTCCGTAAGTTGAATACGGAAGGTAGTCTGGCGGAAGCTAGATATTTTACATTATAACATGCTAAATATGGATATTTTTCTTACAAAAACCCAACGATTCAGAAGGCCTTTATTAACCCCCCGGAGCTGTGTGGAGTACGTTTATAATGGATGGATGCACTTTTTTTGGGCTGCCATTCACTGCCATTATAAAGCTTAGAAGAGCCAGGACAATTTTTAATATAACTCCAATTTTATTCGTCTGAAAGAAGAATGGCATATACACCTAGGATGGCTTGAGAGTGAGTAAATCATGGGGTAATTTTCATTTTTGAGTGAATTAACCCTTTAACTGTGATTTATCTAAGAGCAGCATAGTAGTCTGGCATGTACTTTTAATTCTTCTCTCTCTCTCTCTCTCTCTCTCTCTCTCTCTCTCTCTCTCTCTCTCTCTCTCTCTCTCTCTTGCATTTTGCTTACAACGTAAATAACAAAGAATCAAGACTCTAGAATAATGCAGTTTACCAAGATTTTAATGTTTGGTCTCATATCTTGTTTGCAGCTAGAAGCTTCAATGTCCCAAAGGCAGAGGCAATGCTTAGAAAGGTAATATCACAGCTTACATTAACTTACAGCCACTTTAAACACCTGGGTCTGTATTACAGAAACATCTTAACTCATAATCTGTTTAGTTACTTCAGTAATTTCACTTAGAATATTGGTCAACAGTTTGGGGTCAGATTCTTTTTTTTTTTTTTTAAATTAATGCATTTTATTTAGCAAGGATGCACTAAGTTGGCCAAAAGTGTCAAACAGAAATTTTATAATAAATTCTTTTCTGTTCGTTTTCAACAAAAGTCAGCTTTGTCATCACTTGAAAATATAGTAAAACAGAAAACAGTTCTTAAATCTTTATCACATAGGAAATAGATATTTTTCTATTTTTCTAATAGGTAGTTTCTGTAATACAGCCCCTGGAGGACACTTTGAAAAATACATTAAAGAAACAAAATAAACCCCACAGAATTATATAAAGTTTTTCTCACTTGGCTTAAATAAATCACTATGTATTCCAGCATCTGGAGTTTCGCAAGCATATGAAAGTAGACACGATCATTGACAACTGGAGGCCACCTGAGGTATATCAGAACAGTACAACTAAAATATTTACCATAAGATCAGAATGAAAAATGCCCTGCTAACACACATATATTGTTCTCTGTCCAGGTCATCGAGCGCTATGTGGCAGGTGGAATGTGTGGCTATGATCGTGAAGGAAGTCCCATCTGGTACGATATCATTGGCCCTCTTGATCCAAAAGGCCTTTTACTGTCGGCTAGCAAACAAGACTGCCTTAGGACCAAAGTCAGAGACGCTGAACTTCTACGACAAGAGTGTGAGAAGCAGTCTAAAAAGGTACCTTCTGTCAAACAAAGACCAACTGACTAAGAACACATGCCAACTTACTTATATTTTTGTCTGATTTTCCAGTACAAATATCTTAACATTGATACAATTACTTGAGAAGCAACATGACTTGTTTTATGAAAAAAATGCATGTTTTATGCTTAAATCAACACAAAAATATCTGCCAATGGGCCAGAAAAATAAACTTAATATAGAGGGTATGCATTGACATCACTTTCCCGTCGGAATACGCCCCTCAGCCGGACTGAGTGGCAGAAGAGCTGCTGCATGACTGGAGTTAATAGGGAAAACTAAGAAAACACGAGTAAAACAAACGATTTTCAGTTTAAACTAAAGGTTGGACTCAGTATAAGTGTTCCTTACAACTTACCAAAGATCCATTGATCCATGGATATTGACATGCAGCCAGGAATCGACGCCGGGGAAATACATAAAGAAAATTTGCCTGTGAACTCTTTATATAAATACAATATAGGTAGGTCTAAATCCACGTGATGACTTTATCAATGTTATATATATTGTCATATCGTCCAGCCCTAAAACTTGTATAGTTTTTTTGTCAGTGTTTATTTAAAAACATTCAATTATGCAGAATATAAGATTGTAAATATTTAATTGAGGAGTTGCCAATACAATATATAACAATACAATCCACGTTTGGCTGCCTGGAGTCCAGTTGTTTCTGTGAATTGCAGCGATCCATTTGCTTCTCTTTTCTGTAGCTTTCTGCAGTCTGTAAAAATATACCTCTGATTTCTTGTCAAATCTATTTATACAGTCAATCTCAAAGCTCTTTCCCATTTAGATGTGTTTTGTTTGTTTTTCGCTGCATTCACGCTGAACACCAATGCTGCCGCTCTGTCTTTTTGCCACTCAGTGGACGTAACCGCAGTCACTCCAGCCGATGGTGACATCACGTGCATACCCTCTATAATTATTTTTCATACCCCATTGGTAGATTTTCTTTTTCACGTTTCAAGCATACATTATAATACATTTTTCAAAAAGCATGACTTAATATCTGTAATTTTGCTTCCCTAGTAAATCTATCTTGGTTTAAGAATGTTTAGATATTTTTACTGAAAAAGAAGACAAAAAATCAGAGAAAGAAAATACTCGGATTTTGACTTTATTTTCTGATGTCAGATATTTTATACATTTTTATTCATTTGCTGTAGTGTTGCTGTTCGTAATTGGTGACAGTTGTTTTTTGTGTGATTTTATTCATCAGCTTGGCAAACATATTGAATCAATCACCATCATTTATGACTGTGAAGGGCTTGGCATGAAACATCTCTGGAAGCCTGTTGTTGAGATGTACGGTGAGGTAGGAACATCATGCTTTCAGTAGAGCTTGGTCATTTTGAACTTTATCATTGCTATATATAATTGTTTGTTTATCACTGTGGCTTAGCGGTTAGCGCATGTGCTCGGAAACATAAATTTGCATACTTATGCACTATGCCGTTTTGTAGTATAAATAATGTGAGTAGTGTGTTCACACTGAAAAAAGAAAATAATTTAAATAACTTTAGATGCATTTAATTAACAGAAAAGACAAAGTGTGGCATGTTGGACACTTCATGCACTCCACTGTCGCAGCGTTAAAGGGATAGTTCACTCAAAAATGAAAATTTTGTCATAATTTACTCACTCTCAAGTTGTTCCAAACCTGTCTGATTGAGATTTTTTCTTCTGTTGAACACAAAAGAAGATATTTTTAAGAGTGTTTGTAATCAAACAGTTGACGGTAGCCGTTGACTTCCATAGTAGGAAAAAAATACTTTTGTGTTCAACAGAAGAAAAACAACTTGAGGGTGAGTAAATGATTTTGAGTAAATTTTCATTTTTGGATGAACTATCCCTTTAATTACATAGCAGAGGAGGAAGGGCTTTGGTGTGTGTCCATCTTGTGTTATTTTCTGGTCTAATAAAGTGGCAGAAAGGCAAATAAATTTATCAGAAATTATTATTTGAATAATTTGTTACACATGCCTCACAGTGTTAAATAATGCATCTTCCCTTACTAAGATCCATCTTAACATGTTAATAATATGTTTCCACACTTGTTGTCAAGCTAAAACTGTCATATTGTGATTATTATTTAATGTCTTCATTGCAGATTCTGACTATGTATGAAGAGAACTATCCTGAGAGCCTAAAAAAGGTGCTTTTAATCAAAGGTGAGTCATTGTTGCACCAGTAAAATCACATCACTGTGATGCTGTTTGATAATAAACAGTTTTGAACTCTTTTAATGCTTTAATTCTTCTTTCTACAGCCCCTAAACTCTTCCCTATTGCATACAACTTGGTTAAACACTTCTTGCGTGAAGAAACAAGGCAGAAGATTGCTGTGCTGGGTTGTAAGTTGTCTAACTAGTACTGTTTGTTAAGGCAAACATCATGATTATGACTGCGACTGCATGAATGATACCTCATGAATGAGGAATTTCTCTTTTGATCTCCACCTTCCAGCCAACTGGAAAGAGGTGTTGAGGAACTATGTGGATGAAGATCAGTTACCTGCAGTTTATGGAGGTTCCATGACAGATCCTGATGGAAACCCTCTCTGCAAGACCATGGTGAGATTTACTAGCCAACAGGAGATTCACATACTCTGCCGTTTTGAAATAAATTAATACTTTTAATCAGCAGGGATGCATTCAATTGGCCAAAAGTGACAGTAAATAGTTTTACAAAATATTTAATTTCAAGTTAATGCTGTTCTTTATTTCAACATTGATAATAATAATGTTTCTTGAGCAGCAAATCATCATATTAGAATGATTTCTGAAGGATCATGTGACACTGAAGACTGGAGTCATGATGCTGAAAATTCAGCTTTGATCACAGGAATAAATTACATTTTAATATACATTCAAATAGAAAATCATAATATTACTGTTTTTACTATATTTTTGATTAAATAAATGCAGCCTCTCAAAAATCTTACTGACCTCAAACTTTTGAATGGTAGTGTATACACCAATATTTAGTTGTCTTTTCTCATCTGACTCTTCCTCCCAGTTACTTTATGGTGGTGTAGTGCCAAAGTCCTACTACGTACGGGACTCTATCAAAGTGCAGTATGACCAGTGCGTCACAGTTAGCCGTGGCTCTTCATACCAGCTAGATTATGAGGTGCTCTTTCCAAACTGCTTGCTACGGTAAGTACCATTTTTCAGTGCTAATAGTTATGCATAGCTGTATTGCAAAATATACTCTTTTTTGGGGCTGGTTCACACAGAACGTGATTTGCTTTGAAAAACGCGGGACACAGGCAGTGGAATGCGGGAAAACCACAAGGCCACAATTATATATTTTTAATATTATCTCATAATTTGGCAGCAGGTATATTAGGCTGCTGTCACTTTAAGACCTGGCGCACGGATCCATTACACTGTTACACATACGTTTTCTTTCTCGATTGTTTACGTTCATTTAAAACAGAACTGACTGTGTTTACGTGAATACTCACCAAGACCCGCATCTTTACATTATTTTGTGTGTATTTGACTGTTTAAGTGCAATAAGCAGCGAAAAAGAACTCAATTTGGCACTGAGGCGTCTTTATGTGCGTGCACTTTAGGTGTGAGCACAAAATCTGCGGGAATAAATCTGAGTAAAATTATGCAAAATATGCTCAATCCCATACCGAACTTCAAGCCCTGTAACACCAACAATATTAATCCGGAGCAAATGAACTGAGTGAGTGAGGGGAGGCAGGTTTGTGTGTAACTCACTGTCGGAGAGATGAGAGAGAGAAAGCGTATCTGGTATCGCGTATCTATTCTGCGGAAAATGAGTATTGGAAGCGTTTCAGATATTTCAGTATCGAAAAATCGATATTTTGGACAACACTACATTGTACTTAGTTTATTATTTCAGATGCCTTTTTCAAAGACTACAATTGAAACATGTATATATTATATATAAAATTCAACCCGCCAAAGTGACTATAAGGAGTGACTGTGTTACACGCCACTGCTGAAATCCACCAGCATTTGGCCGGTTGGCAGGTGTTAAGTCAAGTCCTGGTCATTTTCATCCGCACAGTCAGGCAGAGCCGAAGCACAACCAAAACAATGTTCTTCCTCAAAATGCATGCAGTTTTGTTTTTTAACCACAAGAGGGACAAAAGTTACATAGTGCATCCATGGAACCTTTGCATTCCACAAAAGGCTCTTTATAGTGGAAAAAGGTTCTTTAGAATTTAAAAAATGTTCTTTACATTAAGATAAAAATGGTTCACGGAAATGTATAGGGAAACCTAAAATGGTTCTTCTATGGCATCGCTGTGAAAACCCCCTTTTGAAACCTTTATTTTTAAAGTTTTTGATCGGTAAGATTTTTAATGTTTTTAGAAGAAGTCTCTTATGCTCACCAAGGCTGCATTTATTTTAACCAAAAAAAAAAGCCAGTAATATTGTGAAATATTATTAAAATGTAAAATAACTTTTCTATTTGAATATATTTTCAAATGTAATTTATTCCTGTGATCAAAGCTGAATTTTGAGCATCATGACTCCAGTCTTCAGTGTCACATGATCCTTCAGAAATCATTCTAATATGATGATTTGCTGCTCAAGAAACATTTATGATTATTATCAATGTTGAAACAGTTGTGTAAAACATTTTTTTCAGGATTCTTTTATGTATAGAAAGTTCAAAAGAACAGCATTTATTTTAAATATAATCTTTTGTAACATTATGTCTTTACTGTCACTTTTGATAAATTTAATGCATCCTTGCTGAATAAATGTATTAATTTCTTTAAGTTCTTAACCCCCCAAAAAAAAAAAAATTCTTACTGACCCAAAACTTTTGAACGGTAGTACAATGTTGCAAAAGCTTTCAAATAGAAAAGTTATTTTACATTGTAATAATATTTCACAATATTACTGTTTTTTTTGTTTTTTTTTAATAAAATAAATGCAGCCTTGGTGAGCATAAGAGACTTCTTCTAAAAACATTAAAAATCTTTTTAACAGCAGAGTACTCCATATAGAGTATGCTACTCCACTCTGACCATAACCAGTCCTTCTTTTGTGATTAAACTAGTAGAATACAAGTAGTCATCATTGCTTTTTCTCAATCCAGATGGCAGTTTGCAAGCGAGGGGTCTGATATCGGTTTTGGACTTTACCTGAAGACAAAAGGGAATGAGACAAAGAAAGTGGAAGCCATGCAGGAAATACTGCCGACTGAACGTTACAATTCTCATCTAGTTCCAGAGGATGGATCCTACACCTGTGAAGAACCAGGCATCTGTATGTTTGTTTTGAATTTTCCGTCTTAGTTCTTGGTGATATTCCGAGCAACAACAATCTTTTTGTCTCCTATAGATGTGGTTCGATTTGACAACACTTACAGTGTGATCCATTCAAAGAAGGTCAGCTTCACCGTGGACGTGCTTCTACCTGAGGGACACACAGGAAAACAGGCATAAAGCCCAACTGGAACCAGACTTTAAGTTATATATCCAGCATTAGATAAGATTACTCATGTCCTCACATCACCAATGCAATGTATGGACTTTGACCACATCAGAAGTACTACATTAGGGTTTTTAATTTCACAGTTTTTAGATAATTATTATTAAAGATAATTATGAGAAGCGATAGAACACAGACAGTCCCTAAAAGATGTTGTATAAACTGTTTCCGATATTTGAATTACAATTGTGTATGACAAATGAAAGCAGATAAAGACTGATGGGGACTATTTGGTCAGTATAGAGAAATTCCTTAGTGTGAAATAACTATAATTATGGAATATGTCACTGAATGGCATTGAATCATAAAACTTAACTCATGTTGACACATTTAATGGTTAAATTCTACTATTAAAGGAAGACAGTAATCCTTGTAAAATGTAGTTATAGCAACCTCTTGTATAATCTTGAGTATATTTTAAATGTACACGTGATTATGCACTAATCTGAGAATAAAACACACGATGTTGATGAGTCTGTGTTTATTTTTAACACTAGAGGACGCACTTTCATCACATTCTACCAGATTAATCTGGATGAAATGATGGTCTGCTTTTACACGCATCCACAAACAACAAATCCATTACGGCAGACCATTGCCGTTGATTAATTTACTTTTTATTACTGTAATACAAAAACAATATAGACATAGCCAAATTATGTTATTTATTCTACTTCCATATTTATAAAGGACATTGAGGTGAAATGTGCTTAACTGTCATCTAAATACTGACAAAACGATCTTCTTTATCCAAAATGTATATTTTTTTCACCATTTGATTTTGTGATGAAATTCACCAGGGGACACTAGGCTCGTGCTATTACATAACACCACCACGCGCTACAACAGTGTGGCGCGAGCAAGAATAAATCAAGACGGTAGTAGAAAACTAAATATATATATATATATATATATATATATATACATATATATATATATCATTTTTAATCGGAAACATGTTAGATTCTTACATTTATTTATACTTATTACCACAATTTATTATAAAAAAAAACATTACCTCATAGTGCCATTAGTGCAAACGTGATGTATTTTTAAATAAGAACGCGCACTCATGTATTTTTTAACGTTCCACGTAATTTTTCCACTGTATTGAAAGTGGGCGTTGCGCAATTTTGCATTATGCAAATGAGGGGGCAGGGTCCGCGTGTGGCAGCGATGACGTGACGTAAGGTCCAGCCTTGCTGAGAGAGCGCAACAAACATGGCGACAGAGCGGAGCGGACAGGGGTGTCTTCTAACTTTAATCGTGTTCCTCTGGAGCTCTGTCGGCGGGCGAACCGAGACCTCGAGCCAGGGTTCCAGCAGTCAGATCCTAGGCATGCGGCTGGAGAGGAGCGACAAAGCGGCCAGCACGACGGAGGACGGGCTCATCCAGGTAACGGAGGAGAGCCGCGTCCTGCTCCGGTTTTATGGGGTGCACCTGAGCACGGACGCAGCATCCCACATCAGGTTCACGGAGTATGTGGATACGGGGAACAGTGACGAGTTGAACAGGACTTGTGAGGATTTCACCAAAGACATGAGCATCAGCAACTACATGAACGTGAGCAGTAGGGGTACATCGGGTCTGGTGAGTGTGTATGTAAAGCCAATGCGTAAAAGTGAACGAGAGAAGACCTACAGCCTATGTGTCAGGCAGGGTTTGGGAGATAAATGGGTCCATTTGGCTGATAACGATGGTAGATTGGTAGTCGTAGAGGAGAAAGGATCTCTTCTACCTCTTTGGTTCCAAGTCATCCTGGTGTCAAGCCTGCTGGCGTTGTCCGGCATGTTCAGTGGACTCAACCTGGGGCTCATGGCGTTGGATCCAATGGAGCTTCGCATTGTGCAAAGTTGTGGCACTAACAAGGAGAAGAAGTATGCACGAAAAATCGAACCCATTCGAAGCAAGGGCAACTATCTGCTTTGCTCTTTATTGTTGGGTAATGTGCTGGTCAACACAACTTTGACGATCCTACTAGATGATTTGATTGGGTCAGGGTTGGGAGCTGTTGTGGCATCTACGGTTGGCATTGTCATATTTGGTGAAATCGTACCACAAGCACTCTGCTCGCGCCACGGTTTGGCCGTAGGCGCCAACACCATTGTGCTGACCAAATTCTTCATGCTACTGACCTTCCCGTTGTCATTCCCCATCAGTAAGCTCTTGGATTACGTCCTCGGGCAGGAAATCGGCACCGTCTACAACCGAGAGAAGTTGGTGGGGATGCTGAAGGTCACAGAGCCCTACAACGACCTGGTCAGAGAAGAGCTGAACATCATACAAGGTGCTCTGGAACTTAGAACCAAGACGGTCGAGGATGTGATGACGCCGCTAAGCAACTGCTTCATGATTCACATTGATGCCGTGCTCGACTTCAGCACCATGTCAGAAATCATGGAAAGTGGCTACACGCGGATACCTGTGTACGACAGTGAGCGCTCCAACATCGTGGACATCCTGTACGTCAAGGACCTGGCCTTCGTTGACCCGGATGACTGCACAACGCTTAAAACGGTCACCAAGTTCTACAACCACCCAGTGCATTTTGTCTTCCACGACACTAAATTGGATGCCATGTTGGAGGAGTTTAAAAAAGGTCAGTGATTGTGTTTTATGTGGGTCCTCCTGAGTCTTGAAAGTTTGCACAGAATGTTTGCACAAGTTTGCACTCCATGCACAGTTGTTTTCACACTCCTGTTGATTATGATGGGTGTTCAGATTCGCCCTGAGAGCCAAATCAATAACCATATGCTCCCTGTATCAGCCTCCGATCAATATGAAGCTCTTCTGGAAATGGCGGAGGAATCCCATGCTGCCAAAAGCACCTGTCACTCATTAAAAATACACATCATCATCCGGTCCACCACAGTTTGCACACTCACTGTAATGTTTTACCACATTTACCTTCAGATTCAGGGCTGTAACCATCATAGAAATCTAGGGAGAAATATTCCCCTCAATATTCAGATTATTCTTAATGTTTATCCATTGATTATGTTAATTACACGAGTTAACAATTCTTCTACTGCATTTATTAATCTTAATGTTAATCTCAAATTTACTAATGCATTTTTAATATAAAATTATCTGTTAACATTAATGCAGTGTGAACTAACATGAACAATTAACATGAACAAAAATGAATACGTTGTAAAAAAAAAAAAAAAAAAAATAGGTAAGACTTTGTGTCCAAATCTCACTATTAACCAGTTGCTTATTACATGCATATTACTATGATATTGGCTGATTATTAGTACTTATAAAGCACATATTAATGCCTTATTCTGCATGACCATATTCTACCCAATACCTAAACTTAACAACTACCTTACTAACTATTAATAAACTGTAATGTTAGTTTATTTAGGCAAAAGTCACAGTTAATAGTTAGTTAATATAGTGAGAACTGGACCCTAATTTAAAGTGTGACCAAAAAATATATTGCTCATTGTTAGTTCATGCATTAACTAATGTTAACAAATGAGACTCAAGTGATTTCAAGATGTTTTATTCCTGTATCTTAAAGAGTCATGGGTTCAATTCACTGGAAATGCATGAACTGTTAAATGTATACCTTAAATACAATGCAAGTTGGAAATGAAATTATTTATTTTACTTTATTGGCTTTAATTATGACAATTATGCTGGTATTGTTTTAAACAAACTGTGTTGAAGCAGATTTCAAAATACATGTGTGTGAAACACAAATTGGCCTCATATTGTGTTAGTTTAAAGATGTTTTGTGGGCGGTGTTTTGGAATGATTGGCAGTTTCAAGTCCCTCCCACTGTATTTTTCACACTGCAGCACTGCAGAGGTGTCACAGAGGGACACAACCCATGTGACACGCACTGTATTGTCCAAAACATCTGCTCAGGACATTGCTTTTGCTGCATTTGATGACAATTTTGCAGTAACTCTCTGCACCCATATTCAAATGTGTTTTTACTGTTTGTGTAAAATGAGCTCTGCTGAGATATGAATGTATGTAAATAAGCTTATGAGTATGCAAATAAGTAAATGTGGGTGGTTTGCTAAATGCCGATCCCTCAGGAGCATTGGAGTATATCTCGATGTGAAAATATTAGATCTCTTAAACGGTCTGCTTGTCTAAAGCTTTCTGTATTATAATATAAGGCTTGATCATGTACTATAAATCCCTCTGAGGAAAATGGATTTTCAGAATAAAAGCTGCATATTTCCTTCATGTTTCCTCGATTTAGGATAACTTTTTAGGGATGTATGATATATTATCTTAGCCATTATTTAAAAAAAATAATGTGTTGCTCACTGTTTATCAGACATAGGGTTATTTATTTGAAAAAAACCTGAAGTTTTAAACTGATATTTATAAGTAAATAATGTTCCACTTGTATTTTACTTACAGATCAACTTTAGTTGGGAAAAAATAGGCATTAACATATAATATAAAAATAATAATTGGTTGTCAGTATTGGCCAGCATTTCTATATTGCTGCATCCATGTATTTTGATTCAGATTTGAGCATTCAGTAAGTATTGTTTCAATGTTTTAACAGTTTATGTCCAGCAATGTTGATTTTGCAGTGTTTTGCAGATTCACATATTTCACTCTTAACTTTAAATCCCGTCAAAGTGTCTTCTGGTCCTGTCTTGCTCCATCCTTCCCTTTTCGCTTTCTTCTTCTAATCCCCAGACATCTCCGTCATTTCCCCCTCCTAAGCTCTTTTAGCTCTAAGTTTAGTAGCAATTCTGATCTGACTCTCTTTTGGCTTCAAACATGAAGCACTAATGGTCGAGTATTGCTTAAATGGTTATGATTGATCCAGCCCCTCAGATAAAATATTATGAATAATTCATTGGGGTTTTCAGACTCTGCAGTGATAATACGGCTCATTAATATGCATCTCCATGCAGTGCTTCAATATATGAATATGGTTTGAATTATTCTAATCTACACCCACTCAGAGGGTTTCCTGGCCTGATGTGAACTAAATCCATCTTAAAGGGATAGTTCACCCAAAAATGAAAATTGTCATCATTTACTCACCCTCAAGTCCAAACCTGTATGAGTTTATTCTGTTGAACACAAATGAAGATATTTTGAAGAATGTTGGCAATCAAACAGTTGACGGCACCCATAGACTTCCACGGTAGGAAAAAAAAAGTCAATGGGTGTCTGGTTACCAACATTCTTCAAAATATCTTCTTTTGTGTTCAGCAGAAAAAAGGAACTCATACAGGAACAACAGAATTTCTGGGGTTTAAGGGTTTAGTAACTATTAAACAGCCATCCTGATTGCAGTTAGAACACTTAGTGCGTTTAATTCTGTTTATCTAGTGTTCAACATGTTTTGTCTGAGATTTTTGGCTTCTGTCCACAGGTAAATCCCACTTGGCCATCGTTCAGAAGGTGAATAATGAGGGCGAAGGAGATCCGTTCTACGAGGTTCTGGGGCTGGTGACGCTGGAGGACGTTATTGAGGAGATCATCAAATCCGAGATCCTGGACGAGTCTGATCTCTACAGTATGTTAATGATAGTGATTTGCTTTCTCGTTTTCTCATTTTTTTTTATGGAAAAATCATGGTATTTTAAAACCCTCTGATGCTTTTCTGTCACTTTTGACTGAAAGTTTTTACTTCATCGGAATGGTATGACACTTGGTGACTTGTGGCACTTGCTATGGACATGATATGAAAAGTCACACTTGTACTCCTTGTGGATAAAAATGACCGACATAGAAATTAATGGGGAAAATTACAAAAAATCCACAAATCAGTGACAATGCAGAAAAAAGCATACAGCAACGAAATGGTTCATTAAAAAATAATTTAAAAAACAAAAAATAGGAAAAAATGGTATGGATTAATTAATTGCATTGTGTGGAAACTTGTTTCCGCCACAGAATAAAACTTAATTAATTGCGACTTTTTATCTCACAATTCATAATTTTTTTCTCGGAATTCATACTTTTTTTTTTTCTTCTCAGAATTGCGTAATATAAAGTCGCAATTACCTTTTTTATTTTCATTCAGTGGTGGAAACAAGCTTTCATAGTATTGTATTGTACAAATTGTGGAAACAAATAGATCAGAATTATTGCATAAATATTACTAATAGTACCATAAAATTTCCTCAAAATAAAATATGAAATAAAAAATATTATTGAACAAAATTATATTACATTGATTTTACTGAAAAAGAAAGTTCAACCACTTTTGACCAGCAGGAGTATGAGTGTGACTACTAAATGAGTAGCACCAGAGGGTTAAATCTAATCCGTTCTAATCTAATAGTCTAATAATTGATTTATTAATTGGTTCAATTATTTATTAATCTGGGCTGTATTTCCCAAAGCATCGTAAGCCTAAGTAGATCATAGAGATTATTGGTGCCAATGGCTTCTATGATCTACTTAGGTTTAGGATGCTTTTGGGAAATGAGATGAGTGATTGGTTGAGTGATTTCATTTTTTTTTTTTTTTTGTCTGCTAGCTGACAACCGTAACAAAAAGAAAGTGGATCCCAACAAGAACAAGAGGGACTTTTCTGCTTTCAAACATGAGAGCGAATCCAAAGTCAAGATATCCCCGCAACTAATGCTAGCAGCGCACCGTTTCCTCGCTACTGGTGAGCTGTTGCGTTTATAAGATGCTGTTTATCATCTCACTGTTTGAGCATTTGCTGTTGCAAATAACAGGCAATTTTTTGCTTACCCATCTTTCCACAGAGGTGAGCATTTTTGGTCCACTCCAGATCAAAGACAAGGTCTTACTGCGGATCCTCAAGCACCTGGATGTCATTCAGGAGATCAAGTTCAACGAGAGCGACAAGCGCTCGCCACAGCACTATCTATATCAACGTGGAAAACCTGTCGACTTTTTCATCCTCATCCTTCAGGTAAATAAAACTGATCGGTAGGCCTGCAATGAGAATTCAGCAGAAAGCTCTGTAGACTTTGGAAGAACTTAAATGCCTACTAATATCTACACTGCGTGTGTGTTTATTAGATATTTATGTTACTTTAAAAATGTGCCTTTAAATCAATACAGAAAGTGTGCAGCTTCCTTCAATAATCAGTCACCTGTTAGTGGGTCTTGCTAAGGCAAATATCATTAGCCTCGCTTCCACCGAAATTACCTGGAACAATTTGTCCCAGGAACTTTTTTTCCCCCAGACCTGTTGCTGTCTGCGTTTCCATCACGGTCTAAAGTACCGTGAAGATTAGTCCGGTGACGTATGACTGCAGTCACTGCACGCGACTTTCCAGAGCCCACTGGATTTCGTCTTCCGCAAATACACTTAATAAAGCCTGAACCTCGTCGTCAGTCCATCGGTCGTATTTTTTAAACTTCATTATTGATTCGAATAGCAAACAACTCTTACTGCACGCACCACAACTGACTTTTAGGTTGAAATAAAATGCTAGGTGAGCTCAACCAATCAGCATGTTCAGCGCTCAAGTCCCACCCCCGAAAGTTCCTGAACTTTGAAAAAGTACTACCTCGCGAGCAGGGCCGTTTTGAGGAGGAATTTTTTACCCGGAACTTCATTTAGACCCCGGTTCCTGCGGTCGAAACACACCGAGTACCACCCCAAAGTCCCTAGTTCCTGGGGAAAGTTCCTGCGGTGGAAACGCAGCTATTATTACTATTGCTTAAAGGCCCACTGAAGTGCCTTGAAATGTGCAGCGTTATTCATTGTGGTGATGTAATTTCCACTGAAACAGGAAAACAGGGCGGGACATATTGATCAGCTCCTCCCTTTTTAAAAAATAGCCAATAGCGTTTTGTTCATATCACAGCTCGACCTGTTGAGCTTGGTAAAGCCGCATTTGACATCTAATGACAGTCACAGTCTGATAGATTCCCCTTTATATTTAATATGAAACTGTTACTAGGGTAAAACAGTGAAGGTAATCATGCTGAGGATGTGTAGTTTGAAAAGTGTGACACTAACGTCAAACCAGACTTCATTCACCCCAATGGAAAGCATATTTACACTGCCTGAATCGTTCCCTATCTCCTTTATAGTGCACTTTATAGTCAGCCACCGCTTCAGCGTCTATTTATAATGTCGGGGGAGGGACGCTTTAGATTCTAGAGACCATTTGATTGGACAGAAAATCTGATGAGAAGCTTAAGTGAAGAGTGATGTCATCAAAATCATTAATCCACATTGGCGGAAATGAGAGACTGTAAGTTTTGAATGCGTATATCTTCTAAATGCAAATTGTGTCATTGTTTTGGAGCACACTAGCTTATAGATAACAGTAAGGCTAACATAATCATACTAAAAGCCAAAAAACTTCAACTTTGAATTCATGGGGACAAATTAAACTTTGGCTACATGGATTGTTTATGCTAACTTGTGTGGCTTGTTGAAGATGTCTGTGCTAATACTTATTCTAAACGATAATATTTATGATGGAAGATAAACAGAAGATATACCTTAGGCTTGCATCTTTAATCTGCCTCTATTTGAGTTTTTTCAGTTTTATTTTCAGATATCAAATAAATTACAAACACTAGTGTATGGTTTTGTTTGTTTTATTTTTAAATGCATTTAGTTTCTATTTAAATATATTAATTTAATATATAATATATGTATATATACATTTATATATAAAAGAATAATAAAATAAAATATATATTTAATAAATATATTTTAGTAATCAAATGATGATGATATGTAGGTAACACTTTACAATAAGAGTCAATTTATTAATGTTTACTTTATCGTTAACATTGTTAATTAACAATGGATTTTTTACAGCATTTATTAATTAATAATTTATAAATATACTATTGATCATTGTTAATTTATGTTCATTTATAACATATTATCTAATGCTAATTTATACAACTTGAAATGTTGAAAATGTGTTAGTATATCTAGAGTATTATAAAATACTTCAGACTTGCATTGAAGGAGGGATCTGGTCCATATCAAGAGCCCAGAATATCTCCTAGCAACCCTCAGAACACCATAGCAATGCCCTGGCAACCATCTAAAACTCTCTACCTAACATTGTTGTGGTGATTTCTACTCAAGACAAGCACTCTCACATAGATTATAAAACCTTTAAGTAATAAACTGTCTAGTAGTGTTTTATTGCATTAGAGTTTGGATGGTTAGAGAGAAGGAGAAAAGGTCAGAGAAGTTGCCTGTTCCCTGTGGCTGGTTCTATGTGAATCACCCGATTACATCCCATGTAACCCCTCACCAGTTGACCTTGTGGAGGGGCCTCGGTCCCCATGACATTGCTCTAGGGACGTCAGCTGTACAACCATCCACAAATATCTCTCTCTGCCTGTCATTGGTCAGAATTCTGAGTACTTACAGGATTAGATGTATCCCAAAATAGACCAGATTTTTCTGAAGAAAATATGAGTGATGCTTGCCTGTGCAAAACTTACTGCCATAATGCTAGGATGTTGTGAGTGGTTACCAGGATGTTGCTATGTGGTTGCTATGGTGTTTTAGGTGGTTGCTATGATGTTTTAGGTGGTTGCCAAGGCATATAAAACTAGTCTAGCAAGCTAGAGCACCCTAACTTCTAGGTGGATGCAAAGGCATTGCTATGTGGTTGCTACGGTGTTGCTATGCAGTTGCTTAGAACTAGCCCTGGCAACAACCCAGAAGGCTCTAGCAACCACACAGCAATGACCTGTCAACAACCCAGAACACCCTAGCAATACATAGCAACGCTATGCTATGGCATTGCTATGTGTTGCTATGTAGTTTCGTTTTAGATGGTTGTCAGGGTGTTATGCATTTGCTAGGGTGTTCTAGGTGGTTTCCAGGGCATTGCTATGCGGTTACTAGGGTGCTCTGGGTGGTTGCTAGGTGGTTCTTGCTTTCCATGTAAAAAGAGTCCACTCTACAGTAGAGCTGCACGATTCTGGATAAATTGAGGATCACAATTTTTTTTTTAAATTTAAATAGAGATCACAGTTCTCCCACGATTCTGAATAGACAACTAAACAAAATAACATAATTTATTACAGATTCTGACAAAATGTTAATTGCTGCAGTCTATTTAAAACATTTGAATTATTTTTAAAAATTGATTGAATGATTCAGTGACTCGCTCATAATGTATTAAGTTGTTTTATCACTGGTTGAGTCAGTGTTTTTGAACGAATGTCTCACACGGTTTCTGTGTTTTCACTGTTATACGCTAGGGGGCGCTATGACACATCTTCTGAAAGAGTACAGAATCTCCTGATCAAAGCACATGTGAAGAAGTTGCAGAAACAAGCGATATCATATGTAATCATATGCATATGTAGGCTAAAATAATGCGATCATCAACATTAAACAGCATATAAATCAAAACTGCCTAATGTTACTAAATGAAATGTCGACCCAGGACGAGCAATAGGACTGTGCAAGCATTAGGGGTGTTGATCGACTCGATTTACTCCATCTATGTTTTGATCATTGTTCTGAATCCGATCAAGATGCATTCTTTTTGTTTTTTGTTTGTTTAAAAGCAAAGGCTCTGATCTTTCTTTTGATATTTTGCATGCTCAGATATTCATACAACAAAATATTCTGGGGGCCATGAAATTTTTGTGAAAATGATCAAAAACGCTGGCGGTGGCTGGCAACTTTTTCAAAAAACGCTGGCGGGGAAAGAGTTAACAGTCACTTGTCGCCACCTACTGGTGTAACGATGTAATTTTTACAATCATTATATGAAGCGTGAAGGTATGTGCAAGAGGTGATTTACTCTATTTTGATCACTACCGTAGACATCAGTGTTTATATCCGAACTACAAACTTTTATCCCAGTACTTCTGTGATAATTTGAATTATTATAACACAGAAATAATGATACTGTGTGGTTGAAAAGAGTTTGTACATGACAACTGCTCTCTCTATATCAGCGGCAGCACCAACGCAGATCTGAATCAGTGTGATTGTACTTGTCAAAGGTTTAATAGACACAGGCGCTGTCATTTAAGAACAAGATCTCATGGGTGTTTGAATCGAGATTGTGATCTTTTAGCGATTAATCGTGCAGCTCTACTCTGCAGTCATCTTTAGATATGGTTCGGGTCCCTCCCAGAGTAGAGATTTGAAGTTTGAGCAATAGTAATAGTGATGCTTCTTAACATTGGTTGCTGGTTAATATTTTCAAGCTCTTTTAGTGCTTGTGCTTGTGGCTCATTCGTGCCCTTCAGTTGTGGTATCCTGGTGTGTTCGGAGCGTCTGTGACCTCAGTGTTGCTTTAGCCAGAAGAGGCCCTGCCTCGGACAGGCCTGTCCTTCTCTAATTGATCCCTCTTACATAAGAAATGGATCCTGAGCATAGCAGCTCTAATCCCACCCGCTTTCTGCCAGCTCACACACACGCGCGATCGTATACACAACCAATCAAAGCTGTCCGTGGCCTTGTTTTATAAAACCGTCCAATCAGAAGTGATATTGATGGAAAGACTCTTGGATGTCCATGCTACAGCAAGCAGATGATACATATATAGATATTGGCTTGTATGTGAACTCATACGGGGATCGACACAATAGCACGACCTTACGCAATCTTTCCAGAGATCTGAATGAATATCTGTGCCGCAGCTTACTTAACGTGGCTTAAGTTTGAAGATGGTCAAGGTAGAGCGAGCCGTGTCAGGCCACAGGGCCGACGTGGCACACGGGCCCCCGGGGGATCAGTAAATCACATACTGGATTTGCTGTGTTCTCTGTGAGGGGTCAGCCAGGACAAGGTTAACCCTTTCAAAACCTCAGTGTGACAGTGTTTATCACAGTTGTAATCATCCCCGCGGCACAGTGTCATACGGAGCATGAACGGCATGTGTCATGGAGCGTTATGTCAAACTGGCCATCAAAGCGTATTTCTGCTTAAATTCACCAAACTCCTCTCATCTGCTAATTTCCAAACTGCCTGTATTTAATTGAGTTTTAACATGATTTAAAATATAATAGTTCAAATTAATTTTCAAAATGAGCAAATAAATTATATAACATATAAATTATAATGGTAGCACTTTATTTTACAGTCCTGTTCCCCACATACTATGTACTTATGATAGTAATTACAATAACTGGGTAATAACTAGGGTAATAACTAACCCTGAACCTACCCCTAAACCTAACCTTAACCCATGTAGTTACCTTACATTACCCAGTATTTTCTTAGGTAAGTACACGTATGTGCGCGCACTGTAAAATAGTGCAACTATTATAACAATAATGGTTTATTGTTTTGTTTGTTTTATATTTAATTGTATTTTATCATTTCTTATATCTTTCTAAAAGAAAATAAAAATCAATGTATTACATATATTTTTTTCTTATACTTTTATTTAAATATATTCAGTCTATTAAATAAGTAAATCTATTAATATATTTAATAAAATATTTAAATATTTAAATAAAATTATTAGAAAATAAAATATATATTTATACTTTAATTTAAATATATAAAATGTATTAAATATATTAATAATTAATAAATATTTTAGTAATTGAATGACAATGTTTTGGCTTCTGATTTTTATAATTGGAATTTAGTAAGTTTTTCAGTAATTGATGAGTGATGATTTCTGGTAGTACTTTAAAAGAAGGCATTATCATTAACAATTAACATTTTTTACACATTTATTAATGTAGGTTAATAAATATACTTTACTAACTAAATAAACTAATGATAATTTATATAACTTGAAATGTTAAAAATGTGATCTTATATGTAGAAATTTGCACATCCTAGAAAACCTAGATTATAAAATTCTGTAAAAGTGTTGCTCGCTGTTGTGTTAAGATAACAAGTGCTAATGTTAATTAATTGAACCTTATTGTATTGTGTTACTGATTGATAAGTCTCTTCTGCTCACCAAGACAGCATTTATTTGACTACACATACAGTAAAACATAATATTGTGGAATATTATTACAATTGAAAATAACTGTTTTCTATTTAAATATATTTTAAAATGTAATTTATTCCTGTGATCAAAGCTGAATTTTCAGCATCATTACTCCAGTCGTCAGTGTCACATGATCCTTCAGAAATCATTTTAATATGATGATTTGCTGCTCAAGAAACTTTTCTGATTATTATCAATGTTGAAAACAGTTGTGCTGCTTAATATTTTTGTGGAAACCGTGATATAATTTTTCTTTGATGAATAAAATGTTCAAAAGAACAGCATTTATTTATTTGAAATCTTTTGCAACGTTTTAAATGTCTGTTACTTTTGATTAATTGAATGTCCTTTCTGAATAAAAGTATTAATTTTAACTTTCCAAAATAAAAAAACTTCATCTGTATCATTGTAGAGTAAGAATGTAAAGAATTATTTAGTAGTAGTAGTAGTTTTGTTTTATTTTATGAAACTCGATTTGGCTCTTATTTGCTGGCATAACAGAAAGCAGCAAAGTGTTGCCAGCTCTGTTCGTGTTTAGTGTCCACCTGAATATAGACACCAGAGCAGAGGAGACCCAGATAGAGTGACAGGATCCAGGTGTCATGCAATCCGAGCGCCACAGATCCGGTAACGTTTTTCTGAGAATGAGAGGAAAGGTTTACTCTCCATTGGGGCAGAAAATGGGGCAAAAATGACGCCTGAGAGTTTGGAAAATCACATGTCCTCTCGAATGTGGTTTGACACATGACTTGTGCCCTGGTTTCAAAGTATTAAATGTACCAACCTCACCGTCCTTGTAGGAGTTTTGGTTGGGTTTTGTGTCATTCTGTCTTTAATTATGGAGACGCAACTGGTTGTTGTTCAAGGAAGCCGGTTAAGATTTCAAAATAAGTTGCGTTTGACTTAAATGCTATTTAAGTGTTTTCAAAAACACTGTTCAATTATTTAAGACCACCAGTGAGGGTTCTTGAGGGTTTTAGGTTTCGGTATCTTGAAGGAATCACACAAAGCTACAAAGGTTTTATTACCAATGTATTTATTTGATAGTTTTGCATTTATATGGTTCAAGCAGTTTCCATTTATGTGGTTGTGTCTTTATTATTGTCGGCTTTGATTGATATGATAGCACTGACACTATCGGACTGAATTGAGCTGGATGATGACATCACTGTTCTCTCCAAAGCTGCTTTATAGCTGAATTGTGCCAATTTCATAACTGATTACAGTTATTGAACTGAACTGGTCAAAAAAACACTTTTTTTCATAATATACAATGTACGTCACCTCATTTCTCAAAGAGTCCTAAAACAGTTCGTTCAAAGACTCGTTTCCGAGAGCTACTCTGCTCTGATTGGTCAGATGGCCCAGTCTGTTGTGATTGGTCTACCGCTTACAGCGTGTGTTGGAAACTATACATCCATTACCATATCTGAACTTCAGATCTGGATCTTCCTCAGTACTTGATACACAGTAATACGCAGTGTTGGGGAGTAACTAGTTACATGTAACTAGATTACTTTATTTAATTACAAAATAAATGTAACTGTAATCAGTTGCAGTTACTGAGGAAAAAATGTGTTATTAAATTACAGTTATTTGTTAAAATGTTAACGATTACAAAGGGGGTTACATCTGAATATTTATATATCTGTAAAAAGCTAGGTTATGTTGAATAATATTAATTTGTTGCTTTGCCTTTTTTTTTTTGATGTGCATGATGTCTCCTGCCATTTAAAGGCCTTTTAGTAAAGCAATGCTATTCTTATGCTTTTGATTGGTTCTCGTTTGAATTTTGCCAATTATATCAATCCACATTGATGCTGAAAGCCAACCTGTCTGAGAGTGATAAAAAGGCGTTTCAGTGCTGGAAATTAGAAAAGTAATCAAAAAGTAATCAAATGTAATCAGTTACATTATCTTAATAAAGTAATTGAAATAGTTACACTACTTATTACATTTTAAATAGGATAACTTGTAATATGTAACCTTTACCATTTCCAAAGTAACCAAAATAACTGGTAATACGTACATTATCGATGGCGTCAGTTTTACCATATCAATTCCAGCACAAGTTGGAAGTGCAGCAAAG
Organism: Coreius guichenoti; assembly: GCA_039654105.1. Classification (NCBI taxonomy): domain Eukaryota; kingdom Metazoa; phylum Chordata; class Actinopteri; order Cypriniformes; family Gobionidae; genus Coreius; species Coreius guichenoti. The sequence goes on from CM077190.1 coordinate 29,916,504, forward strand.
TGGATTTTCTTTTGCAGCGCAGAAAACAACGTCTTCTCAACATGTCGACAACACAAACCAAACTCTTCCAGTCTCAGCTACAACTACAGTGTTTGAGGGCCGGGTAAAGTAGACGTTGTTTGTGGGCAGCCAATGATGACCATAGGCTGGCATTATGCAATTTGTTACATTGTGTAGTCAAGCCACCTTTATTTACATAGCGCACAATACAGATTGTTTCAAAGCAGCTTTACAGTGAAAACAGTAAAATTATGCATTTCGTTGGCTGTTCAGCTGAAGCCAGCTCAGTGTTGATTCAGTTCTGTTGTAAAGATCATCCATTACTAAATAAGTTCATTTCATCTATAAAGCAGTTCTGCAAAAAATGATGTCATCGTACAGCTCAGTTTAGATCTCATCCAATAGTGTCAGTACAGTCCATGGTACAGTCAGATCAATAATACTGTCCCCAACTAAGCAAGCCAGAGGTGACAGTGGCAAGGAACCCAAACTCCATCAGGTGAAAGAGTGGAGAAAAACCTTGGGAGAAACCAGGCTCAGTTGGGGGGTCAGTTCTCCTCTGGCCAACGAATGAATACAGGGTCAATATGAGCATCACAAGTTACCATCACAAGTTAGAAATCAGATCGGGATCTGTAGCATTTAAATATTCATCCAGTTCCTTTTGCTTGAAGATCGATTCATCACGCTGGTATGGATCCGAAGCTGGCCATAGGGTCTGTGCGGAGGACCTGTCTGGTTCTTGTGGTCTCTGCTGAGGATCTGTGCCGATGGCTGTCATGTTGATGAGGCCTTCACAGGTGATTGTCTAGTAGACACGGTCTCTGCTGACATTCAGGGCTGCATTTTGGTCGTGTCTAGGTGCAGGTCCACCATCTGATCTGGATATGGCCCGGATCCAGCTGACTAACGGTAACCTTGGGATAAGGATGAGACAGACAGACTAATATTAGCGTAGACCTTGTTATGTACTAGGGCTGCACGAATCATCGAAATTAAACCGCACACGATTTGGCAAAGGTTTCTTTTTTTTTTTTATGCGCAGCTTGTTACTGAAGCACGGCTATGTGATCAGCAGTAAATGCTGCTACATCTGAAAGCCAGAGGGCGCTCTCGCGCAGAAACTCTAAATATGCCCTGCAGTAGTACGATAACATGTCGTTCCAATGAGCATCATACTATCGCTGTAGCTGAATAAACAGGAGATTGAAACGCTTTAATTGATTAAACATGACTAATAAACACACGACTGCGACGATATATGGTTTTGTCTGAGTTCTACAAGCATTCTCAGGAATTTTCATGATAATAAAGTATATTTATACTTCAATGCTAGCCTTTATCACTGTATAGGATACAATGAAATAATATGTTATGTGCCTTATTCTGTGTAAGAAGCCACATCATCTCACAAAAGGATGTTTCCAAACACTCAGCTGTCGTTATGAAGTGAGTTTGGAGTAAAAACATGTTATTAAATGTTGTCTTTTGGACAAGAGGTTCATAAATGCTTCTCATGTTTGGAAAGGTGTTTGACGTGTGTTGCTTTTCCAAATGCACGTTATAAGCGACTCAAACTCGCAGTGCTTTTAGATGGAGCAGCATTTATTACTGATCACAGAGCCGTGCTTCACTGACAAGCTGCGCATAAAAAAAATAATAATCGCAATAAGCTAAAACGGTTTAGGCGTGATTTCAGGTTAATTGCGATTAATCATGCAGGCCTATTATGTGGGTATGTAACAGAAAGTGAGAGTGGAATTGCTGACGACTTGTTTCGGCAGTTCAGAATCAATTCTTTCTTTAAGGAGACAATAACTTTATTTGTCATGCGCTTTGATCTTTAAAACTTTGCAGAACTTTTACATTCTCAAACAGCTATATTACACATTGCATGAAAGGTAATATTTGAAAAAGCATAATGGGGCACTTTAATAAACTCACCTCTGTCCCTCAGGGTCGGGTGGAAGTTGAGGCTGGAAACGAGAATATGAAGTTTGAGGCCGGTCCTTTCTCTTATTACGGAGTCATGGCACTGAATACACCATGCCTGGGTGAGTATTTATTTATTAACTTGCTTTTTTTAACTCTTACTTTCTCTAATCGAAGAATGTGCAATATTCCCACTTACAGGGTTAGTCCATCCAAAAATTAAAGTGCTGTCATAATTTACTCACCCATATGTTGTTTCAGAACTGTTTTCAATTGTCCCAAACCCGAATGAATTACAGAACACAAAATGAGACGGGTTAAAGATGTTCTGTGATCTTTTGGATGGAATTACAATAAAATATGGATGCATAAAGTTAAGACGCATAAGTTTCATAAAGGACGCAGAAAGCACATAATACAACAATACTACAATAACTAGTGTTGTCAAAAGTACCGACTTCGGTACCAAGTCGGTACTGAAACGCTTTGAGCGCTGTTGAGTGGAATCGTAAACACCTCTGATTGCCTATTGTGCTCAAAATATGTCTGTGATTGGCTACAATGATCAGTGCTTCAAAAATATGTTGTAAATATTCATCAATGGCACTCTTCACTGAGCGCTTACACAGATACACACGGGAGCGTTTGAAAGCGGTCCGCTGATAGACGCCTGCTTATGCTTTCAAACGCTCCCACTTTCAAAACACTTTCAAACACTTCCGTTTGCTTTCAGATGCTCCCGTGCGTTGATCATTGTAGCCAATCACAGACATATCCAATGAGCACACAATGGCCAATCAGAGCGCTCACTCAACAGCGCTCAAAGCGTCACATTTTTTAAATTTCAATACCAACTTGGTACCGAAGTCGGTACTTTTGACAACACTAAAAATAACTGCAAGAAACAGACGGAAATTATATGGGTATTCATTGAAAATGTTGACATCCGACTTGAATGAACCTCATTGGTTCTTGCAGAAGATCAAACGTGCTGCGTAACACGAGAATGAACCTCACTGGTTCTTGCAGAAGCTCAAACGTGCTGCGCAACACGAGAATGAACCTCATTGGTTCTTGCTGAAGCTCAAACGTGCTGCGTAACACGAGAATGAACCTCATTGGTTCTTGCTGAGAATGAACCTCATTGGTTCTTGCTGAGAATGAACCTCATTGGTTCTTGCTGAGAATGAACCTCATTGGTTCTTGCTGAGAATGAACCTCATTGGTTCTTGCTGAGAATGAACCTCATTGGTTCTTGCTGAGAATGAACCTCATTGGTTCTTGCTGAGAATGAACCTCATTGGTTCTTGCTGAGAATGAACCTCATTGGTTCTTGCTGAGAATGAACCTCATTGGTTCTTGCTGAAGCTCAAACGTGCTGCGTAACACGAGAATGAGTTGGACTAAACTGGATTTGGATTAGTTTTTCGATCTCTTTATGAACTCTTTGATGCGTCAAAGTGTCAGTTCCTCAGCTGTCAATGATTCATCAAAAATATCTTCATTTGTGTTCCAAAGATGAACAAAAGTCTTACAGGGTTTGGAACGACATGAGGGCGAGAAATAAATGACAGAATTTTCATTCTGTGGGTGAACTATCCCTAAAGTCAATATAATATAATTTGAATACTAATTATGAATATATTAGTGAGTTTTCTGAATCAGGTTGATTTATGGTAAAGATGATATGATATGTTTGCTGCCCAGTCATAGTTGAAGTGATAGATCTTGTCAGCGCCGAGTCTCCCAGCGGAGACACAAGCACTTTGTCATGATCTGTCATTATAATTTTAGTCTTCAGTGTTACATAATAACACTGGAGCTGCTGGACTGTACGGACACATTTGACCGCAGGGACATCTGCTGGCCGAGTGTCACTATGTGTAATGATGCTGTCTGATTCTGTTCCTTCACCTCCAGCCGTGCCACAGTCCATCCATGTGCCAAATGTCACATTTATGTGCTTAGCATGTCTAAATGTGTGCCTGCATGTGCTTTGAGAAACACTGCATAAGAGACCAAAGTCATGCGACTGATCCGTTGCCATTTACTCGTCCTCTGGTCCTTCCAGTGCCTGTATTATTTTCTTTCAACTTTGAAACCCAAAGGAGATATTTAGCAGAATGTCCAAGCTGATTTTTTCAGCTCCAAAAACACCATAACTTAAACACCATACTTAAAATTAGCTTCCAAAACATTAAAACAATTAGCCACGTATTAACCAACAATATTTAACGTCAACTTTTGCATTCTTGAGGTGGCAGGTTTTATTGAATAATTACTTTTATTTTGTTTTGTTTTTTACAAGACAATAATTTTCTTTGCAGTTCAGAAGAGCTGAAATATTGCATTTGGACAATGTTTATGGTATTTTTTTATGGGGCTTTTTAGTGCTTCCAAGTTACAAAAAATATGATATGTGAAAATCAAAAAAAATTGTGAGAAACCAGCTGAAATAATATTGTTGTTCTTTAAAAATGTTGACATGTGCCCTGGCTCTGTAGGCTATTTTGATTAAATTAATAATAATTAAATAATGACTTAATTTTTGGTCTGTTACTCAAACAAAAATATTGTTTGGATTCAAAAGAGCTGAAATATACACCACTAGTCAAAAGTTTGGAATAATTAAGTTGTTTTTTTTTTGTTTTTTTTTTATGTTTTTGAAAGTAGTCCCATAAGTTCACCTGAGGCTGCATTTATTTGATCAAAAATACATGAATATAATATTGTAAAATATATTATTACAATTTAAAAGAACTGTTTTCTATTTGAATATATTTGAAGATGTATTTATTTCTGTGATTAAAGCTGTATTTTCAGCATCATTACTCCAGTCTTCAGTGTCACATGATCCTTCAGAAATCATTCTAATATGCTGATTTGCTCGGTTATCATCAATAGTTATTTGTACTCGGTTATTAATAATGGTTCTTATTATTATCAATGTTGAAAACAGTTTTTGCTGCTTAGTATTTTTGTGGAAATCGTGATACATTTTCTTCAGGATTCTGTAATGAATAGCAAGTTCAAAAGAACAGCATTTATTTGAAATCGAAATTATTTGGAACATTATAAAGATCTTTTCTGTCACTTTTGATCAATTTAATGTCCTTGCTGCATAAAAGTGTTAATTTCTTCTTTTTCTTTTTTTAAATCTTACTCCTAAAATTTCAATGGTAGTGTATCATGGTTTCAAACATTGGGAATAATAATAAACGATGTTTCTTGAGCAGCAAATCATCATATTAGAATGATTTCTGAAGGATCACGTGACACTGAAGACTGGAGTCATGATGCTGAAAATTCAGCTTTACATCACAGGAATAAATTAATATTAAAATAAAAAAAACGCAGCATGTACAGCTTGGACATTCTGCAAAATATATACATTTTAGTTCCACTGAAGGAACAAAGTCATGCAGGTTTGGAATGATAGTGACAAGTTTTAGGTGAAACATGCTTTTAATGTCACCAGAAAATGTTTTAATTTGAAAGGCAAGACTAATAGCATAAAATTACCCCTTCAAGGAAAATATTACGTTCCCATAGTGTATGATAATGAGGGATTTCTGCTGATGTTGAAGCAGCTCTCTCCACAGGATGTTAATGTGTGACGTGTTTAAAGAGCTTCTCTGTCTCTCCTCTGCTCTGCTCTGCTCTGGCTCCCCCCTCCCCTCAGCTGTCACCCCCCCTCTCTCTCCTTCCATGGTGTCGCCTCGTCCGCGCCGCCTTTCGCTTAAGAGGTTTTCTCTGTTCTCGCGTTTCCCAGGTAAAATCCCCTGCATGTTGGGTGATAACTCGGGGATGTAGGGTAGCTAACATGGGGGTGGTGCGGGACAGGAACTAGTTTAAAATGAAAAAAAAAAACCTTTTATCACGCTATGAACCGTTGTCCAGCAAGATTTTATTTGATTTTATTTTAGCATTGATTTAAAAGTTCTGTTCCAAAGTTTATTCAGCAATTTCAGTACTGCATCAAATATTGATAGAAAATAGTTCCAATCGTTTTTTTGTTTATTAGGAAACAGTCAGTATTTTCAAATCAAGTTTGTGCTTGTGTTCATTCAAGACATTCAAAATTGATGCAATTAGCCAAAATGTTTGAAGCCGTTGACGCATAAGAAGTCTTGAGGCGGCATGTTTGAATGTGTGCAGACATAATTGAGATTTGTGAGCTACAGCAGAGAATTTTTTTTTCATTTAAATAATGACTCAAGTTTTCCTCACACAAAATTATCATTGGCATTCAAAAGAACTGACATATAGTGTATGAACCACTTTTACTTTTTAGTTCTTTCAAGTTACAAAAAGGATGTGACAATCACTATAAAAGTGTGAAAAACATGCTGAATTTATTTATTCATTTTTTTTTTTTATACAGTGATTTAAAAGTTCTGTTCTAAAGCCTAGGCAGCAATTTTAGGCATTGTATCTATTGCAATAAAAATACATTTCAGTACTGCATAAAATATTAATCGAAAATAGTTCCATTTAATAGCACAAATTTATTCACTACTTAAAAGTAGAATAGTTCGATCTTAATAAAAAAAAGCACTTTCATCCAATATTTGTGTGTGCTGTGTATTTATTTGTTACGCTACGTCCAAAATCGAATACTTTCCTACTATATAAGTTAGGTTGCAAAAAACAGTTGGTCTACTCTACGCCAAAAGAGTAGCATGTTCAAATACATAAGCTGCGTCCGAAATTGCATACTGTGTAGTAGGCACTACATTTAATTTGAAGCTTCACAACCGTTAAAAAAAAAAAGTATGTTCTATAAAGTATGCGTCTGTAGTATGAATGAAATTTGGATGTACTACATCCGCCATGCTGTCGTTGTCATGTGACCTACAGCGCCAGTTGTGTCGCTTCACTGTCATTCACAAATCCTCTCCCATGGCCTCATGGGATGGTTGCATAGTAAAGTGTCCATCGTATGCACACTTCAGAATCTTGCCGGAAGTAGTAGGTCATCTGAATACTTTTCGCTTACTGTTTTATGAATACTATCTGATGTATTACTCGGCTCACATACTGTTTATCGCCTACTATATAGTATGGAAGTAAGCATATTTGAAAGTACGCATACGATGAACACTTTGCTAATCCCATGAGGCCACAGGAGAGGATTTATCATTGGCAGTGAAGCGACGCAACTGACGTCGTAGGTCACATGATAATAATAATATGGTGGATGTAATAGGCTATGTGCAAATTTTATTCATACTACCCATATTCATACTATATAGAACATACTTTTTAGGGGTCGCACAGTATGTACTTATTCAAAATAAGTACCTACTCAAGAGAGTATGCAGTTTCAGATGGAGCATTAGTTTTGATTTATTAGCTTAGCAACATAACTCTACTGGAATCTAATGTAAGCATTAACGTATATGCGCAACATGGCATAAGACATGTGTAGATGTTAATGACAGTGTTAGTAAAATGGAAGCTTGCTGGATAGTTGGTTCAGGCGTTGACCTCATGAGCTCAATCTTTGGAGAGCTCTTCTACTCTAACCACTAACACACACTCACACTCACCCACTGCCTGTCCATCACACCTGACCTCATACAACTGAACACAACATTCACACCACCCTGAAAATGCAGTCCTGCTCCATTCTGAGTTGGCTTAGTATCAGAATATACTAGCAAACATGCTCTGCTTCTGCCATGATCCTTGTGAGGCTGACATGATGAAACAGGAACGTCATTGTTTGGATTTAAAAAAACAAAAACAAATTGCATTTATAAATTATATATGTAATGTAATTGTACATGATCAATCATAGTAAGTGTACGTAAGTTCAGTGCAGTTTACCATTAACTAAAACTTAAACTAAAAAAATGACAATTGAAATATTAAAAATTTCCAGAAATAAAATAAAATATATAAAAAAAATTAAACGTATTTGATTTGTTTCTGCCTTAGCAAATGTTTTAGTAGTAAAATTACTAAAACTAAAACGGAAATAAAAACTATAGCCATTTAATTAAAACGACAAACACAACAAACTAAAACTGAAATTAAAACATAATAAAAACTAATTCAAATATTATTAAACTAAGATAATTTGGTAATATTGATAGGCTATTTTTTTTTTTTCTTCCATTGTTTACGTCTGTTCTCAGGAAATTTTCAGTCAGGCGCTGTTTGGTTTATGAATATTAATTAGGCTACGTAAAGTGGCGTTCGCCCATCTAGCAGCGTGTTGGCTATATTCTGAATGAAAAAAATAAGATATTTTGACCAAACTGTATGGTTTCAGACGCTTTTGGCTGGATGGAGTGCAATGTATAGTCAAATACTAAGGCAATTTTCCGATATCATAGAAATTCTCTGATATCGCTGTGATGATTGGTTTTGTCAGCACCTCTTTGGATACAGTTACTGACCAAACAACTACACTTAGAGCACGTGAGCGACACGATACGAAAATACTAGAAAGCTTCCGTTATTATCTGCAAACTTTGCATGTTTTGCAGTGTTGTTGATTGATTATATAGATTATAACGGGAGTTCTGGTTTATCACATCGCGTCGCTCTTAGAGTAAACATATATAGCACTTTAACGACTGTTAACACAGAGAAAAATCTCCCATGCTTGTATCAGTAACCGTGTGCTTCTGAATCAAGTGAACTGTTTGTGCGCTTTTGTCCGCATACAGTCAGCATTAATTTATTTACTGTCTGTGTCGCAGTGACTGCTGAATGTAGTTCGTAACAACACCTCAAGGTGGCGCTAGTGTATTAATATTATTAGTCAGACCATCTAGTGCTCATCCCACGTGGTTTGTTTTGACAGTATTAGGTCACCGAGGTTGTTCATCCTCTTCTCTTTATAATCACATACTAATATTATACTCCTGAATAGTATAGCATACTAAAATCTATTCTTCTCCAATATAACTAAACTAATGCTGCTCATACACAAATGCATGCTTTAGAAGTTTGAAACGACCATCCAATCATTTACAATAATCTTTTCATTCATTTCAAATGTCATATGAGTTTGTTTGTTATATGAGTTGTTCTCCTTGTCAGTTGTTGTGCTTTCCCTCTCATCGATGACATCATCTCACTGTTGTTGTTCTAAGTCTTGCCACATTATTATTCATGTGTGTATTTTCATTGAAACTGTGTTTCATCTGTGTGTGTAAGCAGACGTGCCACGACACGAACTGATGGATTTCATGTGCATTCCAGAGTTTCGCTCCCCGTCTCACGTGAGCGGTCTGAACCGCTCTGCGTCTCTGAGCTGCACGGAGAGAGTCGATTCTCTGTCCATCAGCGGCAGTAACAGTCAGCTCAATAACAGCCCCGTGGCACAGTACATCCCTGATTTTAATGTGCGGGCCCTGACTGACCTACAGTTTGTGAAGGTATGTTATGTCCATAAATGTTCTTGTGGCCATCTGATAACATCAACATTTCAGTCTGCTCCTGAAATTTGAAGTCATGCTCCTGTGTATGACTTCAGAAGACTTGTGGGTTGTATCAACTATTTTATGCTGCGTTTTTGGATCTTGGTAGATCTTTAATTTTAGCTGTTTTTCTATGTCTAATGGCAAATGTATTATATATGCTTATCTACATTTTATCAGTCATCCTGCTCTCTAGATTTTTGCATTGCCCTTTAAAAAACCCATATTTGTTGACCATTTTAGCAATGAGTGTATACATCAGACACTACCGATTAAAGGTTTGGGTTCGGTAAGTATTTTAAGTATTTTAAAAGAAAGCTGCATTAATTTTCAAAAAAATACATTAAAAGCAGTAATAATATGAAATATTATTACAATTTAAAATAACCGTTTCCTATTTGAATATACACTCACCTAAAGGATTATTAGGAACACCGTACTAATACTGTGTTTGACCCCCTTTCGCCTTCAGAACTGCCTTAATTCTACGTGGCATTGATTCAACAAGGTGCTGAAAGCATTCTTTAGAAATGTTGGCCCATATTGATAGGATAGCATCTTGCAGTTGATGGAGATTTGTGGGATGCACATCCAGGGCACGAAGCTCCCGTTCCACCACATCCCAAAGATGCTCTATTGGGTTGAGATCTGGTGACTGTGGGGGCCATTTTAGTACAGTGAACTCATTGTCATGTTCAAGAAACCAATTTGAAATGATTCGAGCTTTGTGACATGGTGCATTATCCTGCTGGAAGTAGCCATCAGAGGATGGGTACATGGTGGTCATAAAGGGATGGACATGGTCAGAAACAATGCTCAGGTAGGCCGTGGCATTTAAACGATGCCCAATTGGCACTAAGGGGCCTAAAGTGTGCCAAGAAAACATCCCCCACACCATTACACCACCACCACCAGCCTGCACAGTGGTAACAAGGCATGATGGATCCATGTTCTCATTCTGTTTACGCCAAATTCTGACTCTACCATCTGAATGTCTCAACAGAAATCGAGACTCATCAGACCAGGCAACATTTTTCCAGTCTTCAACTGTCCAATTTTGGTGAGCTCGTGCAAATTGTAGCCTCTTTTTCCTATTTGTAGTGGAGATGAGTGGTACCCAGTGGGGTCTTCTGCTGTTGTAGCCCATCCGCCTCAAGGTTGTGCGTGTTGTGGCTTCACAAATGCTTTGCTGCATACCTCGGTTGTAACGAGTGGTTATTTCAGTCAAAGTTGCTCTTCTATCAGCTTGAATCAGTCGGCCCATTCTCCTCTGACCTCTAGCATCAACAAGGCATTTTCGCCCACAGGACTGCCGCATACTGGATGTTTTTCCCTTTTCACACCATTCTTTGTAAACTCTAGAAATGGTTGTGCGTGAAAATCCCAGTAACTGAGCAGATTGTGAAATACTCAGACCGGCCCGTCTGGCACCAACAACCATGCCACGCTCAAAATTGCTTAAATCACCTTTCTTTCCCATTCTGACATTCAGTTTGGAGTTCATTTTGGATTGTCTTGACCAGGACCACACCCCTAAATGCATTGAAGCAACTGCCATGTGATTGGTTGATTAGATAATTGCATTAATGAGAAATTGAACAGGTGTTCCTAATAATCCTTTAGGTGAGTGTATTTTAAAATGTAATTTATTCTTGTGATTCAAAGCTGAATTTTCAGCATCATTACTCCAGTCTCCAGTGTCACATGATTCTTCAGAAATCATTCTAATATGATGATTCGCTGCTTTATATGCATATGTACACACACACAGACATATATATTATATAAACACAAACTTTTATGTTAGTAATCGATTTGCCCTAAAAATAAATAATATATACATATATATATATATGAAGCAGCAAATCATCATATTAGAATGATTTCTGAAGGACCATGTGACACTGAAGACTGGAATAATGATGCTGAAAATTCAGCTTTGTATATTATATTTTAATATTTATTTAATTTAAATTCAAATATTTTGACCAGCCTGTCCAGTCTCAGCCCCTAAAGGGATGTGGTGATGGAAAAAATATGCATCATTTTGCGTTCTCTTTCAAAAGTTTTGCGTTTGCTCGCAAAACCTTTGCATTCCCCCTCTAGAAACTTTGCGTTTGCTCGCAAAACATTTGTACTTTGACAGCGAACAAGTTTCTCGGGGGAACGCAAAGCATTTGCGAGAGAACGCAAATGCATTTACAAATAATTTTCCCTCCCATCTCATATTTTTTTCCTTCACCATGTCCCTTTAGGGGCTCCATTTTACATAGTCCAAATACTAAAGTAATTTTTTTTCAATGTCATCGAAGTTGTCTAATATCGCTATGATTGGCTTGTCAGCATCTCTAGTGAGTTTAAGTCATGTTTCTATCCTTACTGAAAATTACATACTGTCTGAGTAGGTACTACATTTGAATTTGAACTTACAGCGACCATTAAAAAAGTATGTTCTATAGAGAATGCATGTGTAGAACTTTGCATGATTTGCAGTGTGGGTGACCTCACTGATTAAAATGAAACAGCCTAGTTTATCACATCGTGTCAATCACAGAAAACTAGTCAAATCTCACATGCTTGTATCCGTGACCATGTGAGTCAGTGGGATAAAGTGAAATGATTGTGCTATTATTATTATTGTCAATGTTGAAAACAGTTGTGCTGCTTAATATTTTTGTGGAAAGCATGATACATTTTTGCCAGCACCTTAGATAAATGAAAAGTTCAAAAGAATAGTATTTATTTGAAATAGAAATCTTTTGTAACATTATAAATGTCTTTTACTGTCAGTTATGATCAATGTCATGCATCCTTGCTGAATAAAAGTACCTTTTTGATTACTTATTTTGTCTTTTTTTAGATCACTCGTTCGCAGTACCAAAACGGCCTTGTGGCTTCAAAGCTGGACAGCACCCCTCAGTCCCCTGAAAGCAGCCATACGCGACTGGATACCGGCCCTCTCCCGCCTCATACCCCTTCCATTAGTGCGAACCACACCACAGTGCTGCCAGCTCCCAGAGAGAACGGGCCAGATGAGATCACCTCGCTGCTCAACGACAAGAACAGCCTGTCCAAACGCCACCCTCAAAACCATTCGCACCTGAACACCAACGTCAACTCCAACTCCAGCCCTACTCCTCATCCCCACGGCAACAGCAGCCCAACGCCCTTCCCCAACACTCACGCGCATCACGTGCACATGTTCACACATGCGCACACCGAGAGCACCATTTGACGACACTAATCTGGGGCTCTGACGCCTTGCGGAGCTCCAGAGTTGACTGAATGCGATCGCACAAGCACATTTACACTTATCTTTCTCAGTCCCCGCTAGAAACTACACTACATCTACGGCCTGATCTCACGATTCGAGAGGCCGAAGGTTTGTTAAAGAACTCCAAGAAAAGGTGCATCGTCTTCAATGCTGGACTTGATCTCACTGTGATTTTAGGGGCTGCGGGTTCGGCCTGACGTTGGAGTGTTTATGACCTGTATTGCATGCTATTCATGTAATCACGTAGACGCTATCTAATGTTTTAGGTAAACTGTTCATGCGACAAATATGCCCGTTTATAGGCATTATACAATATTTCATCAGTATATAACGGAGTTATTGTACGATATGCACTTCTTATGATGTCTCTGACCCAGCAGCATACATTTGTGTGCTGTAGTTTTCTGAGATTATGAGCATAAGAGCACTTTGAGTCTCATAAGCTATTATTGGACTGTTTGTGTACAACTAACCTTTTACCACAAACAATAATCCTTTCAAAGAGACTGGTCTAGTTTATTTGGTTATTTGCCAGGCTCGTTAGCCATGACAAAATTGTAGCTCTACGTGTCAAACGTGAAGGGAAACTTTGAAAATAGAGACGTGAAATTTGCTGACACAGATGTGGTTTGGAGAACCCCACGTGGTGGCATTTGTAGCAAAAAAAAACATTGAGCATTGACCACTGCAAAACCCAGACCTGTGATTATAAAATTCAAATTATGATAAAATATTTTATTTAAAGATTAATGTATTTATTTTTTTGTCTAAATTATGTATGTATATTTCATCAATATTTTGTAGAATCCTTTTTTTTGACATCATTCGTCCCCTGGATGAATCTCACTAGAGTTATATTTCACAACATTTTATTCGATAAGATAAAGCCTATATCTACCATTAAGATTTTTTGCATGATGTTATACGTTATTTTCATGACAATTACGCACATTTTCTTCACAAATTCTCATTACTGTAATGTTTCTGCATGGTAAAAAAAAATATTGTTGGTTTAAGTTACCTGGCTGCCTTAAATTTTGAGTTCATTGAAATGAAAATTTTGAGTTAATACAATGAAGGAGACTGGTTTAATCAACAGAAACTCAAAATATTATGTTATCTGAACCACATTAATTATCTAAGCTGATTTGACATAAAAAAAAATAGTTGTGATATTGTGTGGAGGTTTTGTAATTCTCATTATTCTCAATGATTCTTTTTAGAGTCATATTTCTGTACTACAAATATGTTAATTTAAAAAAAAAAATTTAAATGTTTTATGTCCAATTTATTTACTTTATTTTTTCACTTCACAGTAATGAAAATACTAAGAAATATCACAATGCAAAAAATCTTCATGGTCCTTACTGATTTTTATTTTGGGGTGAAATATGATTTGAGATTTTTGTGAGATTTAAGGCCTACCAAGGACGATAATGATAACGATAAAGATAGATCTAAAAATCATTCTAAATATTAAAGAATAGCAGAGTCCACACCACAACTATAAAGATAACGGCACTGAGAAACAATATCGTTGGAATCGCTTTTAGAGCGATTTTTTTTTTTTCAGTTGATGAACGATAAAAACATTGACAGCCAATCAGTATTCACCTTGATTTAACGAGCTTGAGCATTTAAAGCGACGGACAACAAAACTGCAGCGCGTGCTTATAATAAACAACGATATCGTCTGTTGTTGTGGACGCTAATATAGTTATCTTTATAGTTATCGTTCTTGGTGTGAACGGGCCTTTACCTACTTCTTTATCTCAAAGGCTACGACTGTCCATCAAACAACATAAACGCTGTTTCCACCAACATTCCCTTCCTCTCATGGAGAGAGATGCTTGAACAGAATTCACTGTGAACTGAAGTGAAACTGTACATTCATTCTCATACTTGTTTGTACATTACTGAATTCTCAGTATCTCTTCCTGAAGTCACCAGTACTGTTTGGTTTGTTATACACCTCTAGAGTTATTAGTTAACAAACTAAAGCCTCTTTCCTTGAACTAGTATTAAGAGGTCACACAGTGATTTTTCCATTGTGTTCCTCTCATGCTGAGCTGACATTAGAAACTATTTAAACCTTATTCTGGTGTATTCATGGCATGCTGTAAGTACGCTATGCAGTGCATGCATAAAGGTTTCAGCGTTAAAGTGTTCTTTTATTTCATAAATTGTATAAATATCCCAGTGAGAGTTACTGAGTAAAAAGTATTAGAAAGAATTACTCAGAAGAATAGCATTGGATTGTTATTATAATTGTTTTACTCATTGAAGAGTATGAAATTGACTTCGTCCAACTTGTGTTTTGTTGCCTTTATGAGAGTTTTAAATCTAAAGCAATAAATAGTTCTTTGTTTCTTTTTTACGATGTTTAATGTACATTTGCACACTGAGAGAAGAAATAAGTTGCAGTTTACCTAGTGCTGTCAAATCGATTAATCACGCATCTAACATAAAGGTTTTTGTTTCTATAATATGTGTGTGTGTGTGTGTGTATATATATATATATATACACACACACACACACACACACATAAACAAAAACCTTTACGCTAGATGCGCAATTAATCGATTTGACAGCACTAATTTTACCTCAACTGACATTCTTGTATATGAAATTTGACTAGTATTTACTTCAACTGAAACCAAAACGTGGGCATTGCGAGCTCTGTACTGCGGCGTAAGATGTTGTATCATGACCAAAGTTACAACACATGGAACTAAATTTGTGAGTGAACACATCGGCCAAAGCCTTTTGCACTTTGATTTGTCTGTTTAATTCTCATGTTCCTCTCTTATTGCGCAGGGACTCTGTTTTGTGGGGGTGGGGATGCTGTTGCTGCTTGAATCTAATGAAATTCCTTTGAGCGTGCTGCTGGGATTTCCATCCAGCTCTGTAATCTGCTTTTAATGTTCACTGTAGTTTCTACTGAGGAACTCTACGGTAGAGATGTTGTGCAGGTTCCCCTTGTTTGATAAATGTAAGTTTTCAGGATGCACGGTTGCATTTTCAACTCTCCATTTACTTTTCGGGTCATGACCTATATTGACCTTTCAAACAGTTCAGGGTGTTATATTGCATACTAAGCACACTTTGTTTTGGGTTCACTACATAAAGAGTGAGAACACTCTTGTCTTCCATTACAAGAGTGAAATAGTGAAAAAGGATTCATTAAAACAAAAACAAAAAAAAATCTTCCCTTTTTCCTTTTCTCAAGTTGCTCCTCTTTAAAGGGAAATGCAAAAATGTACTGTACCTCCCAAGAACACAATCGTATTTAAAGCAATGTGTATATAGTATTTTGTATTTCTGTTTGAATTCTGATGATGTAAATGAGATATTTCTCTAATAAACACCTCTTTTACTCAGTCTGTTTAGTGAATTTATACCAGTGGCAAAAACTTTTGTAAGATATAAAATATTACGGTCAGTTTTTAACTTATAACTCTTTCTTTGTTACTCTAGCCGCTAGAATCGTTTAAAATCGGCGAATGTTTAAATAAAACCTCTCTGTTTTCGACTACACAACAAATAAAGGCGTTTATTTTTTTCAAAGAGCCTTGAGAAGGTGCTAATCACACACAGGCTGACGCTTCTCGGTGCCGTTATAGGTGTGGTTTACCAAGCCAGTCCGTTCTCCGATTGGTCAAGCGAGAACTTGCCGTTCTGTCATTGGTCCAACATTGACACGACGTAGCATCCGTGCGAAAAAAGAAACCGTGTTCATTGTGGCTCCAGAGTTCGGGGGCACATCCGTGCCTGTTTCTTAAGAATCTTGGAGCCATCATGGCGGCCGGACCGAGCCAGTTTCCCTCACCGTTTTATATGAAAACAAGTGAAAAAGTAGGAGGGTAGCAGCAACAACATCAGCAGCGTCACATGATTCATAAAGCCAGGCTGTCCTGTTCCAATATGGTGGTCAGCTTGGCGGAGCTGCGTCTCCCGTTGATCATATCGTTCCTGTGCGGGTTCGGAACCTGCAGCCTTCAAGAAGTGCAGGTTTTCGGGCTGCGCCTGGAAGACGCCAGCGAGCGGGTGTACCTGCGCGAACGGGTCGTCGTAGCTCCACACGGGACCACTTTCAAGCTCAGATTGTTTGGGTCCTACCTGTCCAATGAGACCTGGCCGTGGGTCGCGTTCGCCGCGGCTGGAGGCGGTTCGGGTGACCCGTGCCCGCTGGAGGAGCGCCGCAGGTCCGCTGCGTTTAAGGTGCTCGGACCGTACGGCATGGATGAGGAAAATGAGGAAAACAGCAGGCTTCTGGAGGTCCAGACCGAGCCTGCAGCATCCGAAACGGAGAATAAAGATGCAGAGCCTGTTTTCCATCACATGTGCGTCTTAAAGGGCCAGACGTGGGAGTCATTCGGGTCGGACAGGTTTCTTATTAAGGACCCGGGTGTACCATCTGATTACATTCCGTTATGGGGGTTGGTTTTGGTGCTCGTGCTTCTGGTTTTGATTTGCAGTGTGGTCAGATGCTTGAATCTGAGTTTGCTGTGGCTGGACCCACTGGAGCTGTATGTTCTGCACAGCTGCGGTTCAGAGGATGAAAAGCGGGCGGCCAAGCGCCTCAAGCCCATCCGGAGGAGAGGGAACGTTTTGGTGTGCTCGCTCCTGTTCATTTGTGCATTGGGTCACTCTGTGCTTGGTGTTTTGTTGTACCGCCTCTATGGGTCCATCCTCCCCGCTGTGTTCACTAGTGGCTTCCTCGTATTCCTCTTGGCTGAGTTGGTTCCTCACATTGTATGTTCGGGCTATGGGTTTCAGATGGCACAGGGTTTGATATGGCTGGCCCAGATCTGCCTCATTCTGACATGTCCACTTTCCTGTCCTCTCGGACTCCTGCTGGACTTGATCCTCCACCGGGACGTGAGCACCTGTGGCATCCGTGAGAAAACCATGGAAATGATTCGGACTAGTGTGAACGATCCATATAATGAGTTTGTCAAGGTGGAGTTCAGTAAGGGCGCTCTCAGGACCAAAACAGTGGAGGATATCTTGACCCCGCTGAAAGATTGCTTCATGCTGCCTTCCACGGCTGTGCTGGACTTCAACACCATGTCCGAGATCATGCAGAGCGGCTACACTCGCGTCCCTGTCTACGAAGAGGAGAGGTCCAATATCGTCGAGATCCTGTACGTGAAAGACTTGGCGTTGGTTGACCCAGAGGACCGCACTCCCATGACCACCATCACCAAGTTCTACAACCATCCTCTGCATTTTGTTTTTAATGACACCAAGCTGGATGCAATGCTGGAAGAATTCAAAAAAGGCATGTCAAATCCTAAGCAGATGCCTTCAAACCACATGTATCAGTGTACGACCGTTATTTGACCAGTTATCTGCAGTTATTGCTATTGGCCTGTTTAGGCCCATATTGAATGCATATAATATTTGGGGTTTTATTTTCATCAAACATTTTTATTATTAATTCAAGTATTAATTCTTATTATTATAATACACTGCCCAGCCCAAAAAATAAAAAATGGATTTAAACAGGCAAGTGCTTCTATGATTGGATCATTATTGCAGTGAGTATTGTTTCTAGCATGTTATATGTTTGGCAACAGTTCTTCTAACCCTAATTGAGGGAGTGTGTAGCTTTTCATTTCTTAAACAACCATGTAGGAAAACACATCATGGCCACATTCTAGGATGACAATGTCAAGATTCATCAGGCTCAAAGCAAGATCTTGACCAAAAAGTGTTGCACCTCTTGATGGAAATCAATGTTGTGATGTTATTTCCATCAAGAGGTGGATGAATTTTTGGTCAAGATCTTGTATCGACAATGCAAGAGTCCAGCACTCTGTAAAGTCTCCTCCAGCACATCCCAAAGACTTTCAATGAATTTAAGGCTGATTCATGTGTGGAAATGATCCTTAATGCTCCCTCACAACCATTCTTTCACAGTTTGAGCCTGATGAATCTTGACATTGTCATGCTGGAATATGGCCATGATGTGTCTTCCTACATGGTTGTTTAAGAAATGAAAAGCTACACACTCCATCAATTAGGGTTAGAAGAACTGTTGCCAGACATATAACATGCTAGAAACATAATAATCACTGCAATAATGATCCAATCATTGACTCTTAAGCATTTGCCTGTTTAAATCCAAACAGTGACTTTTTTTTTTTGGCCGGGCACTGTGTAATAATAGTATATTAAATAATAAATATATTTAAACGTGTATATTTGTATTATTGTTGTTGTTGTTGTTGTTGTTGTTGTTATTAATCTGTCAGAATGGGTTAGTAGTGTTTTAATAACTTCAATCAATTCAAGACAATCAATATTTTAGCAATTATCTGCAATTATTTTTGTTGGCCTGATTAGGCTGATATTGAATGCATATAATTGATTGGGCTTTTATTTTCAAACATTTTTATTTAATTATTTTTTAATATATTATTTATTATTATTATTATTACTATTCAAATATGAACTATTCAAATATTAAAAATGTATTTAAATGTTTATACTTTTATTATTTTTATTAATCTGTCAGAATGGGTAGTGTTTTGATTACATAATCATAATCAGATACCTTCAAAGTAGATGTATTAATGTGCAAATTTTATTAATTCATTATTTTGCCATTTATCTGCAATTATTTCTGTTGGCCTAATTAGGCCTATATTGAATGCAAATAAATATTTGGGCTTTTATTTTCACAAAACATTTTATTAAATATTTTATTACTTTCTTCATTTTTATGTTATAATACAGCTAAAACATCTATCTGTTTATATATCAGTGTTTATTACACATCTTTCTTTAATACTTGATTCTGCTCACTGAATTTTTTTTTTCAAATATTTTTTTCAAATATTTATTGTATAATAGGAATTTTCTTTCGATTAATAATATTAATTAATATAGTTTTCCAGCATCCCTCCTCCTCACTCTCGATTATTCTCGATGGAGGGAGTACTCTGGGTTTGGGCCAAATTCCGATCTCAGTCCTTTCCCCCGGACAGCATGCCAAATATGCATATTCCATACCCTATCTGATTATATGTAAGTGCAAACTAGTTAAAGTCATCACAAAGCTTCTTCCTCTAAAGCATATGTTCTCTCTCTGTCCTCACAGGAAACTCGCACCTGGCCATCGTTCAGAAGGTGAATAATGAGGGTGAAGGAGATCCGTTCTACGAGGTTCTGGGGCTGGTGACGCTGGAGGACGTTATTGAGGAGATCATCAAATCTGAGATCCTGGATGAGTCTGATGGTTACAGTGAGTAGCTGTGTGCTGTGTTTTTAAGTTGATCCCTGTTGCATCATTTGAACGGAATTATAATGCGTTTTGTCTTATTCCACAGTGGACATGAAGGTGAAGCGTCCGATGGCCCCGTTGGAGATTCCCCTGGAGCCGCGCAGCGTTCATGACGAGTTCTCCATCTTTAAACCTCCTGAGGGTGAACCGAAGATCCGCACCTCTCCTCAACTGTTGCTGGCCACCCACCGCTTCCTGTCCCGAGGTCTGCCTGCTTCAATATGTGTTACAGGGATTTTTATTATCGTTAAGGTGTCAGGGTTCCCATGGCCTTGGAAAAATCAGGGAATTTTAGAATAGTCAGTGTATTTATTTTCTTCTAGTTTCTCTCGCTAGAAATAGCTCTTTGTGTGATCTCTGTAAAATGATATTTACAATTCTTATCCAGTATTCACGTACAACAAAAATGATGGAAATGCATTTGTCAGAAGGGAACCCTTCAGTGCATTTGGATGCTAAAACTCTTTTAACCATGGTAAAATCATTAGTACTCAGCCTCGAGTGACTTATTCTTCTCAAGGGTAAAATGTAAAAAAAAAATATATATATATATTTTTTTTATGAAGCATATAAAACAGATAAAAGATAAAAGACACCCTTGCTAAAAATTGCTTTAATAATAATAATCTAAAAAAAATTCTCATTATTGTTAATTAAACGGATAGCTCACCCAAAAATGAAAATTCTGTCATGATTTACTCACCCTCAAGTTGTTCCAAACCTGTATGAATTTCTTTCTTCTGTTGAACACAAAAGAAGATATTTTGAAGAATATGGGTAACCAAACAGTTGACTTCAAAAGTATTTTTTCCCATACTATGGAAGTTAATGGGGCCCAAACTGTTTGGTTTCTGACATTCTTCAAAATACCTTCTTTTGTGTTCAGCAGGAAAAAAAATTTTATACAGGTTTGGAACAACTTGAGGGTGAGTAAATCATGACAGAATTTTCATTTTTGGGTGAACTATCCCTTTAACGCTGTCAAAGCAACTTGTCATATGTATATACAAACCCAATTCCAAAAAAGTTGGGACACTGTACAAATTGTGAACAAAAACAGAATGCAATGATGTGGAAGTTTCAAATTTCAATATTTTATTCAGAACACAACATAGATGACATATCAAATGTTTAATCTGAGAAAATGTATCATTTTAAGGGAAAAATAAGTTGATTTTAAATTTCATGGCATCAGCACATGTCAAAAAAGTTGGGACAAGGCCATGTTTACCACTGTGTGGCATCCCCTCTTCTTTTTATAACAGTCTGCAAACGTCTGGGGACTGAGGAGACAAGTTGCTCAAGTTTAGGAATAGGAATGTTGTCCCATTCTTGTCTAATACAGGCTTCTAGTTGCTCAACTGTCTTAGGTCTTCTTTGTCGCATCTTCCTCTTTATGATGCGCCAAATGTTTTCTATGGGTGAAAGATCTGGACTGCAGGCTGGCCATTTCAGTACCCGGATCCTTCTTCTACACAGCCATGATGTTGTAATTGATGCAGTATGTGGTCTGGCATTGTCATGTTGGAAAATGCAAGGTCTTCCCTGAAAGAGACGACTTCTGGATGGGAGCATATGTTGTTCTAGAACTTGGATATACCTTTCAGCATCTTTCAGCATTGATGGTGCCTTTCCAGATGTGTAAGCTGCCCATGCCACACGCACTCATGCAACCCCATACCATCAGAGATGCAGGCTTCTGAACTGAGCGCTGATAACAACTTGGGTTGTCCTTGTCCTCTTTAGTCCGGATGACATGGCGTCCCAGTTTTCCAAAAAGAACTTCAAATTTTGATTCGTCTGACCACAGAACAGTTTTCCACTTTGCCACAGTCCATTTTAAATGAGCCTTGGCCCAGAGAAAACGCCTGCGCTTCTGGATCATGTTTAGATATGGCTTCTTTTTTGACCTATAGAGTTTTAGCCGGCAACGGCGAATGGCACGGTGGATTGTGTTCACCGACAATGTTTTCTGGAAGTATTCCTGAGCCCATGTTGTGATTTCCATTACAGTAGCATTCCTGTATGTGATGCAGTGCCGTCTAAGGGCCCGAAGATCACGGGCATCCAGTATGGTTTTCCGGCCTTGACCCTTACGCACAGAGATTGTTCCAGATTCTCTGAATCTTTGGATGATATTATGCACTGTAGATGAGGATAACTTCAAACTCTTTGCAATTTTTCTCTGAGAAACTCCTTTCTGATATTGCTCCACTATTTTTCGCCGCAGCATTGGGGGAATTGGTGATCCTCTGCCCATCTTGACTTCTGAGAGACACTGCCACTCTGAGAGGCTCTTTTTATACCCAATCATGTTGCCAATTGACCTAATAAGTTGCAAATTGGTCCTCCAGCTGTTCCTTATATGTACATTTAACTTCTCCGGTCTCTTATTGCTACCTGTCCCAACTTTTTTGGAATGTGTAGCTCTCATAAAATCCAAAATGAGTCAATATTTGGCATGACATTTCAAAATGTCTCACTTTCAACATTTGATATGTTATCTATATTCTATTGTGATTTAAAATATAAGTTTATGAGATTTGTAAATTATTGCATTCCTTTTTTATTCACAATTTGTACAGTGTCCCAACTTTTTTGGAATCGGGTTTGTAATTGTACTGATGTATGGTCAGATCTTCAAACGTGGGTCATCCAATGTTAGAGCAATCTCTTCCTCTACTGTTATGTTTATATACAATATACACTACCATTCAAAACTTTGGGTCAATAAGAATTTTTTTTTTTTTTTTTTTTTTTTTTTTTTTGAAAAATTCATAGTTTTATTCTGCAAGGACTCATTTAATTGATCAAAAGTGACTGTAACGACATTTATAATGTTACAAAAAATCTTGAAAAAATGAAAAAAACATTTAAAAATATTACATTGTAAAATACATTAAAAATAGGGTTAGTTCATCCAAAAATAAAAATTATGTCATTAATTCCTCACCCTCATGTCGTTCCAAACCCGTAAGACCTTCGTTCATCTACGGAACACAAATGAAGATCTTTTTGATGAAATCCGAGAGCTCTCTGACCCCACATAGACAACAACACAACGACCACTTTCAAAGCCCAAAAAGGTAGTAAAAACAATGTTAAAACAGTCCATGTGACTCCAGTGGTTCAACCTTAATGTTATGAAGCAATGAGAATACATGTGCGCAAAAAACAAACAAAAATAATGACTTTATTCAACAATTTCTTCTCTTCTGTGTCATTCTCCTACACTGTTAAAGTAGTAAATACAGTACAGCGCTTCCGGGTTCCGGCTCTGTATTGGCTGGCGCTGTTAACGTGAGCCCTACGATCCATGCGTGTGATGCTGACGCAGGAGCTTTATTTTAAATTGTAATAATATGACAGTTTTTAATGTACTGTTTTTAATGTATAACCAGCAGCCATATCACCCTGTAGCCCAAGACTGGTTGCCCACTGAAGCTAAGCAGGGTTGAGCCTGGATGGGAGACCTCCTGGGAAAACCAGGTTGCTGCTGGAAGAGGTGTTAAGCCCCGGGTAAACTTCAATTTCCGCGTTCGGACGCGTCTCGCGCACAGTCGTGTCCGCACAGCTTTCAAAGTATACTCAACCGCGGATGAGCGCGGATGGCCAAGTTCGACACATGCGCAGTACAATTGTTGTGACTCTTCTGCCTTTCTTGCGCATGCGCTGTTGTACGTGCACTGGCCGTGCGGTCTCTCAAATTGGGCTGCCTTTCTTGCGCATGCGCTGTTGTACACGGACAGTCTGCGCGGTCTCAAAAATTGGGCTGCACGCGAACGGGGTGTGCGGATGCTCGCGAACCCTCCTGATGACAAAAATTACGTCACGCGGACGGCCGAAGTATACTTTGGGCTTTAGTGCGGCCAACAGGGAGTGCTCACCCTGTGGTCTGTGTGGGTCCTAACGCCCCAGTATAGTGATGGGGACACTATACTGTAACAAGCACCGTCCTTCAGATGAGACGTTAAACCGAGGTCCTGTCTCTCTGTGGTCATTAAAAATCCCATGGCACTTCTTGTAAAGAGTAAGGGTGTAACCCTGGTGTCCTGGCCAAATTCCCTCCATTGGCCCTTACCAATCATGGCCTCTTAATAATCCCCATCCATTGAAATGGCTCTATCACCCTCTCTCTCCTCTCCACCTATAGCTGGTGTGTGGTGAGTGCACTGGCGCCGTTGTACTGTGGCTGCCGTCGCATCATCCAAGTGGATGCTGCACACTGGTGGTGGTTGAGGAGAGACCCCTGACATGGTTGTAAAGCGATTTGGGTGTACAGTAGTACATATGAAAGCGCTATATAAATGCCTCATTCATTCATACTGTATTTGATCAAATAAATGCAGCCTGAAAGAGACACAAAATCTTACCAACCCCTAACTGTATATTTTGTTAGCCTGACAAGAAGAAAGTGCTCAACTTTTAAAGGACATTCCCAGTCTCTCGGATCAATGGCGGGACGATTTGTGCTCGTTATGTGCTGGTTAATGGAGGGGATTTTATATGATTTTATATTTATATTATTTTTATATGTTTCAGAGGTGGAACATTTCAGCCCCCAGCGCGTGTCAGAGAGAGTCTTATTTCATCTGCTGAGGCACCCGAGCGTCAACCAAGAAGTGAAGTTTGACCCCGGGAACCGGCTCAGTCCTGATCACTACCTGTACACGCGGAACCATCCTGTGGATTACTTCATTCTGCTGCTGCAGGTACGAGAGCCCACACCACAGCACAAACTTCATCTGTACGCATGGCGGTGTTTATGGACATTTGTTCCATGTAAGGCACTTTATAAACAATGTTGATAAATGCAATCTAAATATGATATTATTACTATTAGTATTAGTAATATTTAAAATATTAACATTTAAAATATTTTTCAATAGTTGATCATTTGACATTGATAATAATTACTGTTATTATTATTATTTAAAAAAAGTATAGTTATATTTAAAATATTTTACAAATAAATAAATAAATACATTTATAAATGAATTATTTATTAGTATTAATCTGTCAGAATGTGTTAAGTGAGGGATAATGTACATCCAGCCAGTTGTTATTGCAGAATAAACCCCGACGCGAAACGTTTAGATAATGAAATATTTCATGTCAAATTATTTACTGACTCTTTAAACGCAAAGCTTCTGCGGAGGGAGCAGTTGCTAGTAAGCGGGAAAAGTTCAAACTAGACGGACATTTAAGGGATACGGTACAGTCGTACCTCTTATCACATTTCGCCATATAAATAATTATGGGGATAAGAGAGATTGATTTGAGATTAAACTGTTTTAAAATCGTACCTGTTTGTTATCTTATAATCCATTACAATGTACAAAACAATCATCGAAAAATGCAGCAGCTGCGTTTGTATGAAACAAGAGCGCGAGTCTGTGATACCGGATGCATGATTCAGTTACCCAGATGAGCCTGTGTTATCAGTTTTTATCGGTTATTGTGGGGAATAACATATTGCTGGATGGCGTGATTGACCAATCAGAATCAAGTATTCCACAGAGCCTTGTAGTAATAGTGTTTAAACTTGTTTTGAAGCTGGAAGAGCTTGATTTCTTATTATAAATTCACATTCTTGATCTTGGAGTATGTAAGGTGCTTTATAAGCACTGGCGTAAATAATAGTGTTAATAAATATACAATATTAAAATATGATATTAGTAGTAGTATTTTTATTATTAAAATATTACCATTTAAAATAAAGTTTTAAATATATTTTAATATTTGATAATTTAATATTGCTAATTTAATAATAAATGCTTGATCACACCAAGGACGATAACTATACAGATAACGATAAAGATATAGTGCTAAAAATCATTCAAAACACCACACCACAGCTATAACGATAACGAAATGATATCGTTGGAATCACTTTCAGAACTGTTTTATCCAACAGCTGATGAACGATAAAAACACTGACAGCCAATCAGAATCTATCCTGCTTTAAAGAGCTCGAGCATTTAAAGTGACAGACGACAAAACAGCAGCGCACGCTTAGAATAAACAGAACGATATTGTCCGCTGGGGTGGACGCTAATATAGTTTTTATACATCTTTATAGTTATCGTTATCGTTCTTGGTGTGAACGGCCCTTAATAATAATAATAATAATAATAATAATAATAATAATTAATAATATGTAATAATAATCAACTTTTATTGTTATTATTTTAACTATTTAAATTATATTTAAAACATTTTACAAATAAATAAATATTTAAACATTGATAAATTAAATATTTGTTATTAATAATCTGTCAGAATGTGTTAGTAGTGTTTTGATTACTTTTTTCTGTAAGCTGGAAGAGCTCAATTTATCATTATAATTTCACATTCTTGATCATGGCCCTGTCCATTTGTACAAGGGAGATTTGTCTGGGCATATTTCAGCCCAAAATAATAATAGGTCACGTAAATGTAAAATAATAATCATATATCATAATTATAACAAAATATGGTCACGCTTTAGTTTAGGGTCCAATTCTCACTATTAACCAACGATTAACTTTTGCCTCAATTATCTCCTTATTACTGCTTATTAATAGTTAGTAAGGTAAGTTTCGGTATTGGGGATGTAGAATATGGTCATGCAGAATAAGGCATTAATATGTGTGGGGTTAGGGTTATGGCTGTTTTAACAGCTTCTCATCATCTGAAAGCTGAATAAATAAGCTTTCCATTGATGTATGGTTTGTTAGGATAGGACAATATTTGGCCGAGATACAACTATTTGAAAATCTGGAATCTGAGGGTGCAAAAAAATCAAAATATTGAGAAAATCGCCTTTTAAAGTTGTCCAAATGAAGTCTTTAGCAACGCATATTACTACTAATAATAAATTTTTTTTAATATATTTACGGCAGGAAATTTACAAAATATCTTCATGGAACATGATCTTAATATCCTAATGATTTTTGGCATAAAAGAAAAATGGATAATTTTGACCCATACAATGTATTGTTGGCTATTGCCACAAATATACCCGTGCGACTTATGACTGGTTTTGTAGTCCAGGGTCACATATTAGAATGATTTCTGAAGGATCATGTGACATGATAAAGACTGGAGTCATGATGCTGAAAATTCATCTTAAAAATATATTCATATAGCGAAAACAACTAATACTAGTACTAATAAACAGCCAATATCATAGTAATATGCATGCTAATAAGCAACTAGTTAATAGTGAGAATTGGACCCTAAACTAAAGTGTAACCTAAAATATTATATGGCATATTTATATTTATTGAAATTAATAGTTTGAAAAATGTGAGATTAACCAGCAAGATATTTGTGTGCATGTTTGTGTGTGTGTAGGGCCGTGTGGAGGTGGAGATCGGGAAAGAGGGTTTAAAGTTTGAAAACGGCGCGTTCACCTACTACGGCGTCTCTGCGCTCACAGCTCCCTCCTCAGGTACGTGATTTATGATAATCACAGATCAAATCTAAATCCATCATTCTAATCATCCATTTATAATGCTGCTTAACAAAAATAAAGAACGCTGACTGAATGTTGGCTTCAAAATTCATGATAGTCAAAGACATTCCTTAAGCTGTAGGGCAACAAAACCAAAACGGCTATATGGGACTATTGTGTAAATGTTGATGTTCCACCTAACCAGTCACGCCACAAACTTTCAAAGTTTTTCTGTCCTCTTTTCATCCAATTAGAACATAGTTGATTAATATACAGTTCAGTGGATTGGAATTTTAAACCAATGAGATTTTACTGTGGGCGGGGCTACCAACAAAACAGCAAAAATGTAAAGCAAACATCTGACAGATATCTTCCAGTGGTTCAGTTTTTGCAGTAGCAGTTGTTTAGGTCACAAAACCCAGATAAACATCTGATTAAGTGATAAGATTTATCACTTGTTGTTTTATTGCGTAACACCTGATTAGGTCCACAGTGTTATTGCACTGCCATGAATGTTCTGGTATATTGACTGTAATGATTGTCCGTGTGATCAGTCCACCAGTCTCCGGTGTCCACGCAGCGTCAGTCCCCCAGAGACCCCTTTGAGCTGGGAGAAGCCACCAGCCCATCCAGCTACTGTCCCGACTACACAGTACGAGCCCTCACAGACCTGCAGCTAATCAAGGTGAGCTCAGGCAGAACACCACACACAGCTCTCCTTTTACTTCCTTTGTGCTCATTCTCATTTTTTGCAATATGTATGCATTCATATTTGATCACTGAGCATTGATTATAAATCTAAATTTACTTTCATAATACATGTTCCTAGTCTAATTGTGCATGATTCCTCAATGCATGTTTTTAATCAAATTTTTCTCAATATAGAAATGTATTTTTTTTAGTAAAATATTTATTTTAAATTGTTTAAATATTAAAACATTGATAATTTTATCACTGTTGTTGTTATTTTAACATTTAAAATGTTAAATGTATTTAATAATATATTAATATATTTAAAATATATTTAAATACTCAAACATTATTTATATACTCAAACATAATAAAATTTAATTACAAATAATTACAAATTAAATGTTAAATATATTTAATATATTATTATTTTATTATTTTAACATTGAAATATATTTTTTAAATATTTAAATTCTTAAACATTGGTCATTTAATTACTATTGTTGATATTTTACCATTTAAAATTACATTTTAGATCTATTTAATAATGTATTCATATAAAATGATATATTGTATGTATGTATTATATATATATATATATATATATCCAAACAAACTAATTTAATTACTGTTGTGGTTGTTATTTTATCATAATATATAAAATTATATTATATTAAATATTTATATTTATTATTTTTTAACATTTCAATATGTTTTAATACTCAAACATTTCTAATTTAATTACTGTTGTTGATGTTATTTGTTATTTTAACATTTAAAAAATTATATTTAATAATATATTATTATTATTATTATTATTATTATTATTATTATAACATTTAAAAATATTTTACAATATATTTAAATGCTCAAAAATTTTTTTCATTACTATTGTTGTTGTTATTTTAACATTTAAAATTTAAATGTTAAATATATTTAATAATATATTTATATAAAATGATTTGCCCACTTACAAAGCATGTAGAAGTCTGTAATTTTTATCATAGGTACACTTCAACTGTGAGAGACGGAATCTAAAACAAAAATCCAGAAAATCACATTGTATGATTTTTAATTAATTAATTTGCATTTTATTGCATGACATAAGTATTTGATACATCAGAAAAGCAGAACTTAATATTTGGTACAGAAACCTTTGTTTGCAATTACAGAGATCATACGTTTCCTGTAGTTCTTGACCAGGTTTGCACACACTGCAGCAGGGATTTTGGCCCACTCCTCCATACAGACCTTCTCCAGATCCTTCAGGTTTCGGGGCTGTCGCTGGGCAATACGGACTTTCAGCTCCCTCCAAAGATTTTCTATTGGGTTCAGGTCTGGAGACTGGCTAGGCCACTCCAGGACCTTGAGATGCTTCTTACGGAGCCACTCCTTAGTTGCCCTGGCTGTGTGTTTCGGGTCGTTGTCATGCTGGAAGACCCAGCCACGACCCATCTTCAATGCTCTTACTGAGGGAAGGAGGTTGTTGGCCAAGATCTCGCGATACATGGCCCCATCCATCCTCCCCTCAATACGGTGCAGTCGTCCTGTCCCCTTTGCAGAAAAGCATCCCCAAAGAATGATGTTTCCACCTCCATGCTTCACGGTTGGGATGGTGTTCTTGGGGTTGTACCCATCCTTCTTCTTCCTCCAAACACGGCAAGTGGAGTTTAGACCAAAAAGCTCTATTTTTGTCTCATCAGACCACATGACCTTCTCCCATTCCTCCTCTGGATCATCCAGATGGTCATTGGCAAACTTCAGATGGGCCTGGACATGCGCTGGCTTGAGCAGGGGGACCTTGCGTGCGCTGCAGGATTTTAATCCATGACATGATTTAATCCAGGATCCATTAATCCATCCATGTAGTGTGTTACTAATGGTTTTCTTTGAGACTGTGGTCCCAGCTCTCTTCAGGTCATTGACCAGGTCCTGCCGTGTAGTTCTGGGCTGATTCCTCACCTTCCTCATGATCATTGATGCCCCACGAGGTGAGATCTTGCATGGTGCCCCAGACCGAGGGAGATTGACCGTCATCTTGAACTTCTTCCATTTTCTAATAATTGCGCCAACAGTTGTTGCCTTCTCACCAAGCTGCTTGCCTATTGTCCTGTAGCCCATCCCAGCCTTGTGCAGGTCTACAATTTTATCCCTGATGTCCTTACACAGCTCTCTGGTCTTGGCCATTGCGGAGAGGTTGGAGTCTGTTTGATTGAGTGTGTGGACAGGTGTCTTTTATACAGGTAACAAGTTCAAACAGGTGCAGTTAATACAGGTAATGAGTGGAGAACAGGAGGGCTTCTTTAAGAAAAACGAACAGGTCTGTGAGAGCTGGAATTCTTACTGGTTGGTAGGTGATCAAATACTTATGTCATGCAATAAAATGCAAATTAATTATTTAAAAATCATACAATGTGATTTTCTGGATTTTTGTTTTAGATTCCGTCTCTCACAGTTGAAGTGTACCTATGATAAAAATTACAGACTTCTACATGCTTTGTAAGTGGGCAAACCTGCAAAATCGGCAGTGTATCAAATACTTGTTCTCCCCACTGTGTGTGTGTGTATGTATATGTATATGTATATGTATATATACACTCACCTAAAGGATTATTAGGAACACCTGTTCAATTTCTCATTAATGCAATTATCTAATCAACCAATCACATGACAGTTGCTTCAATGCATTTAGGGGTGTGGTCCTGGTCAAGACAATCTCCTGAACTCCAAACTGAATGTCAGAATGGGAAAGAAAGGTGATTTAAGCAATTTTGAGCGTGGCATGGTTGTTGGTGCCAGACGGGCCGGTCTGAGTATTTCACAATCTGCTCAGTTACTGGGATTTTCACGCACAACCATTTTTACAGTTTACAAAGAATGGTGTGAAAAGGGAAAAACATCCAGTATGCGGCAGTCCTGTGGGCGAAAATGCCTTGTTGATGCTAGAGGTCAGAGGAGAATGGGCCGACTGATTCAAGCTGATAGAAGAGCAACTTTGACTGAAATAACCACTCGTTACAACCGAGGTATGCAGCAAAGCATTTGTGAAGCCACAACATGCACAACCTTGAGGCGGATGGGCTACAACAGCAGAAGACCCCACCGGGTACCACTCATCTCCACTACAAATAGGAAAAAGAGGCTACAATTTGCACGAGCTCACCAAAATTGGACAGTTGAAGACTGGAAAAATGTTGCCTGGTCTGATGAGTCTCGATTTCTGTTGAGACATTCAGATGGTAGAGTCAGAATTTGGCGTAAACAGAATGAGAACATGGATCCATCATGCCTTGTTACCACTGTGCAGGCTGGTGGTGGTGGTGTAATGGTGTGGGGGATGTTTTCTTGGCACACTTTAGGCCCCTTAGTGCCAATTGGGCATCGTTTAAATGCCACGGCCTACCTGAGCATTGTTTCTGACCATGTCCATCCCTTTATGACCACCATGTACCCATCCTCTGATGGCTACTTCCAGCAGGATAATGCGCCATGTCACAAAGCTCGAATCATTTCAAATTGGTTTCTTGAACATGACAATGAGTTCACTGTACTAAAATGGCCCCCACAGTCACCAGATCTCAACCCAATAGAGCATCTTTGGGATGTGGTGGAACGGGAGCTTCGTGCCCTGGATGTGCATCCCACAAATCTCCATCAACTGCAAGATGCTATCCTATCAATATGGGCCAACATTTCTAAAGAATGCTTTCAGCACCTTGTTGAATCAATGCCACGTAGAATTAAGGCAGTTCTGAAGGCGAAAGGGGGTCAAACACAGTATTAGTATGGTGTTCCTAATAATCCTTTAGGTGAGTGTGTATATATATATATATATATATATATATATAATAAACTAATTTAATTACTGTTGTTTGTTGTTTTATCATTTAAAATTAAATGTTAAATGTATTTAATAATATATATATATATATATATATATATATATATATATATATATATATAAAATCATATATTATTTTAAATATTTATTTTTTTTACCATTTCAATATATTTTAATGTATATTTAAATACTCAAACATTTCTAATTTAATTTTTTCTAATTTAATTGCTATTGTTGTTATTATTTTAACATTTAAAATGTATTATTTAATAATATATTAATATAAAATGATATATTATATTAAATATTTATTTTTATTGTTATTTTACATTTAAAAAATATATTTAAATGCTCAAACATTGACAATTTCATAACTATTGATGATGTTATTTTTAACATTTATATTTAAAAAACTAAAAAAAATGTATCAATTAGAATAGATTTTTTTTATGGATAAATTTTTTTGAGACAGACATCATTACCTCTGAAGTGGTTAAGCGATGATGTATGCATTTAAATTACATAATGGAGTCTCACTTACAATCTCAGATTATTTCTGTATTTGCTTAACTATTTTAATATTTTGCAATAAAAATGAAATATTATTTTTATACCTCTAACCATGGAATATAGTTAGTTTTATAATGTACTGTTGTTTTTTATTTGATTTATGGAATTATAGTTCATTTCCCCCATGGAAGATTTGACGTTCACAGTGTTGTATTGTTTTCTCAAATCAAACTTTGTAATGTTGTGATCCCTCTCAGAGGTTTTTCATTATGGAACTTGTTATTGAAGAATTTTCCGAAACATTATTTGACTTTTTCGTCACACATGGATAATGTACTTGTGTGACCTTCCAAAATGTGTGACTTTCTGCTGTTAAAACCGTCCCGTGTCCCACAGGTGACCCGTCTGCAGTACCTCAACGCCTTGATGGCGTCCCGGGTCGCCCAGAGCCCCGACCCCCCTGAAATTAAGATCCTGCCCAACAGTCAAACGAAACTCCTGAACGAGAAAAACACTGCTCAAGGTAGATGGCATGAACACACCAGCACACATGCATGAAACCAGTCCAAACCAGAACATCGTTGTGTGACTCTGTGCTTTGATTTTGCGGTGTAAATTGACTATCATTGGAATGTTGTGGCGTCTAAACATGCAAGAACAAGTCCAGTGGGAATGTCTATAAAACCGTGTGTAGTGTGTTAAACAAGAGGCTTCTGTCTACATCCCTCTCTTCTGCTGAACTAAGACTGTGTTCTCTTTCTTTGTCTTTTTCTCTCCTTCCCTCATTTTCTCCTTCCTTTTGTCTCCATTAGACTTTCAGCTCCACTATTCATTCTTTGACGCAATTGACAACTACTGTTAGTGTACTTTGCATGAGGTAAATGCAAGTGATAAGCATGATATGTTAAGTTTGAAACATGTATCCCATCAGCACTTGAGGCATCACAGAGCGCCACCAGGTGGTTGGTGTGATACATCAGTGTATGCCAAATGATACGGATAGCGGTTACATTTGAATGCATCACTGATGTGAGCTTAAGTCAGTCTTTTTTTTTTTTTTTTTTTCTCAATTTTTTAATGCCACCGTTTTGCAATAACCCTCTTCTATATTAATGCTGTCTGTTGGCACCTCGACGTTAAACTCTCAGACAGGATATAAATGTTCAGGTAAGTCGTCTTATGAAGTTCCCTTTACTCTAACAAACTGCTTACTAATTACAGATGTTTTTGAGCCAATACATAAATAAACTTTGGTCAAAAATGCTTTGTACAATGTCCCTTTTAATATAGTAGGCTGATATTGGAAGCCTATATTAACAGTAAGGATGCACCGATACCACTTTTTTTCAGACCAAGTAAAAGTACTTACATTTGGGTACTTGCCGATACCAAGTACCGATATGAGTACTTAATATCATTACAGTTCTTCTAACAATGTTTTATTTTCATCAGATGTTTTTCACTTTCTGACTGTAACAAAGTAAATATACAACTTGATGCTGTTGCTGACATTTTAACATTCAACTTTTCAACATTTTCCTAAACAAACATGGCACTGCTGCCCATTTCACGTAAATGTAACCTGTAACACATTCAATGGATTTCAGTACCACACAACATAGTAGCAGAACAACTGAAATTTTATTTTATCATATGTTAGTACAGTACTAAAGACTAAGCCTTTTTCGGAAAAGTAAGAAGCAGGTTCTTTTTGATGAAAAGAAGCTTTCTCTGCATTATCAGCTATTCTGTTTTCATCTACAATGTGACACTGAGCTAAACAGTAGGGATGTGCGAGACTAGCCGACTAGTCGATTAAAGTTAGTGCTGCTGAGTCGACTTGGAAAATACTAGTCGTTTGTTGAGTCGTTTTTTTGTTTTGTTTTGTTTTGTTTTTTTGCTTTATATATATTTTTTTTTTTACAAAGGCTATGTTTAAATTACCGTCGTGTTAATGTTATATCTTGAAATTAATATATTATTATGAAAAGTGTATATCTGCAGCAAAACAAAATCATTTATTTTTACCTCAGGCTTTGCATGCGTTGGTTTTCTCTGGCGCTCGCGGCGGCTTCAGAGAAATGTCCACTTGGGTCAGGGAGGATTTTGAAAGCTTACACAAAACTTGTCCGATACTTTTCATACACGAGAAGTGCGTTCATACTTGACAAGCAAGTTGCAGTGGTAACGAACAACAATGTTAACGTGCTGACTTATGTGGACTAATATGTTTATAATAAGCTATTATGTTTTACTCATCATTGGTCCTGCGCTGCATATTGACTCAGTTGATTTGAATAAATATGTCTATAATGGCTAACGTACGTGCTTAAGTGAACGCTAAAGTTTAATACAATGATCATAATGCAAGGCATTCAGTATGGGATTTGACTACTCATAGTTTAAGTGTTCTTTCAAATGGATCGATCGCATATACAGTCTCCGAGGGGCGGGGTTAGACTGGTCGTTGCGCACATCCCTAACGGCCTTTCACTTTCAGCACTACTCACTACCGAGAGGTATCTGCGTGACGAGAGGTTAAGCTTGGTTTATACTCGCCGCGTCCGCACTAGCGGCAAAAATGAAGTCATCGCGGCCGTGCGCGTTTTCACTTGGCGGTGTGCACGGCGAATTTTGTAACTTTCCGCGCGGCTCCGCATCCAAAGATGCGTTGCCATAAAGTGCTATCGGGGTAGGAGTACATGAGCACAGTATCCGACCGACACCCGAGTACTGGTATCGGTATCGGTGCATCCTTATTTATTAATTTATTTATTTACAATTCAAATAGTAAATGAGTGAATCTCACAAAACCTGTAAAGGAACACATGTCCATATTTCACTCCAAAATAAGAAATTATATTAGTCTAAAAAAAGTTGCAACAATTACAGTTATGCACATTATCTTCTCATTACTATAATAAAAAAATGATATACATATTTAAATTGTAAAATATGTAAACATCATATTAGTATTTGTTTTACCAGCTATGAATTATATTATTGTATTTTTCTTTTCACTTAAAAGCAGTAAAATTACTTTATTACAGTAATGAGAAATTTGAAAACGAGAATAGAAAAGTAAAAGATTCCCCCCTTCTATATGTGCTTTGAGTGCCTAGAAAAGCGCTATATAAATGTAACAACTTATTATTATTATTATTATTATTATTATTATTATTATTATTAAAATAAATAAAAAATAATGCATATAAAAAATAATGCATTAATTACAGTTTTGAGGGGACAATGGGCTAAATTGTCATAAAAATAGTTAAAAATGACAAAACTAAATGGCCCTAAGATATGCTTAATTTACGTAATTTTTCTGCAAAAAATATATATTTGAATTATATAAAATAAAATATATAAATATATATTTTGCAGAAAAATGTACTTAATTTGAATTTAAATAAATATTAATTTATGTATAAATAAATATAAAAAAATAAAATTAATATTTATTTCAATTCAAATTAAGTAAATTTTTCTGCAAAATATATATTTGAATCATATATATATATATATATATATATATATATAATAAAATATATTTTATTTATTCATTCATTTATTTATTTATTTATTTATTTAAAATATAAAATTAATATTTATTTAAATTTTGGGTGTGAAATGGTCACCAATACTCTCTTTGTCAGGTTAGAAAAGCCCTAAACAATTATCAGTTATAAACAGTAATTGTATGTAATTTTAGATTAGAAAAAAAATGGCTGTGTATAATATCTCTGTATTGTACATGTGAACCTGTCTTCCGATAATAAATAAGCTACTAATAGGACAATGTCTCTTAAGTTACAATTATTCATTGGACTTAAAATTAAATGTAAATTGTTTCTACAATTTGCAAGCGCTTTTAAATTCTCAACCACAGTATTTTGGCATTTTTGGACACGCTCCACTGAATGATGTCAGAACATGTTGCCAGGGAGAGATGAATGCGTATTTTTGACGGATGGTTTCGTTCTGGGATCTGCAGGTGTGAGCAAGAGCCAGGAATCTAGGCCAGACGAGGAGCTTCACAGCCAGAGAGGAGCGTTTTGACCTTCTATCTAACCTTCCTCGAGAACTCACAAGGATTTTATTATGACAACTAATTTGTTTGTCGGCGTCTCATATGGATCTTTTACTCCTGGAATGCAGTGATTGAGCCAGATGGAGGACTGTTGAGGAAAACAAAACGCTGTTCAAGACGTGTCATTCTGGTCAGATGGGATCTGTTCTCGCTCTTCTGCTTATTCAGCTGTTCCCTCTGATGTCACTTCCTCTATACGCTCTGTTTGAGTTCACTTATTTTCTTAAGGTGTATATGTGTGCATATGTACTACTAAATTAAATGGTGTTGTGCCAAGATCTTACTATTCCTGTCATATCATAGTAGTATTACAGCCCATATTGTCAAGCCCTAATGTGCCAAAATGTTCAGAGCGACAGAAAATACCTATTTACTCACCCTCATTCCAAACACGCAATCGTGTTTCCAACGCACAACGTGTTTCCGCAGATCTTTCACCATAAAATGACATTTAATGGTGACTACAGCTGTCAACCTGCATAAAGAAATGGATCTGATAATTGTTGCAGTTAACTTAAAATTTAGCGTTAGAATAATTTTCCCAGATTTAACTTGAGAACCCAAATATCCAATGTATCACTAAATACATATTTCAAGTTGACTAAACTTAGAAACCGCACAGCACAAACACTTAATTTTTGAGGTTTAAGTAATTTTATGACTACTTCATTGACACAATCAAATATCATTCTCTATACATATTTGAACTGGAATAACCAAGAAACCATGGCATAATGTCATCAAATCTGAACATAAAGTTTTGAGGGAGAGTCTTTAGGTGAACTATTCCTTTTAGGCCACAGCAGGATTAATTTGAATTTTTTAATGATTCTATGGAAGCTTGTTTCCGCCACAGAATAAAACATTTTAAAAGATAATTGCGACTTTTTATCTCACAATTGTGAGTTTACATCTCGCAATTATGACTTTATAACTCGCAATTGCAACTTTATATCACGCAATTCTAAGAAAAAAGTCAGAATTTCTATATTCTTTTGATATAAAGTCGCACAATTGCGAGTTATAAAGCAGAATTATGTGATATAGTCAGAATTGTGAGATATAAAGAGAATTGCGTGTTATAAAGTCATAATTGCAAGTTATAAAGTCAGAATTATGTGATATAAACTCGCAATTGACTTTTTTTCTCATAATTGTTTATATCTCACAATTCTGACTTTATAACACGCAATTGCTAAATATAAAGTCAGAATTGTGAGATATGAAATCGTAATTCTGAAAAAAAAAAAAAGTCAGTCCCCTCAGAATCGGACTTTATCTCGCAATTCTGACTTTATATCACACAATTCTGACTTTATATCACGCAATTCTGACTTTATATCACACAATTCTGAGAAAAAAGGTCAGAATTGCGAGATGTAAACTCACAATTGTGAGATAAAAAGTCACAATTTATCTTTTAAAATGTTTTATTCTGTGGCGGAAACAAGCTTCCATATGATTCAATGACTCGCTCATAAAGACTTCACTTTTTCATTACTGGATGAATCAGCGCTGTTGAACAAATCTTTTAAATGATTTAATTGCAAATATATATTTAACAGTCACTTGTCGCCACCTACTGGCGTAACGATGTAACGGAATCTTTATTTGAAGCATCAAGTTACTTTCAAAAGGATTTACTTTATTTTGATTCTCACCATAGATATCAGTTTATGTCCGAACTATAAACTTTTATCCCAGTACTTCTGTGATCATTTGAATTATTTTAACACTGAAATAATGATACCGTTTGCTTGGTTGAAAAGCTGTTTGTAAAGCGCCAACACAGATCTGAATGTTCGCTGTGATCGTTGTCCAAAAGTTTAATAGACACTGGTGAATCGTTGTCATTTAAGAGTAAGATCACGTGGGTGTTTGAATCAAGATGACGATTAATCGTTAAGCTCTATGCCACAATATGTGCCAATGTAAGTTTATTCACAGGAAATTTGGGAAAGTGGAAAGCTGGATTACATAAAAGATGTGTTAAATGTAGAGGTTTTAGAGATTACTTGGTCCCTTTCTGATTATTTGCTGAAAAACATCATTTCGAGAGTGACATTAAAACTCGCCGCGCTGATTTCTCCGTGATCCCGACCCGTTTTTCACTGCATGCCTGCATCTGGCTGCCTTTCGATTCTGCATCTCAGAAACATTTAGGTGACTATACGCCTTGCATGGCTGTAGCGGTGTAGCTAACAGTATAAACGAAAAATATCTGCATTTCCCAAACTGGCGCTAACTGACCATTCCATCAGAATAACCTGAAAAATTGATCTTAGCAATACTAAAAATCACAATGTTGTATCATATTTTGAAACATAGAAACATTGTGTAGATAGTAAATTAAACCCTATTTCTTAATGAGTCTAGAAGTATACTGATTTTTTTGGCATTCCATGGTGTTCTTATATAATGAATTATATCCGTTCCATCTGCTTGTCCTAAAGGAAGATGCTTGGGAATCGAGTTTTTAAACACTAGCGTATTTCGAGTTTTGACATTCCAGCCGTCACTCCCGTTCAAAAGTTTGGGGTGGGAAAGAATTTAATGTTTTTAAAAGAAGTCTCTTATGTTTACCAAGGCTGCATTTATTTGATCAAAAATATTATTGCAATTTTAACTGTTCCTCTATTGTAATATGTTTTAAAATGTAATTTATTCTTTTGATGCAAAGCTGAATTTTCAGCATCATTACTCCAGTCTTCAGTGTCACATGATCCTTCAGAAATTATTTAATATGATTTGCTGCTCAAGAAACATTTCTTTTTATTATCAGTTGATCTTTTTTTCAGGATTCTTTGAGGAATAGAAAGTTCAAAAGAACGGCATTTTTTTTAAAATAGAATGTCTTTAGAATTTAAAAAAATGTCTTTACTGTCACTTTTGATCAACTTTTTTTCTTAATCTTACTGACCCCAAACATTTGAACGATGGTGTGTTTGGGTTTTGTTGAGCAAAGGAAAGTGTGAGATTTGAGTAAAAGGAAAGACTTTCTTTGTGTACAAGAAATTCAAGCCTTCGTTTATTCAGTTTTATTGATGCAAACAGTCATGATGTATCCTTTTTTAGTATTTTACAAGTGTGCATATTTATGTTGCCTTTATTATAACCCATGTGCTAAAAACTGACCGCACCGATCAGTGTGTGATCCCAAGTAAATATTTTTCTGCTGTTAAAAATCTTGTATTGTTTTTTCGCTGTAAAAGTCAATTTATATGGTTACAAATTAATGAATGTATAATATATGTATAATAGGCCTCTATCTCTATATATATATATATATATATATATATATATATATATATATATATATATATATATATAAAATCCCTTTCTTGTCTTACTCTATTTATCAAGAGAAAAGCTGGGATTTTTTATAGGTTAGAGGTTGTATAGGAGCAGTTGCAGATGTCAATTCTTCAGGTACAAACATAGATGTTACCAGGGATTTAAACACACTTTTACTTCTGACGAGC
The DNA here is from genome assembly GCA_039654105.1 of Coreius guichenoti. Lineage (NCBI taxonomy): Eukaryota > Metazoa > Chordata > Actinopteri > Cypriniformes > Gobionidae > Coreius > Coreius guichenoti. The sequence continues at coordinate 29,956,492 of CM077190.1, forward strand.
CATTTTTGGTAGTTGAGATTCAGATCTGCTCTGTATTGGATATGAGCCGTCAAATGCTCTTGATATCAGCTGTTTCATAGGAAATAAACACAAGCCAATGCTAAAATGATTGTCTTTCATTTTGTATTCTGTTTCCGGTGCGTGTTGCAGAACTCCATAGTAATGACTTCATGTAGATGCTACATTTAATAGATCTAGAGGTTTCCAGTATAGTATATTTAAAGGGGCCATTATGTAGAATTCAGAAATCATTGTTATTAGCGACACCGATGGCCGTTAAGTGAACTGCAGCCAGCAACTTATTGCTCGTGCACGCGATTCAAGGCCCCGATATACTCTACTCACGGTGAAGTTCTTTTTCGTTGTTTGCTTAAAAGTAAAAATGAGTTGTAAATAGTATACCTTTGCTATTAACGAACATCCCGACGCCCACTATGGTAAGCCGTTTTAACATTTAATCCTTAAAACGTACTAGTATCTATTTTCATGCTATTATTACTTATTTTTTAGATACTAGTATCTATTCGATTAAGTACTAGTACTTATTCATTAGCTAGTGCTTATTCTTTAGGTACTAGTACCTTTTTAAAAGATACTAGTAGTTATTCATTAGATACTAGTTCTTATTTTTTAGATAGTGGTACTCATTCATTAGATACTATAGCCTACTTAATATTAGATACTAGTACTTATTTATTAGACACTAGTACCTATTAAATAGATACTAGTACTTATTAATTAGATACTAGTACTTAATATTAGATACTAGTACTTATTTCGATAGTGACTAGTAACTATTCTTTTGTTACTAGTAACACCTTTTACATTTTTGCCATTGTCTTCTATGGGGATCTGTCATTCAGATATCAACTATTCAGTTCTGACTAGTATGTATTCCAATTGTGACTTTTTATTAGATACTAGTAGTTATTCATTAGGTACTATTACTTATTTTTTAGATACTAGTACCTATTACTAGATACTAGTACTTATTCAATAGATACTAGTACTTATTTCTTAGCTACTAGTACTTATTTATTAGACACTAGTATCTTTTTTAATTGTAACTAGTAACATTTCTTATCTTACTAGTCACAACTGCTTTTTTACTTGTCTTATGTTACGACTAGTCAGAATGGCCAGAGTTCAATTAAAAATCTTACTAGAAAAATAAAAAATCTTACTAGTAACATTTGCAATAAATATTAGTATCTAATAAATAGCTACTAGTATCTAGTAATAGGTCCTAGTATCTACAAAATAAGTACTAGTATCTAATAAATACGTACTAGTCACAATTGGAATACATACTAGTCAGAACTGAATAGTTGATATCTGAATGACAGATCCCCATAGAAGAAAATTTTTAAATGTGTTACTAGTAACAAAAGAATAGTTACTAGTCACTATCAAAATAAGTACTATTGTCTAATGAATAAGTACTAGTTACTAATTTTAATAGGTACTAGTATCTAATGAATGAGTACCAGTATCTAAAAAATAAGAACTAGTATCTAATGAATTACTTCTAGTATCTTTTAAAAAGGTACTAGTATCTAAAGAATAAGCACTAGTAGCTAATGAATAAGTACTAGTACACTGTTAGCAATTTCTGTAAATTTCACAGTATTTAACTGTAAAATGAACTGTATTTTACTGTAGAACAGTTATACAGTGTTACTGTATTTTAAAGTTGCATTCTGGGAAATATCCATTAAAATACAGTATTTTTAATTTACTGTAAATCGAAATACAGTATTAAAAAAAAATGAGCGTGAAACCTGACCAATCACAGAAAGGCTTTTATTTCCCGCTTGGAGAAAGAAGTAAACGACACAGATGCAAGAACAAGTCAACTGCAAAGGTGTGTGCAAATATTCCTACTTTTTCTCTGAATATTTTATTTTTTTGGTTTAACTAAAAATAAATAAATAAATAACACCCCACTTAACGACGAAGTCAGTCATTTTTCGCTACACAATCGTCTGCCGTTAACGTATTACCCCATATAAATGTTCAGCATACATTTATTGCTAGAGTAAAACACGCAATGTTCCTATGCAAGCACTGTGGCGTCTCTGTGGAGACATTATTTGCCTTTATTAATCATGCCAAAGGGCACAAAAACACGGCGGACTTCAGATTTGTGTGTGCAGTTCCTGAATGCCCGTGCACTTTCCAACACCTCTCCGCACTTAAGTCACACATGTACCGCAAACACAGAAAGGCCGCAAAAAGGACGAACAGATCGGAACAACACGATCTGATTTCTAGATGCAGCGTTGAAAGCTAACACAAACACCTCTGTTAAAATGTCAGAAAATGTAGTTTTTCATGACCCTTTAAGATATTTTGCTAATTTTTCATATCTTAATACAGTTAAAAGAATAGTTCATCCAAAAATGTAACTTCTGTTATTAACTTACCCTCATGTTGTTCCAAACACATATGACTTTTGTTCATCACAAATTAATATATTTTTAATCTTTTTAATTTTTGTCCATCCACTGAAAGTCCACTCAACCAAAATATTCCAGTTCAAAAAGTGTATATATGGATTCAAATCATATGGATTACTTTAACAATGTCTTTATGCACTTGATGCTAAAAAACTTTGGTTGACTGCTGGATAGACAAAAATGAAGAGAGAGAATATTCATTAATTTGTGTTCTGAAAATGAACCAGTTTTATGGGTTTGTGTGAGTAAATGACACAATTTTCATTTTTGTCTTAACCAATTTTTTAAACGTTTTTACACGTCAAATTATCTAACTAATTCTTTCTTTTATTTAAAGGTTCATTGTGAGGATTAACCCTGACAACAGCAAGTGCTCCTCAAAGTTCCAGGTCAGCAAAAGAAGTGGGAAGATGGTGCAAAGAAAGAACTCTGGCCTGAACCCTCATGTATCCTCCTTCATTAAGGAGTTTCTGGATTTCAGCTGGCAAAATTATTAAGCTACTAAGTATGGAAGCTTGTTTCCACCACCCAATAAAACATTTAAAAGATAATAGCGACTTTTTATCTCACAATTCAGACTTTTTTCCTCGCAATTGTGAGTTATAAAGTCAGAATTGTGAGGGGAAAAAGTCACAATTACCTTCTTTATTTTTTCTCTGTGGTGGAAACAAGCTTGCATAACTAAGAGCTTTTTTCTTCAATGCTGTTTTGTTATTATTGTGTTCTTGTTCTGTTTTATTATTATTTGTAGATTTGTTTTTTTTTTTACTGTACAGCCCTTTGATCTACTTTTGTAAATAGACTGGACATGAGACCTTTTGAAATTGTAAGTTTTTATTACTCAATCTGTTCATTAATTGTTTTAAAGTTTTATGTTTTAAAGTTGCTGCAGATTTTCAGAAAACTGAAAGTTTTTCAGTTGAATTATTAAAACAAAGAATTAAACCATTTAAAAAAAAAATTGTCATTGCTTCTTTTTATTGTTATTTACAGGGACCTGTTGGAATACAGTAAATGACAATTTGTATAGTTTTACAGTAAATAAAAAGTGGACAATGAATTACAGTAAATGAATAAAAGTACTGTTTTACAGTGAAAAATATACTATACTGTAAAAAATTACAGCAAGTTAAATGGTACTGTAAATAGTAATACAGTATTTTTACTGTAAGTTTAATTTACAGTAAGTTACTGTAATTTCTACAGGAACTTTTTTTAACAGTGTACTTAATGGAATACACTCACCTAAAGGATTATTAGGAACACCTGTTCAATTTCTCATTAATGCAATTATCTAATCAACCAATCACATGGCAGTTGCTTCAATGCATTTAGGGGTGTGGTCCTGGTCAAGACAATCTCCTGAACTCCAAACTGAATGTCAGAATGGGAAAGAAAGGTGATTTAAGCAATTTTGAGCGTGGCATGGTTGTTGGTGCCAGACGGGCCGGTCTGAGTATTTCACAATCTGCTCAGTTACTGGGATTTTCACGCACAACCATTTCTAGAGTTTACAAAGAATGGTGTGAAAAGGGAAAAACATCCAGTATGCGGCAGTCCTGTGGGCGAAAATGCCTTGTTGATGCTAGAGGTCAGAGGAGAATGGGCCGACTGATTCAAGCTGATAGAAAAGCAACTTTGACTGAACTAACCACTCGTTACAACCGAGGTATGCAGCAAAGCATTTGTGAAGCCACAACACGCACAACCTTGAGGCGGATGGGCTACAACAGCAGAAGACCCCACCGGGTACCACTCATCTCCACTACAAATAGGAAAAAGAGGCTACAATTTGCACAAGCTCACCAAAATTGGACAGTTGAAGACTGGAAAAATGTTGCCTGGTCTGATGAGTCTCGATTTCTGTTGAGACATTCAGATGGTAGAGTCAGAATTTGGCGTAAACAGAATGAGAACATGGATCCATCATGCCTTGTTACCACTGTGCAGGCTGGTGGTGGTGGTGTAATGGTGTGGGGGATGTTTTCTTGGCACACTTTAGGCCCCTTAGTGCCAATTGGGCATCGTTTAAATGCCACGGCCTACCTGAGCATTGTTTCTGACCATGTCCATCCCTTTATGACCACCATGTACCCATCCTCTGATGGCTACTTCCAGCAGGATAATGCACCATGTCACAAAGCTCGAATCATTTCAAATTGGTTTCTTGAACATGACAATGAGTTCACTGTACTAAAATGGCCCCCACAGTCACCAGATCTCAACCCAATAGAGCATCTTTGGGATGTGGTGGAACGGGAGCTTCGTGCCCTGGATGTGCATCCCACAAATCTCCATCAACTGCAAGATGCTATCCTATCAATATGGGCCAACATTTCTAAAGAATGCTTTCAGCACCTTGTTGAATCAATGCCACGTAGAATTAAGGCAGTTCTGAAGGCGAAAGGGGGTCAAACATAGTATTAGTATGGTGTTCCTAATAATCCTTTAGGTGAGTGTATATACTTGTATCTAAAAAATAGTAGCATGAAAGTAAATACTAGTTTGTTTTAAGGATTAAATGTTAAAACGGCTTGCCATACTTGTTGTGCCTTTGGATGTCAGAATCAGAATACAAAAAAGATGGTCTTCATATTTATAGAGTCGTCGAGAAGACGCTCTGTGAAGCTAAACGCAGATATTTATGGTTGCAAGCCACAGACTGGACTGATGAAACCGGAGATGATTAGTCTACTATTACAGCATGGATTTGATGTAAACAATAGATCTACATAATATTCACATATGCAGTTCACTGGGGCATAATAGCTTTACAGTTTCAGCATGAAATAATATTTAAACCTAAAACGTTTTATATAGTTAACATTTAAACATTTAGGCCTATCTCACAATTCTGACTTTTTTCTTGCAATTGCGAGTTGATATCACAATTCTGAGGGGAAACGGACAGAATATCGAGTTTATACCTTGCATTTCTGATATTTCTTCTTAGAATTGTGAAATATAAACTCGGAAATGCAAGAAAAAAAGTCAAAATTGTGATGTATAAACTTGAAATGACCTCATGACCGTCATTTTCTGCCACCAGGTAGGCTCCGCCCGCAAAACACGTCATCGATGTTTGCAAACACATAATAGGTCTATAGATTATATAGATCTGGCTATGTGAGACTAGTTTGACTTAATCCCTTTTCTTTGCATGACGCATTAACATTACATTATCCTGTCATTAAATTTACGTCTTTGAAAGGAAGAGAGGCTCTCTGGAATGCGTGTAAACGTCACATCCTTTAGAATTTCCTGGCAAAAACGTCCCGAGGCTTTCACAGACAACCTAGGAAGTCAGGGAATGTCTTGTTTGTTAAATTTTGGTACAAGCTGTTCAAACATTGGTGATTAATTCATGAAAATTCTTGCATATAGCCTCTTGAATTAGGTCATAATCACTGAGGAACATAAATGAAAATGCAATCTTAAGTCTTAATAAATATTAGCAGTTTCAATATACAGTGTTGGACACGTACACACTGTCTGAATGTCAATGAAGAGAGTTCAACTTCAGGAAAGATCCTGAATCATTTGAGCAGATACAGACAATTGATCTAATGCAATGATGTTGCATGTCAGTGTGATTTAATGGTCCAAATGATCACTGTTATTGTGCACAGCACTTTCAATTCAGTGTATATGTACATTTTATTTGTTAGAAAAAATATTTCTTATGTCTTGCAAAGTTTATAAGAATCAGAATTCACACATTATTGGTCAAGAAAGTTACATTACCAAAGAAGTTGTTCAAAAACCCACTACGCTGCTTATTTGTGGTTGAATTCTGTTTTTGATCAAGGACATTGTCAAGATGGGTTGCTGTACACCTGTAACATTTAAGCATGATTTTTTTTAAACATAATAAATGTTTGGGGATTTTTGTTACAATGTTTCAGAACATTAATTAACTTTTTTAAAATTTCAATGGTGCAGTCAACATTAAAATATTTAAAATAATAATTTGTGTGAAAACATACAAACATTTGAGCCTTTTTATGAATGATTCTTTAATCTGTAAGCATTATGGGTTATTATGCATAATTTATCTATGAGTAGTTGTGGTGTGGCTGGGTTTTTTTTTTTACATCCTTATGACCAATGCAACTTCCTTTTACCAGCACGCAAATGACACAAGACCATATTTGGAAGTGGAAGTACATATATGGTCATATCAATCTTCTATTCTGAAATGAAGTGCAGCGTCTGTGTATGCATATACAACCGCTCAAAAGTTCACCACGGCTGCATATTTGATCAAAAATACAGTAAAAACTGTAATGTTGTGAAATGTAAAAATTTTACATTTTAAAATGTAATTTATTCCTATGATCAAAGCTGAATTTTCAGCATCATTACTCCAGTCTTCAGTGTCACATGATCCTTCAGAAATCATTCTAATATGCTGATTTGCTGCTCATGAAACATTTCTTATTATCAATGTGGAAAACAGTTGTGCTGCTTAATATTTTAGTGGAATATGATATGTTTTTTCCAGGATTCTTTGATGAATATAATTTTTTTTTTTTTTTTATTATTTGACATATAAATCTTTTGTGACATTATAAATGTTTTTTACTGTCACTTTTGATTAATTGAATGCATACTTGCTGAACGAAAGTTTTTATTTCTTTCAAAAAGAAAAGAAAATAAACATTTTCCTGACCCCAAACTTATGAATGGCAGCATTTCAACAGTAACATTTATATAAAATATTATAGCTGATACTAACACTGTTATTTTCATGTTATTTTATCCCTCTTTCTTCCTTCACACACCCATTTAGATCCCTGTAATACTGGCTGAAACTATGTGACTATATAGTTTGAGGCTATATAGCCTACCTGATGCAACACCGGTTACGCTTCCGGTACTTCAACCAACAGGCACAGTAGGAAGATTGAGTCATGTGATCACAGGAAGGCCTTACAGAAAGTGGCAAACTTGATAGACTGGCTAAAACAGGTGTGGACACTGCTGTTTATGTCTGTTTCACAATTTCCTGTGCATTTTCCTACTACTGTTTACAAACTATGTGTCATTGTTGTCTGACCTAATAGCAAGTTAATAAACATACAGTCATATTATCTTATACTAAAACAGCACAGCTGCTTATGAGCTCCTCAGTGTGATGTTAATATGGCTGGTTTCAAGGTTTTATATGCACTGTTACAGAACCTCAATGAGGAAGTTGCATAAGTGCAGAAATTCTGCTGTACACTCCGGCGCCGCAAACCAGCATCTGGTTTCAGCGAGTGAATGGGGATTGCCAAACAAAAATCCTCACTTTTGAATAATATCTTTTCCTAATAACCCAATTGTGGATATTCTTTCACTGGAATAGGGAATTAATTAATCTTGAACTTTTTTTTATTTTGACCTCTGAAAATGAAAGTACATGAGATCAAGTATCTCTTACATTAACATCTATTGTTGAATCAGATATTTTACAAGTTTTACTAATTAAAGTCACCATGAAATCAAAATTGATCATTTGTTATGGAATATTGCAGTATTTATTATAGGGATGTACGATATATAGGCAGATATATGTTCATTTTTAATGCTATCGTTATCGGCCCGATAAGAAAATTTGGCTGATATTTTAAAGCCGATAGATAATGTATTATTTCCTTCAGCTGAGACACTTCAGAAGTGCACTGTTCATCATGATGGTTTAGAATTGCTTGAAATATGAATGTAATCACTTCAAAAAAGGAAGTCTGTCATATAATTATAATGAAAACTTTTAATGGTGAGGTTTTTAATGGTGAGACATTTGTTTTTGTAATCAGGCTCTCGAAAATGATATAAAAATTTAGATTTATCGGCTAATATATTGGTTATCGGCTTTCAAATATAAAGAATGATCATATCGGCCAAAATTTTCATATCGATGCATCCCTAATTTATTATGATTTATGTACATCATTATTTTTTTTTATTCATGTGCCCTCATAATCTTTAATCAGAATAACTTCCCCTCTCTCTTTCAGCAACATCACTTCTCTGATGACGTGTTTACTGGCGCGAGGGCGGGACAACCTGTCACTCACATGAGATCCACCAATAGCAAACCACAACCATCCAAACAATTCCCCATGGACAAAATCAAGTCCCGCCCTACAGTTTTTCTTGTTTAAGAAGCCATTTCACCTGGATACACGTCGCAGTAGGGTAGAAAAGACACAACTTCCGGTTAAAGCCACAATATGTCATTTTTCGCCGCTAGAGGTCGCTTATTCAAAACAAAGGCGTAGCTTGATGACGCCTGGATTTCGCGGAGCTTTTATTATGCCGCAGAAGACCGCTTCCGTTTTTTTCGGTCATGCATACGCAGCGCTGTTTTATCATATTGCATACATTTGAGTGTGTTGAAAGTTATGTTATAATGCTACTCTGTGCGTTCGCTCGGCGGCTACTATGAGACACTTGTTGCACACTGCAGTAAGCTAGATGATATTAGGCATGGTAAATCATGAAAATGAGATTTAAACAATAAGACTAACTGTGTTGAGCTATATAACAATGATTAGTTTTCTGTCGATGAATGTATCCAAACAGTTGCTCACCTGTCTAATAAAACACATCATATATTAAAGTGTCTTTGGTGTTTCCATGGTTTCTCGGAAATCGAGGGTATGATAGGCGGCGGTCCGTGTCCTGGTTAAAATTGCTTATTTCTCTGGATTTAAACATTCTTGGAAATCTTACATATTGTGCCTTTAATGCCGACTTTAAGCACTATTGCTAATAATATTTCTTTGCCATGGTTTTCCCTGCACACACAGTTATTTAGGAGGCGTTTAAAAAAAATGAAAAGGTGTTTTGTATTTTTATGACTTCAAATAAAAGATTTGATCTTAAAATGCGTTATGTCCACATATTTTTCATCATCAGCATACCATCTGCATTCTGTCAGCTCAATTTTTGTGTTCACACAGACCACGGCGCATGCGCACGTGATTTGAGCGTTTGAAAACAAAAGTCCACTAGATAGTGAGCATACATGCACTTACAAAACATCTAATGATAAAATTTATGTTTTTAATGTTAACTTCGTTTAAATACTTTGGTCAGTTCAAGAATATTTTATGTAATTTTATTATAATTTATTTGAAAGTATTAAAAGAGCAGTTTCATGTATTGTTCAACTAGTCGAGGTTGATATGGGATTTCCCAGACAGCAATAGTGTCGGCCCAGATCCAGGCCACATCTGGTGTGGGCCGGATCTGGGCCGACACTATTGCTGTCTGGGTTAGAAAGTAATTAGTAATAAGTAATGCAATACTTTTTAGAGAGAGTAATTAGTAATCTAATTACACTGTTGAAAATGTAATTAGTAGCTAGTAATGAATTACTTTTTTAGAGTCACTTACCCAGCACTACACTAGACAATGCAAAAATGAAAAATGAAAAAACACGCATTAGAATAAAGAAAATGATTAATACCTTAATAATGCTACAAATATCCACATTGAAAATCTGTGATCTGACATTTTAGTCAGAAATGTGTGCCATTAATCATGTGAACTTTTCTTGTAAATGTTTCAGATCAACTTTTCAACTCATACTGTTGTATTGATGATATATTTTATAGAAACATGCAAAACCCCACTGAATGAGGACAACACATGACACAATTTAAAAACAGTCATCTTTATCTATTATGGACACTTTCTGCAGCCACTGCTGTTTGACCTCTGGATGTGATATTATGGGATGTTATCACATTCTTGCAGCAGGGCCTAGGTGAGTCATTGCCTCTTTAGGGGATCAGTCCAAGTGTGGGTATCTGCAGGTCAGAGTACACTCTAAAAAATGCTGGGTTAAAAACAACCCAAGTTGGGTTGAAAATGGACAAACCCAGCAATTGGGTTGTTTTAAGCAAACATTTAACCCAACCGCTGGGTTAAAACAACCCAATTGCTGTTTTTTTAGAGCCAGTTTTTTAGAGTGTAATGGCTGTGCCGAAAGCCTAAATTTCTTTCACATACTAGTAAATCTCAAAAATGAGTGTAAAAGTGTTTGCTCATTTTGCCACAGACTGGGGCTAGTTGTCACACAGGTTATAGGCTATCCAAGTCTAATGTTTTCAGTTTCATTTTCAGCACTTGTTTTCATGTTGGTGATGCGTAGTTCAAAACTGTTGCAAATTAGGATAATTTTTGTGATTTTTTTTTTTTTTCCCCTCTTCAAACTAAAACTTGTTACATCATATTATTGCTAAAGCTGTTGAGGAAACAAATGACCACAAAAGTAAAGAAAACAACCAACTGGCGTAATTACAATTTTTGTTGCTGATCAAAACAATGGGTTGATGTTTTTGTATTTTACCTTTTACATTTTTGCTGTTTCAGCTGCTGTTTTAGTTTTTAAAATAGTTTTACTGTAATGTTTTTGCTAAAAATTTAAAAAAATAAATAAATAAAAATAAAGCCTGTAATGGGCTGTTTAATGGCAGGTTTTCATTACAACTTACCCCATATAGTGTGACAACATGAACTGTATTTTCTTCCTGGATGAGGGACATATTCGGATTTTAAATATAAACTATTTCTAAGAAATATTCACATAAATGCATCACAGAGTTTTGATCTTATTGCATCATGCCTATAAAATGTAATTTAATCATGCAAATGGGTAGTTGACAAATAAGCAGTAAAAAATGCTTTTTTTGTAAAACACCACTTTTGAGGAAAAACGCATATTATGTAGTGTGAAGTCTGATGTTTGAGAAAATATAAGGGGTCACTAACTTTGTCAATTCTTTCACTGTTTTCACTGTCATATGGTGTGACATAGAAAGAATTAAGAATTTAGGGGTGTTGCACCAAAGGACAACAGAAATTAACACTTTTATAGTGGTTCCAAAAAAGTTAAATATTTGAACAATTCGACAAAATCTTACCATGTGCACATGTCATGGGCTTCACAGTAACATGACCTTAAATGGGGTGCTTCAACTAATTAAACTTGTCAGTGGAATTGCCTGATTTAAAATCAGGATATGGTGTCACACCGGAGGACATGGCTTTCATTGACAAAATGTATCAAGTTCCTATGCCTTTAGAAATATATGGATGGAAAAAAAATTATTGTCATTTACTAAAATAGACACTTGTAAAATTATGCCTGAGGTATTTATTAACATTTGTATGCTTTTCTCTTTAATTTATAAAAGTTGTAATTTATTGAACCATGCTTGAGACAGTCACACCACAGGACAATTTTGAGATTTTGGCTCAAAAATTTTAAAAATCTAAAGACAAAGCAGTTTTAAGACAAAGAAACGTTTAACTATTTACTGCATTTTAAATGATGACAATACTAATTATATTCATTTTTATCTTGTGTGACTGAAAATGCCATGTCAAGTCAACAACCCAAATATAAGTATAACTTTCCTGACATGTCTTGAATTTAATATTTTTTATTAGTAGTTATTTTATTAGTATTTATGTCACATAAAAAAACAAATGCTTTTAATTCATGTTTTAATACTTTTTATTATTAAAACAAACGACTCTCTTCTTATTTTAAAGAAATAATAATAAAATAGAATGCCAAACTACTTATGGCAACATTTATTTTTTTTCCTTTCTACTTTTTAAGATCATAATAGAAGGGTTGTATTTAAGTTATTCTATTTTTGAATAGCATTTTTAATGTAGTTTTGAATGAATTAGTAGATCCGGACAACAACATGAGCATTGCGTCACTGTGAGTGCACATGGGCTTGAGCACAACCTAGCGTCCTGAAATTCTTTTTCTTAGGAGAAAGGTAAAATAATTATGTTTAATAGTTTTCTGTCTGGACAGTCATCTAACAAAGAAAAGTAAGTTTACGTGAGTTCCTTTGCGCCTTAAAGGGATTTGCCGCCATGAAAACGTGCCTCACCTGCTCTGATATGTCCGATATGTCGAAAAACTGTTAACTTGACTTCCTCATTCAGGGGAAATTCCCGCTTTAGGACAAAGATATAAAAGGCACACTTCTTCTGTCACTAAGACATTAAACCAAAGACTCTCACAAGAGAAACAACCATCTCAGAATTCCAGAGAGATACTCAACTGAACGACTGGTATGTGGCGTGCAATTGCATCTTGGCATCTTTTAAGTCCGTTTTTTAAAAGATAAAGATGATTATTTTCTCAATGTTTAAACAGTTTTGTGCTTTATTTTAGAACGATGGCATGCGACCGATACGACATAACTTTGGCCTCTGATGAGTAAGTATTACCAGATCAAACGTTTTTATATTATTTATATTATTGCATTATCAGTCAGCTGTCGATGACGCAATGATGCGTCGTTTACTTTTTGAATTTGCTTTGGTTTTATTTTAAACTCGTCTGATTTATATATTTGATTTGTTTCCTAAACAGCTCATCTGAAACAGACAGTGCAATTTACTCTGACAGTGCCGAGTCTGATGAGATGGACTGCCCTGATGTACCAGCCATGGTGAGTTGCTATTAAATATGCTTATAGATGTGGTCTAATTAAAAGCAAGTCATCTAAAACATAGCTCTAAAAATCATTTCTCTCCAGAGCTGCCAATGCAACATGCACAAAGGCATCAAACTGGAAATGTGGAGGCATTCCTCCAGCATGAAGCATGTGGTGAACATCATCATTGCTCTGAAGAGGATGAAGCACGTCAAACCCAAGTCTTCAAAGTTTGGTGAAGAAGAGGTGCTCAACATCATCATGGACAGTGTGATCCAAGGTACCACTACCAAACATTTATGCAGCTAAAACTAGCTTCTGGTGGTTTGATTGTACATTGACTGACTGGTGGAACTGGTAAACCACATCTGGTCAAGATGGTTAGAGCTTGTAGGCCACAACAAACCAGATTCTGTGTTCTAGTTACCATATGACCTAGTTTGTCCAGTGAAACCGCAATAATATTATGAATTTGCAATACCATACTAAAGGATAATTGTGCAACTAATGAACCAAAACTGAACTGACTTGAGCTGAATAATGACTATTGTCTTTTTCAAGCAGTTTACAGCAATATTTGAATTTGTCTAATATTGCTGACTATGTTTCCAATTATCAGAGTAAGATACGATACAAGCAATTATTATTATTCTGATTATTCTCTAAGTATTCTGTTTATTTCTACCGCCATTTAGTCACATACCTCTATTAACTTCACAAATGATGAACTGGCATATAGTAGGTGTGTTACGAAACCCATTTCTATAGACGTATTGGACCATCATACTGCATTATATCCATGTCGCGCAATGTTGTCAGTATGTACTCGGTTTCTTCAGAACCCCAAAAATGTGATGCCTTCTTTACCATTATGTTTACTAATCTGTGCATGATAACGTCTACAAGCAGAGTGGAATAGATGCGATTTTGTAGGCTGCGTCTGAAATCAAATACTCTCTTGAGTAGGTACTTATTTTGAGAAAGTAATTAATTCATGACCGCTAAAAATGTAAGTTCTATATAGTATGACATACTACATTCGCCATGTTGCCCTTATCATGCCACTATCATTCACAAGTCCTCTCCCATGGCATCATGGGATAGTACAGTGTCCACTTTAGAATCTCGACAGATTAATAGGTAATCAGGCTACTTTAACCTACTCTTTTATGAATACTTTGAATTCGGCATACTACTCTTATCACACAGTTTTTCGCCTACTATATAGTAAGGAAGCGTGCGATTTCAGATGCAGCCAAAGCATTTACAGTACATGCCTTTTTATTGCGATTTAAAATACACCACATTTTACTACGATTATGAGTTTAATACACATCAAAGTATTGTTTACATGAGGTAAAGCTTCACACTAATCACTATTTCCTAAATCTCATTACAATCACATTATGAAGGTGCATGTGAACATAGTCACTGCTTCAGTTATTCTCCTGTTTAAAGCTGCTTTGAAAGTATCTGTACTGTATAAAGCGACTATGTGACTTGACTTGAATATCAACTTGACCTAAAAGGGGATTTGATAACCAAAACGTTTAAGCATTTGCTCTTTTTTTTGGTTGTTGATGTTCACTGATGTCTTTTTACTTCCACAGAGCGTCGGATTAATCAAGTTGCGGTAGCAACACCATCTTACACCAAGCTCAGCACGGTCTTGCAGTGCAACATTTGTGATCAGTTCAAGAAGACTCTGGTGCAAAGCGGTGGAGCTCCTCATTTGCTGGCTGTGACGCTGAGAGACGGAAACAGTCAATTCAAAGGTAAATCTCAACACTCTTAGAAAAAAAGTTTAATGGGGTTCTTGACTCAATTAATGCCAAAAAGGTTCTATATAAGGGAGAAGAGTCTGATTGCATAATACATTCGTTTTTAACGGGTTATTTCAAATTTTTGACAACCCTTTCTGAGCTTTCACATTTAAACAACTTCAGAAATTTCCCTCTTAACCTACACATCTTTTTTTTTTCCAGTTCAGTTCAGTCTGTCAATGTATGCATCACCAAGTCCCGGCCCGAATGCGTCCCAGCCTGTGTGCCTGGCCATTTCCAAGAGCAATCTCTACCTTGCTTGTACCATGTTTGGTTCTTCTCCCCACCTGGTCTTGAAGGTTTGTTCACCACACCAAGTTCCACAACCTTCCCCCCCAATTTTTTTCCCTTCATTCTAAAGTAAGGATTTAATCCCCTTATTTTTATTTTTAGGAGATCACTGGAACCCTAAACACCATTAAAGCCGGTGACCCGTATGACAACCTCCTGTTCTTCAGGAAAGAGACCGGCGTGGCCAATAACACTTTTGAATCTGTTAAATATCCTGGATGGTTTATTAGCACTGCTTATGAGGATTTCGAGCAGGTGGAAATGTGCCAGATGTCAAGTGGCAGATACATAAACTTCACGCTGGAGAAGAAAGAAGTAATCCGGAATTAAGAGTCAGATTTGATTCCTTAACTATTTTAAGAGGGTATGTACCAAGTACAGTTTATAATCTGGATTTATTCATTGTTCCAAACCTTTTAAGACTTGATGTGTTCAGGCAGCTGTTAGACTCCTGCACATCTTTTTGTACTATGTGAAGATTTTATTGTGGTAATGGTAAATTCACATTGAATTATTTTTCCAAGTATGAATGTTTATCTATATCCATCATTTATTATATTTTATTTAATATTTATTTTAAATGTAATTTAAATCGAACTTGTTTTGCACTTGATTTGTCTTATGAAATAAACCTATGAAATAAACCGTTACATGGTGTTCGAGATTTGATCAGTTCCTCAGAGCTAGAGTTCTTTATTCGAGCTTGGGATGCTAAATTTTCAACATTAAAAAAAAAAAGACATGATAAAGGTTGACAATTTACTCCCTTCCAGACATGTGGGGATAGATTTTGCCAGATGTTTTTCCAAGCATACATTTTAATCATTTAAAAATCCATATTTATTGAATAAATTATATATATATATATATATATATATATATATATATATATATATATATATATATATATATATATATATATTATAATAAAAAATTATATAAAGAAATTTGAGTATGGTTTATATAGCAGGCCCCAAACCCTCTGTGGTACCTGCTCTGGTCCTACAAAATTAGAAAATAAAACTTGAGCACCCCCATGTGATAGAAATAATCACTGCACACAGACAGGTCATTGCTTTATACAGTCAAACCAAAAATTATTCAGACACCAGATATAATTTTTTTATTAGTGGGTGCAAGACACGCTAGTTCATTTATGTAAGTGAGGATAGCAAAATAAAATAAACTCTGACATATCATACCCAAAAACTCTTCATACAGTGAACTACCAGTAAAATTGATAATTTAGGACCAACATTATTCAGACACTTTGACCTGACCATGTTTTGCTTGTGTTTTTTCTTTAATTGCTAATGTGACCTTTTACACCACAGACTGAACAAAATGAAGCATTGCTTGGTCATTGGTTGACTAAATTGGTATCTAATTGTACTTAAATTTAACAGCTGATTGGTTGACTGTATTACATACCTTTCTATCAAAGTTATCTGACATTATCAAGATAAATTTGTTCTGACACAGTTTAACTCATATTGTCATATATTATGACAACTTGTATATTAACTCATAGGTCATATTTTATTACCATTTTCTAAACTATAGCGAATAAATGATAATGTGAGAATGTCTGAATAAATCTTGGTTTGACTGTAAGCATAACTGTCCTCAGTGTTGTATATTAAATCTGTGGTCCATTAGAATTCTCCTGATGATCCATGATGTGACAAATCTCAATGATCTTGAACCTGCTGATATCAGATTTAAAGCAAACCATGATTTGACTGATTTATGAGTTTTTTAAAAAGAGCGCTTCAAATGTCTATATTTTCATTGGCAATTATATTTAGGCCTATAGCAAAACCTGTCCACAATCAAATTTAAATAAGCAACGTTTCAACAATATTTTCATTAAATTACAGTCATTATCACTATATTATAAATTTACGTTTATTACTACTATGCTATTAATATATAGTATACATTTCCATAGATGTCACTGAAGCAAAAATAAATTGGCCTCCTAAATAAAAAAGCATACATTAATAAATAGTTATGGCACAGGAAAGACAAGATGAACCTCAAACCAGGTATGGTTGTAACACTTTTTGCTTCAGCATCTGTAACGCGCTAATTTTTGAGCTAGAGTGCTCAAACTTTCATACAAAGTATCCACATTTGTTTACAACAAAAGGCACCAATTCAAACCTCTGCAAGAATATCACAGCCCTTATGAGTTGATGCCAAATACAGTGGGGAGAACAAGTATTTGATACACTGCCGATTTTGCAGGTTTGCCCACTTACAAAGCATGTAGAAGTCTGTAATTTTTATCATAGGTACTCTTCAACTGTGAGAGACGGAATCTAAAACAAAAATCCAGAAAATCACATTGTATGATTTTTAAGTAATTAATTTGCGTTTTATTGCATGACATAAGTATTTGATACATCAGAAAAGCAGAACTTAATATTTGGTACAGAAACCTTTGTTTGCAATTACAGAGATCATACGTTTCCTGTAGTTCTTGACCAGGTTTGCACACACTGCAGCAGGGATTTTGGCCCACTCCTCCATACAGACCTTCTCCAGATCTTTCAGGTTTCGGGGCTGTCGCTGGGCAATACGGACTTTCAGCTCCCTCCAAAGATTTTCTATTGGGTTCAGGTCTGGAGACTGGCTAGGCCACTCCAGGACCTTGAGATGCTTCTTACGGAGCCACTCCTTAGTTGCCCTGGCTGTGTGTTTCGGGTCGTTGTCATGCTGGAAGACCCAGCCACGACCCATCTTCAATGCTCTTACTGAGGGAAGGAGGTTGTTGGCCAAGATCTCGCGATACATGGCCCCATCCATCCTCCCCTCAATACGGTGCAGTCGTCCTGTCCCCTTTGCAGAAAAGCATCCCCAAAGAATGATGTTTCCACCTCCATGCTTCACGGTTGGGATGGTGTTCTTGGGGTTGTACTCATCCTTCTTCTTCCTCCAAACACGGTGAGTGGAGTTTAGACCAAAAAGCTCTATTTTTGTCTCATCAGACCACATGACCTTCTCCCATTCCTCGTCTGGATCATCCAGATGGTCATTGGCAAACTTCAGACGGGCCTGGACATGCGCTAGCTTGAGCAGGGGGACCTTGCGTGCGCTGCAGGATTTTAATCCATGACGGCGTAGTGTGTTACTAATGGTTTTCTTTGAGACTGTGGTCCCTAGTTCTGGGCTGATCCCTCACCTTCCTCATGATCATTAATGCCCCACGAGGTGAGATCTTGCATGGTGCCCCAGACCGAGGGAGACTGACTGTCATCTTGAACTTCTTCCATTTTCTAATAATTGCGCCAACAGTTGTTGCCTTCTCACCAAGCTGCTTGCCTATTGTCCTGTAGCCCATCCCAGCCTTGTGCAGGTCTACAATTTTATCCCTGATGTCCTTACACAGCTCTCTGGTCTTGGCCATTGCGGAGAGGTTGGAGTCTGTTTGATTGAGTGTGTGGACAGGTGTCTTTTATACAGGTAACAAGTTCAAACAGGTGCAGTTAATACAGGTAATGAGTGGAGAACAGGAGGGCTTCTTTAAGAAAAACTAACAGGTCTGTGAGAGCCGGAATTCTTACTGGATGGTAGGTGATCAAATACTTATGTCATGCAATAAAATGCAAATTAATTATTTAAAAATCATACAATGTGATTTTCTGGATTTTTGTTTTAGATTCCGTCTCTCACAGTTGAAGTGTACCTATGATAAAAATTACAGACCTCTACATGCTTTGTAAGTAGGAAAACCTGCAAAATCGGCAGTGTATCAAATACTTGTTCTCCCCACTGTACATAGTGAGCATGTGTTACAATCCACCCCACTACTGGGGTAGTTTTTACAATTAGCTCAAAGAAGCCAAAACAGCGGCCACACCATATGCTTCAAAAACAGGTTTATCTATACAATCCAAAAGAACAATACAAAATGTCTCTCTTTCTGTGACTGACCATAACTCAAATCCACTTTCTGTTTGACGCAGGAGTGTGTGCATGTGTGTAAATTAGTCTACTAGAACAAACTTGATTAACGGCATTTATGCTTAATGAAAACTCGACTGCAGTGTACCTGTGGAAAAAACATGTAGGTCTAACAAAAAAACTGTTAATGTGTTTGTGAGCTCATGTCAGTGTGTGAATATTCTCAATCAGAGCCACAATGGTGACAAATGAATGCTGTTAACCATAGTGGTGGGCCAAGAGACAGCATAGAGGACATTTTACCCACAATTCCTTTGAGGTACCAAGTGGAAATTGTTTTTGTTGTCTGAGGTCTCAGAATCCTCACCATTGGCTTCCAACATTTTCTTTGTAACTGATCTGACTGACCTGCCCTTCTTTGAAACCTCATCAGTTCCTTTTTTTAAGCATACAAAGGTGGAATTGGTGGTGTTACAAGTCTACCCATGTTCAACCATACCCGGTCTCCACTACATAATTTGCGTGACAAAAAATACCATTTAAAATTAATCTAAAAACACTCTAAAAAAATCATGTGTTGACTCTAGTTTATGTTATTTAGTTATGACAACTTTGAGTGAATTTACGTTTAACCAACAAGCTACACTGAGTTAGAGGAACTTAATTTGTAGTATAAACACATTTTTAAGTTGATTACTCAAAACAAATTCAGTCGCTCCAACTACTAGAGTTTTAGCCCTGGAACCAATTAATCTTATCTATTTTAGTTCAAATCAACAGCTATCACAGCACATGCTAACAAAACTTATTTAACATGTATATTTAAAGCTGCAGTCCATAACTTTTTTGGGTTAAAAATGATCCAAAATCAATTTTGAGCAAGTACATGACCAGCCACTGTTCAAAACTATCTCCTTATACCTTAGCCCGACTCACAATGGTAAGCTTGTAATAATGTGTTATTATTTGAGTGGTACTGGTGGATTTCAGCGGGAAATTCGAGCATGTCTTTGCGTCATTACGTCACGTCTGTATACATAAAGGAGGAGTCCCGGCTAGGAGTAGTATCTCTTGTGAGGATGCTGCAGGTGGCGGATCATTTATAGCCTTTTCTCACAGCAGCTGGAATAATTAAATTTATCATTTTGATGGCGGATTGTAATCCAGAAAGGCCAAAATGACATCATCAGCGATCGTTAGATTTAATCACCGGTGGTAGCACGATTTATTGTAATGTTTTTTTCTCAGCTGGTCAGAACAAAAGTGGCAGACATGTTACTTGTTCAGATGACATTTTGTGGGGAAAATTCTTATTTTGGTCATACCCCAAGACGTAGAATCTGTGATTCTGAAGTAAAGTATCCACACCGTGCGGTGAATGAATGACAGCCACACACACTCCTCAAAACATTAGATTCATCCACAATGAGGAGCCGTGCCGATGCACAACCCACATAAAGACAATAATTCCGCAAATAACTGCAATTGCAGGTTTCAAACAGAGATGGCGACAAAGAGGGAAAAATTATGGACTGCAGCTTTAAAGAACAAGATATTACTTGTCACTGGCATTAGCACAGTCATTGCTTATAGAGTCAATGTAGTGTTTACCTTCATGTATCTACTCTTCAGCACAATGGTAACAACAAAAACTTCAACGTTACAGAAACTCTTTTAAATGTCAAACATTACAGCATTAAACACTAACAGGCCTTTCCCTTCAGTAAAAACACTCTGAATAAGGCAACACTTAATTTCAGCATTTATTCTCCTTATCCAGACCTATGTAAAGCATGCTGGGAACTTGAAATCCTCAGCCTACTTTCCGAAGTTATCAAGACAATTTCATTAAGTTACTTCAACCTACTTAAAAAAAAAAAAGCCAATTAACGCAGAAATTTGAGTTTAAATTAAAGACGATATTAAGTTGATGTGATCAACAGAACTCTACGAAATAATATATGCAACTTAAAAGGTTTAATTAAAACAATAAATTAGAATTTTTAACTTAAAACCATGCATTTATTTAAGTTGTGGTAACAGGTTCCCTGAATTACTTTTTAGAGTAAAGTCAGTTCATGCAAGCAACTAAAAAGTAACCTAGTATAATTCACACAATAAAGATATCCAACAGGCTAATTTATTTGTAGACAGGCGCTAAACACTAATATATCCAAGAGACTAACAAAAAAAAGTGCTCCGCTAGGCATGTTCTGATTTTGCAGAGTACCCCTAAACTTAACCCTATACCCATAAGTTATCTCTAAACTCAGCGGGAAATGATAGGTGAATAACACTGATGTAGAAGCATCTAACCCTGTTTGTAAGCCTAAACTCTAAACTTGTCCCTCAAATCTGATTGGTTGATTGGGATGTTGTTCCAGGATCAACAAAAATGATGATCCAGAAACATGTTGCTCTTGGTGAAATCAGGTTCTGCCTATGGTATGTATCATGTTATTGGCGGTGATTTTACACATCCATCGTGGATCATCATTAAAATACCTTGGAGTACCATATAAATGTTGTACATGCTCTTACATGAATATGGTTTTGCCATCTGATGCCATCCCTGTACCATGGTACTGCCACCAGAGTCCGGGTGACCCGCAAATTTTGCTCAAACGGGTGAAAAACATCCAAACTGTGTCGGATACGGGTGAGGGTCGGGTCAGACAAGGGGGAAACACGGGTCTAAACACGGGTTTAAAACAGTCACGTGCAAACGTAAAAATATATGCATATTTTTAGGAACACATCTACAAAAATATGCCTTGCCTGTATTTCAAGTTGATAAAATAATTTCAAATCCATATTAGTTTATTTGTGCCCGCGCGCGCCCTCCCAGGAGTCTCTCACTTTTAAAAAATCACAACCGCGCCCGCGCGATCTGCCTGCAGTGTGTGGTGTGCAGGGCGTGTTGGAACCCGAAATTGTCAGATGTAGGCTACGCTAGGGTAGACCAAACTGCATGGCAGATATAGTGATGTAGTCGCGTCTGTTCGATTGGTAAAATGTTATTAGGGGAGACCGGGTATAGTTGTAACACGGGGAGAGTTGTAACACTACCAATTCCACGAATCACGGAAAAGATAGGAGTCATATGACAGTTTCAGTTTCCTCTGGCTTCCTTTACGATCCCACATGGAGGTTTTCCAGTCTGTGTTGCTATATCTCCTGAAGCTACAGCAGAAAATCTAATTATAATAACAAGATAATATTTTGTTTAGTACTTCTAACGTTGTAGATAATGTTGTATGAGTTATATCAGGTCAAAGTGTAGTTTCTCTAGTAAAGAATGGTGTTTCAACCTCCTGCTAATTTCAAAGCACCATGCTAATACAGCTAGCTAAACAATGAGTGACAGCGGCTGGGTAGGTTGTAACACGTGTTTTGAAACAACCATCCACTTACATACAACTAAGAACATTTTTGTGATTTTAATAATTCTACAGAATGCCTATGTTTATGTTTGCTCTTGCTGTCTCACACACACACACACACACACACACACACCCATATGAA
Organism: Coreius guichenoti; assembly: GCA_039654105.1. Taxonomy (NCBI): domain Eukaryota; kingdom Metazoa; phylum Chordata; class Actinopteri; order Cypriniformes; family Gobionidae; genus Coreius; species Coreius guichenoti. The sequence continues at coordinate 29,978,959 of CM077190.1, forward strand.
TGTGCACGTACAGACATGCACAAACAAACGCACACATGTGCATGCACAAACACACACAATATGCACATACACTCCCCATATTGACACATATTTTATTGTTGCAGCCATTAATTTAAAATAAAACTGTTGTTGTGGCATATCACTTGGAGTACCCTTAGTTTTTGTGGATTTTGTCTACCTGTTACAATTTACCCCAGTATGTGTTACAACCTACCCCAGTAGTGGGGTAGGTTGTAACAAAGGACCAATTAGTATTTGTCATCATCTCACAAAGTCTGTGATATAGTTGGAGAAATTTAAATTGTTGCCATTTGTAGTAGACAAATGTGGGTACTTTGCCTAAAAGTTTCAGACGTGTAGCTAAAAAAAAGGTAGTTTTAGGTGCTGAAGAAAAAAGTGTTACAACCATACCCGGTCTCACCTATTCAATTTTGTGGTAGCCATGCCATGTTCTTCATGATGTAGCCTTTTGACAGCTTCGGCTGAAGTTGTCCTTGTGTTAATGGCCGTGTAATAACTTCTGTATGACCTGGCAATAAACATTTTTGTAAGTGTGTCTATAATGTGATATGCTAAACTGATTTTATTTCGGGTGCGGGTCGGGTGTCGGTTCTATTTTAAGCGGGTCGGATCGGGTGCGGATTTTAATTCGTGCTGCTGCCGGAAAACGGGTCGGATGCGGTTTTAAGCACTGCTGGTACGGGCGGGTGCAGATTTACATAAATCGGACCCGTGCAGGACTCTGACTGCCACTGCTGTTTGTAAGAGGAGCCCTGTCTGCCACCAGATGGCATCCTGCTGGGTTCTTTGCAGCAGAGGTTTGTCCCAGTTGGTTGCACTCATTCCTGAAACAAATACATTATTGTGAGATTTAAAATTCAAGTCATGAATGACAGATTCCAGATTTCCATTAAGGAAATCCATTAAATGTCATCTGTAAAAAAAAAATGACAAATGTTCAGATGGATTTTTTATAAAACACCTAAATAAGTCCCGAGTACAAAAAAAATCCCTGCATGAATCAATTATTATAAATAGGCTATCTACAAATTCTGTGGCAGCAGCAGAGTGATTATTCAGTTGGCGTTTACGCCTCATGTGATTGGATGAAAAAGTACTGCGGTTCCATGAGCAATGATTTAAATCAGGTGTTTATACCAAATCTAAAGAATCCCTCGCCCACAACCCGCTCTCCAAAGAAACAGCATTACCGCATCTCTCCATTACAAGTCCCACTGCAGCAACCCGATTCCCTTTACACACAGTGGCTGCATTGAATTGCACAAGCCGAACCCATGCATACAAAGGACAGAGTGTCATAAAGATGGTTCAGGTCATTCTGAGCCGCTGATCACATAAAAACTGAAACACATAATCTGGCAAATTCATGTTAGCTAATGCACAACTAATGTGTTACCTAAATATGTGTTATTTGATCAAACTTTATGGTGGTATATATTTTTGTTATATTAAAATGAAATGCTACTTTCTGTTCAATATTGTTAATGCTTTAGGTTTTTGATTCAAACGTAATGGTGTTTAAAATTTTTCATTTAGCATACACTTTAAGCCAAGTGAATGTGATGATATATTTTTGAGTCGCAGATTGCATTAAAAAACAACAACAGGAGAGCATAAATGCTATTCATCATTCAATTTATTTTCAAGGGATTGAAAACATAATCTGTTTGCATGCTCACATGCGCATGCTGCAGAATGTATGTCTCACATTCCGGGCACATGGCAACACGAGCTAAATATAGCCTGCCAGCCCAGCAGAGCAAGCTGGGATCAGGGTTTCTTCCTGCGAACGCAGAATCCCCATCACGTAACGCCCCCTCCCTCCTCCTCTTTACGCTGTCCTCGTCCTCTCTCTTGTGCTCGTGTGTGTGCGTCTCATCGGGAAACTCTAGCTGGTTGCCAAAGGCAGCAGTTCATTTACGGAGTCAAGCGGTGTGTGTGTGTGTGCCGCTCCCTGAGGACTTCACCTCAAAACGATGTAGAAAGCTTTAAGCAAAAAAAAAAAAAAAAATTGCTGTTTGTTGTGTATCTGTTTCAACAGGGGCGACTGCAAAATGGACAAACCCCCCCAGCGAACAAAAATGTGTTCTAAGAACGTTTTGCTAACGTTCCCATTGTTATGAAGACGTTATTTCTGAATGTTCTCTGAACGTTTAAAGGCACAATATGTAAGATTTTTGGATTAAAATATATATGTTATATATTTGGTTGACTTGTGTACTTACATTATCCCAAATGTTTCCAAGAATGTTTAAATCCAGAGAAATAAGCAATTTTTACCAGGACACGGACCGTGTCCGTGCGTCACCTATCAATGACATCTTACCCGCGTTACCATCAATTTCCTGTTTTATTTTGTAGAAACCATGGAAACACCAAAGACGCTTTAATATGTTTTATTATACAGTAAAATAATAACTCTTTAATACATTAGCTCATCCATGAATATAATTTCTGCCTGAATCCTGTCAGATTCTTTTCCACCGGCTGTAGAGGTGAAGACGACAACTCCCATGATTCCGCGAAATCAAGGGCTGTGTCTGAAATCGCCCCCTATACCCTTAAATAGGGCACTATTCGAGGGGACAGCCATTTGTAGTGGTGTCCGAAACCATAGTGGACGTTATTGAGTGCACTCATTCAATCCCACAATGCACCGCAATAACAAGCGTACAACTGGGCCGCGTTCAGCCCCATCAAAACGTTTTTTAAACGGAAACGGTGGTGCATTGAACACCCTGTTCTGATGATGCAAGAGTTGCAACTATGGCAGCTGAGAAGGCCATTCTTTGTGTTTTATCTCCAGGTAATCAATTCTATTTTAAATTATTTTGTTTCTAGTTCTTACTTTTTTATTTTTTATGTCAATTTAATACCTTGTATTTTCTTTCTCATTTTTATGTAAAGCACTTAATTACCATTGTGTATGAAATTTGGTATATAAATAAACTTGCATTGCAATTAAGCTAAAAATATAAACAACTAGCCTACATCATCATGTTGATATGCTATATTTTTACTATAAAACTCTTACGACAAACTATATACCGAGCTGCAGCGGACACATTTGTAAACGACTTTACTTGGACCCATTGTGCGAGCTGTCTCTTTAATACCGCGTGGTTTATATACATGTTGCTGCTGATTGGGCTGACATTTTTGACACACCCACCAAACAAGAGAAAACGTATCGCAAACCCCGTTGCACACCGTTTCCAGGAAACATGTCGTTCAAAACGGAAACCGTAGCAAAACGTTGCGCACTGGTTTGAGCTTGAACGTGCCCCTGATGAAAGCTCAATGGCTAGAGAATACCCATAATGCACTGTGAGAATCGCACACTGGAGAAACTATGCAAAAGCGGCAGCCCTTCCGGCGCACTCAGTGTCCGAATTCACTGACTTGTTTTCATTCACTCCTCTAGTGGACTATATTAGTGGACTAATGTAGGGAACAGTGAATGAGGGTATAGGGGGCGATTTCGAACACAGCAAAGGCATCATCAAGCTACGCCTTTGTTTTGAAAGTGTCCTCTAGAGGCAAAAATTACATAATGTGCCTTTAAAACATTTGTTATATAGGCTACACGTTTTTTTTTTTTCTTGATTGTGCGAACGTTAAAGGGATAATTCACCCAAAAATTAAAAATCTGTCATAATTTACTCAACCTCAAGTTGTTCCAAACCTGTATACATTTCTTTATTTCTCGCGATTCTGACTTCATAACACGCAATTGCAAGTTTATATCTCACAGTTCTGAGAAAAAAGTCAGAATTGTGAGATGTAAACTTGCAATTGCAAGAAAAAAAGTCAAAATTGTGAGATAAAAAGTCGAAATTACCTTTTTTATTCTGTGGCGGAAACAAGCTTCCATACCCCATTAACTGTCCCTTTAAGGGAACATTCCATTTTGCAAACGTTATGGGATTGTTACTTTTGAATGTTCTCTGAAAAATGTTAGACGAACATCCATCAAAAACATAATAAGAATAAACGTTCCATGAATGATCTATGTTTTTTGTGCTAACGTTTTGAGAACCTTATCACATAACTTAAATACAAACGTTCTATTAACGTTCCTGGAAGAATGTTTCTTCGTAACTTTGGGAGAACCTTTCCAGAATGTTAGCCAATGTTCTGAGAATGTTCCCTGTTGGCTGGGCTCGTTCACAAATATTACACATTTGTTATCATTTTAATAACGACTCGGACATGGATGGAGCTAGATTATGCTTTCAATCCCTTGAAATTAAATCAAATGAATTGCATTTTTTCCTTCAAAATATTATTTGCAATCAGTGGATCAAAAATATATCATCCTATTCGCTTGGATAAATGTATAATTTAATAAATGTAAATGCCATTACATTTGAATGAAAAACGTATAAAGCATTATTAATCTTGAAAAGGGATGTAGTATTTTAACATAGAAAAAATTATAGGCTACACCGCCATCAAGTTTGACCAAATTATACATAAGCAAACAAAATGTTCTCAATATGCATTAGCTACATGAATTAACAATGAGCAATATTTTTTTGTTAGTGAAATATAATTCTTCATTGTTTGTTCATGTTCATTCACAATGCATTACCTAATGTTCACAATTTTTGGATTTTAAAAATGTATTAGTAAATGTAGAAATTAACATTAAGATTAATAAATGCTGTGGAAGTATTGTTAATTCATGTTAACTAATGAAACCTTATTGTAAAGTGTTGCACATTTGCCTTTCATTTATTCAGAGAACAATCTAAGCCCGAACTGAATTTTCATGGTTTCAAGCTATGCAAATGTTTTGGCTTTTTGCTGTTATGTCACATGACTCCACCCACCATGACCTAGATCGGAATAACGACAGACCATCTAGTTACGTGTCCGCATTTAATGCTGAGAGACAGTGACGACTCTTTGTAACCAATGAATGTTCGTGTGATCTCAGCAGGAGCTCATTGCCTTTCCAATAATCCCGGCCTGATCTGGCAGAGACCTCAGCGTGGCTTCACTTCACTGTCTGCAGTGCCACCCTGTCTAATTCCTTAGGTACGCCAGGGTCACTTTCAAAGGGTCAGTCGGGACACGGAGCATATTTGTACCCGTCATCCCCAATCCTGTGAGAATGACTGTCATCATAGGCCGCAGGCTTCTGTGTGGCTAGAGGTGCTGCAATGTAGGCAAATTGCACATGGCAACACTGCCGTTTTTACACTATGCAAGTCATGCATTAAAGTTAAACAAATTAAACTATTTAAAACCAGTTTTACTCTGAAAGTGATGCCTTTTATAATATTGCAAAAGATTTTAAATAAATGCTGTTGTTTAAATTTTCTATTCTTCAAATAATCTTGAAACAATGTATCATGGTTTCTACAATAAATATGAAGCAGCACAACTGTTTTCAACATTGATAATAATCAGAAATGTTTCTTGAGCAGCAAATCATCATATTAGAATGATTTCTGAAGGATGATGTGACACTGAAGACTGGAGTCATGATGCTGAAAATTCAGCTTTGATCACAGGAATAAATTAGATTTTAATGCATATTCAAATAGCAAACAGCTATTTTAAATTGTAATAATATTTCACAATATGATTGTTTTTACTGTATTTTTTGGTAAAATACATACACTGAAAAAATTATTTTTGCTGGTTGTTCAAATTGCTTAGTTAAAATGAGCTAAAGCAACACAATTGCTACTCATTTTGTCCCAACTTAATTTGATTGTGTTCAATCCACTTAAATATATGTCAAATTAAAGTTTACTTAATCCGATTGTGTTGAGATTACATGAATGATTTGTGTTGGATTAACTGAAACTGGGCGGGGCTTGTTAGTTCCCAGCATGCTTTGCATATGGCTAAATCAAGAGAGAGTAAACGTTGTTATTTTATATGTAAAAATGTGATTTTATGTATTTTTGAGCAAGATGAGAAAGGGAGACTTGATAGTGTGTAACAGTGTTTAATGTTCAATTATTTTGGAATTATTAGAACAATTTAAATACAGTGGGTTACCATTGTGGAGAAGAGAGGAGCATTTGCTTAGGCTGTGGACTGATACAGCTAATGTCATAACTTTGTTTAAGGAGCTTTTAATGCTTAGCATTTAAGATGCTAATGTGTGTTAAGCTAAGTTTGTCAACTTTGTCAGCTAGTGTAGTATTATAATTCAGTTGTGTGACTTTAAAATAAATGGCCTCAGCCATTTAAAATTCACTTTGAGACTACTTAATTGGATCACTTAAAATGACGTCATTCCATGATGTTGAAGTTACATGAACAAATGATGTTTGTTTAACTGAATTGATTCATGTGGGAGCGATGTACAAGATTAAATCATGTAAATCCAACACACTTTTTTTTCAGTGTACAGTCTTGGTGAGCTGACTTGGTGACTTTCAAAAACATTTTAAAAAAATGTACGAACTCCAAACATTTGAAGGGTAGTTATGCGACGTTTTGAATAAAAGAAGATATTTGACAATGTACGGAGGAATATGGAAGCTGAAGGTCAAGGTCACCCTCGAAAACAAGAATGTATCCACAAGTAATGCTTTTTTTTAGCCTTGATGCCAGCCGAACTTAGCCCCGCCCACAACATTTGAGGTCGGGAAGTTCGGTCTGGACTTGATCCTTTGTGGAGCAACTATGCTCGAACCAGAGCTGTTCGGACCAATCAAATTGTCAGGGCGGGCTTTATACGATGATGGACAGATGATCAACAGTAACGTAATCATCCACGTCACCAAAGAGTGCTTGGGTTGAATTCGTTCTAATCCTAAACGGAAAACTTGTTCGTATATGCATTCACCTTTACTATTTCTCTCAAAAATGATGATTGTGTTGGTAAGTACTCCGTGTATCCTTAAATTCTTTTCACAACACCGGCAAAGATTGTTTACACTCATCTTCTTCTTCTTCTTCTACTTCTTCCAGCGTGCGTGCAGTTGAGTTCTGTTGACAACTATGCGTTGCTCAACATATGTCACTTACGCCGTTGCTCTGATTGGTTGTAGGTCTATCCAATTGAGTGCAGAGGCATTTTCTTTCCTGGTTCGGTTGAAACGCCCCATAATCACAGCCCAGTGGAGCAGTATCAGACTCATATTCTGACTAGAATCTGAGTATGAAGACGTCAGGCTAGCTTTTTTTTTCCTTTTGTTTAAAGAAAATCTATTGTTGTTTGCTTTAGTGCAGTAATTTATAATATATTAAGTGGAATTAAATTGCAATACATTACTGCATTAACCACATTAACTATTTTAGAAAACAGTAGCTTAAAATGACTAAACTGCTATAGCTAATATGTTAATATGCTAATATGTTAATATTAATCCAAAGTCTGTGTGGTCTAGGTGACAATCAATCGTCATTTTATAAGTAAAGCATTTTTTTCTTTAGAATAAGATGCACCAAACTTGAACTAAGAAAAGATAAAGGCTCCATTTTAAATTTGAAGTAGTGTTTTTGCAACCTATTTTACCATATTAATGTGGTGTTATTTAAGAGTTAAACAAGATTTAAACCACCTGCCTGGATCTTTAAAAAAAAGTGGGTCTTACATACCAGAATGGAGGTGGTTGGAGGAGAGCAGCTGAAAAATTATAGGAATTTGTGACGTCATCCAAAAAGGACAGTCATTTCAGAGGTGGGACTCTGAAACAAAAGTCATTACATTTTGATTAAATATTATTATTATTATTATAAGGCAAATGGTTTTATCGTTTACTTTAAAAAAAATAAATAGGTACAGTTTTATGTTTTAACTAAAACTATCAAAACATTCTTGTTAATTGAAATAAAATATATGTGACCCTGGACCACAAAACCAATCATAAGGGTCAATTTTTTGAAATTGAGACTGAATAAATAAGCTTTCCATTGATGTATGGTTTGTTAGGATAGGACAATATTTGGTTGAGATACAACTATTTGAAAATCTGGAATCTGAGGGTGCAAAAAAATCTAAATATTGAGAAAATCGCCTTTAAAGTTGTCCAAATGAAGTCCTTAGCAACGCATATTATAATAATAATACATTTTTTATATATTTACGGTAGGAAATTTACAAAATATCTTCATGGAACATGATCTTTACTTAATATCCTAATGACTTTTGGCATAAAAGAAAAATCAATAATTCTGACCCATACAATGTATTGTTGGCTATTGCCACAAATATACCCGTGCGACTGGTTTTGTGGTCCGGGGTCACATATATATCTCGTCACCTTGGAATTATAAGATTCTATCTGCATTCTGAGCAGTTTTGAGATATTGAGCTTCAAAGTTTTTGCATTCCATTCGACTTTTGTAGATAGAACCGGTTTCTTGTTTTCTAAACAAAAAGTCCCAAAATGTACACAACATACAAAAAGTATAGAATAAGATAGTGTGTAACAGAATAAGAATATGTGAAGAACTCAAAAATCAGATCAGAACCTTATAATTCAAGGTGACGATATATAAAATATAAATATTAACACTTTAAACAAAAATTAGAAATGTAAAGTTGAACCACTAAAATTATGACGTGGAAATAAATTATTATTTTATTATTAATTACCATTTATTAAAATGACCTAAAAAATAAAATAAACAAACCTAAAAAAAATAAACCTAAATAGTAATATTTAAAAACAACATCAAATGTACTAAAAATTTAACTAAAATTAACAAAAATTATTCAAAATATTAATAAACGCTATAATGCCATTACTAAAATTACACTGAACTGGAGAAAACAACCAGTGTACATAAACACAACCACACCAGGCCAGTATTTTGCTTTCCATCATTTATAATTTCCTTTATTCTGTTACAAACATACATAGCATTTTCTAAATATAGACTTGTAAATCTGAGAAAAAAAAAAAAAAGAAAAGTTCAGCCATGGGAAAAACGGAAGGCTGCCCGTTCTGACAGAGGCAGTCTAGCATGGGGGCGGTGCTTGATGGGATGGGTGGAGATACTTTGAGTATCTGAGACCTGAGCTCTTGACAGTGTCCTGCAGTAGCTGTGAACTCTGTAACGTCAGTATCAAGTAACAGACAGAAAATGAACCGAGCAAATATATATACTGAGAACGCCAAGAACCTGAGTTGAAACCAGACGAGGGCATTCCGACGTTAAAATCTCTGTTGAAAACATAAGATATATTGGAAAAATAGCTACCTTTCAATAAAGATTGTTCTATGAATTGCTGCTCTTGTGCGTACGATGTCCAAAAAAAAACAGTGGTTGACACATGGATGCTGTTAAGAGCTCGGGTGAGTCGCCTGAAATAACAGAACATTCTGTCAGAAGTTTTCCAATCTTTTGTACAGTGGAACAGAGGTATTGTTCATTTGAAAAGTATGCGGACGCCCCACAGAACTTTGCACAAATCCCAACCTCAGGAAACAGGAAGACAAATCGGCCAATTGTGAGAGTCAGCGAAGAGCCTGACAGGAAATGAACTCATAATCTCATCCCTATGGATGAGTATTGCTTCCTGTCCCTGATGTTTAGTGACAATAAGGCGGAAACAAAACACAAATCTTTACAGTACATATTGTATGTATGTATGTATGTATAATATATATATATATATATATATATATATATATATATATATATATATATGTGTGTGTGTGTGTGTGTATGTATGTATGTATATATATATATATATATATATATATATATATATATATATAAACACAGCCAAGTTCAGTCGAAAGAAAGTCCATTTCTGGTGTTTTGCAAGAGATTTGCGCCTGATTCCATATCTTAAATGGACAGGTCATTGGGAAAAAAAGTGCTGCGATATTCTCCACTTTAACATTTAGCAGCCTAGAAGGTTTTTTTATGCATGTATACACCTTAAAGTGAAGAAAAGAAAATGGCTTTTTGTCGGTCGTTTGCATTTTTTTAAAATTAGTCAACCATCTTGGTTTTTTAACATGACACATTCACTTAGCTAATAGTAATGATGGATCATACAATCAAAACGAATGTACACGTGATCTACAAATGCTGTTGATTTAGACACACCAGCGTAACCACAAAGAACCACAAGAACATGGCAAATCTCCTTCCTAGAGCGAGTTTGTAAAATGAGCCAGCTCAGCCCCCCTCGAGTCCCGAATGGTGCCTCCCTTCTACAAATGCTCACCCGAACAGCAGCTGAGGAGGGGCGGAGGGGAAACGCAAGAATGTCCTGCCAACAGCTGCTGTGTCACGCTTTCTATTGCCGCTCAGGCTCGGCTGCCAAATTGTGGCCTGTTTTAGAAGTTTAGCCCAACAGCAATGCAGAAAACACTATCCTGCACGTTACAACATCATTTTTCTCCAGTATGTGGCTGCAGCTCCCAATCACGTGCAGCAAATGCAGTCTGCTGATGTAATAACATTTGCAGTGGCATGCAGACGGCTCAACAATCGGGCCCTTGTGCCTCTACGCACTTCAGAGCAAACGGCACAGCTGAATCCACGGCCACCAGGGCAGGAATGCTCACCCTCTTCATGCTTCTCGCATTAAAATAGCCGGCCTGCCTAGTCAGCTCGCTGTTGAGGAGAAACAGCTGCTGCAATCGTGAACGTACAGAAAACGAGTGCAGAGATTGACATCCGTTATCAGTTCCGCGGCCAATAGATAAGAGTGTGTGAAAAGAGCTCATAAACTATCGATGCAATTCGCCTGTCTTGCATTTTAGAAAGGATCACAGCAGTACACATGACTTCGACAGCTGCCATTTAACACAAAACAGTATGGAAGGTTAAAGGAGGCTTTACACACCAGCACAAAACACTGTTGCTCCCAAGAAGGGGAAAAAAGGTTGTTCAATTCTTTGCCTTGGATAGTTTATGTTTTTGCTAAAGTGCACGGATGAAATATTCTCAACATTAATAAGCTTTCTCCATCATAACACACTGGTCTACTTGGTTATTTTTTATAATATTTTTGGTGAAAGGCTAAACAAATCTTGCATTAATATAGCTGCAGTTACTACACAAGAGAAAGCAATAAATTAAATAAAAAGGCAAATGCGGGATGGGGCATGCACAGAAATGGCCGCACGATACCACAGGAAAGACGTTTGATATTAATCACGTAGAAAGAAAACGTATGCGTGCTGTAAACTCAAAGGGGTTGTGGGAGGAGCTTGTGGGAGGAGCTTGGGGGGGGGGGGGACGTTTCGCAAGGATAATCTCATATACTCTTCTACAAAACAAATCCAATATTTCATTCCCAGCTTATCTTTTTTTTTTTTTTTTTTTTTTTTACAAAATTAGCTTCTTGAGCCCTAATAATTCTTTAGTTTATATATAATTTTTACTTTGTGTATTCAAAAATATGCTGGTTTGTTTACGTATTCTCTCATAAAGAACAATCTTACATAAAACAAAATGACAACGCAAAAGGGGACGGGGTGAAAATACACTCGCCCATGTCACTTTATATTAACTAATATCATGCGTCTATTGACTTAAGCAATCTGTCCTTAAATATTCAGAGGGGACTTGGACCCAAGTTAGAAAAAGACGAAGCTCTTTGTATGTTGACCCCAAAACCAAAATATCCCACCGGTCCTTAGTGTCATTTTATAACACCGGTGGAATGATGTGCATAAAGCAACAATTTTCATCACTCTTGAGGAAGTCATATGACTTCTGATTTAAAAAGTCTCGCTGTGAACAGCTGAGACGTGTCAACACAAAATCAGGGGTCAAAACATTCCCCTCCAAATTTGAATTTCATCGCTCAAATTGGCCAAACCATAAAAGTCACATTGATGCGAGAACGAAAACCCTAAGACAATAACTTAGGGAACTGTCTATAAAAGAAAATAATTGGAGAACACAACTTCTGATGATTACAGTTGTGAAAGTCCCATGCTGCCTGGGTAGGAAACACACCATGAAGACCAGTGACGCTCTATACATATATACTAAATTTCTCCCCTCTAAAAACATGTTGGACAGTATGAACCCTTATAGCCTGGTATTATCGCATATGGGCCGCTTTTGAAATTCAGCAGCCTTGCCGTTGATGTAACAAAGGTTTAATTGTTAGCTAAGACAATTAAACTTGCTGGTTTAACAGGACAGGTCATACCCCATGAGACATCCTTCACCCCATGGCTTCAATACAGACAACCCCCCTCCCCAAACCCTCACCACATTGAAACTTCACAGATCTAGTTTTCTGTCCCATGAATATTTTAGTAGGCTATTTGAGTTCAGTTCATGCACTTGTTTCACACGTGTGGTCATCTCCTGGCGAAGCTGGTGTCAGTCGTCGTCCACATCCTCGCCCTCGGACTCCTCTCTCCTCTCGTACATCTTATCCCGGTGTCTCTCCTGGATCTCCTTCATCTCCTCGGCGTAACGGCAGAAGGCTCCTCCGAACTTCCCCCAGGCCTTGAAGGGGATGGTGATGGAGTTCCTGTAACTGGGCTTTACCTCGCTGACCCGCAGGAACACGCCGTACTTGTTGGAGCCGACGTCGAAAAAGAACCTCTTGGAGTCCACCATGATGGAGGTGCCTTCGGGAAGCTCGCCGTAGCCCCCCGCGGCCCCGGGCCCCCCGCTCAGCTCCTCGTCCTCCCCGCCGTAGTCGTCGATGAGCTTGGCCAGGGCATCTCGGAACTCGATCAAGCCCTGCGCCGGTAGCGCGATGGTCTGGCCGGATTGCACGCTGCCTCCGGGACCGCCCCCTCCGCCGACGCCGAAGCCGGGACCTCGGTTGACGGTCTGGCGGATGCGCAGGAACCTCCCGCGCTGGTTCTCCTTCAGATCGAGGTAGTATTTGCGGTTCTCGCGCACCAAGAACTCGCTCTTGAGCGCCCGACGCGGGCCGCCGTCATCCCCGCCGGACGATTGGGCGATCTGCTCCGGGCTGCTTGGCCCCAGCTGGGCGTAGTGCTCGATGAAATCCCCGAGGTAGTCGCGGAACTCGGCCGCCACGGACATGGAGAGAGTCAGGCGGCTCTTGGAGCCCCCAGCGCCCACCTCCGCTATCTTGATGAAGCGCCCCTTCGCGTTCTGCTTGACATCCAGGTAGAAGCGCTTGTTCTGGATGTCCAGGCGCTTGGACGCCAGCTCCTGGGTCTCTTGCTCCCGCTGGAAGTGCTGGAGGCCACCGCTACTGCCACCGCGCTCGCTCCCGCTGTCTCCATCCGCCATCTTCAGCACCTCCAGCCAACTTCTCCCTCAGAGAAACGCTCCTCTCTGCCCTGCTCCAGCACGCACGCACGGCTCTCAGCACCACAGCATTGGCCTCACATCTGCCAATAACAGGCGGCGCGCGACCGCGGGGTCACTCATAGGTCCGCGCGCTTGTCATTCGGAGCGTAAGGGAGGTGCGCTCGGGCTCCATTGGTTAGAGACATTTCCTCCTCCTGTGCAGGCATTTCCTGTCCTTCTGGGGCTCAGCTGAAGCTTTGAAGGAGAACTAATAAATATTATCATTATTTTTTTTAAATCATCATATTTGTAGCAAAGTATTCGATTGTTTTGTTTTGCCAATGCATATGCAATGCAATAAAAGTGTCAGAGAAGAAAATAAATACAAATATGATGTGCCGTTGAAATATGAAATCAATATAGATTAAAATATAATTAAATTCTATTTTATATAGAATTATATTATTGGACTATTGTACAGAAAACGATTTAATATCAGAACTGGATGTGAGAGATGCATTATCGTATTTCATCTGTATTAATATTAGGCTATATTTATATATAAGTATTTTATATGCTATTGAAATTCTAATATTAATAAATCCAATTAAATTTTATATCCTATAGAAATGTATACGATAATCTATTTATAAATCATCAACATAGCTATTTTATAAAGTCCAGCACCCTTTTAAGATCTGACTCAGGATCAGCCGTTTTCTCACGCTTGGATTATGTGCTATTTACGAAATGACGTAAAAGCTGACCGTAGATCGGCTGCTGAACTTCCGCCTTCATGTGCGCGATGACGTCAATCGTGACGTCGAGCTCTAATTCCCGAGGTCAGTGTGTTGCGCACATGAATTATTATTACACTGGAATCGCTTTTAATTGTAAAAGGCGTTCAGGGCTAAACAATACACAAGTTATCAAATCAAACTAGATAACTTTAACTGGTTGAATAAGATGAATGTTTTATTTGTACTATAATTATTGCAAATTGTTTTCATTATTGTTGTTCGTATGTGCTTTAGTGATGCCAATAAATCACTGTGAAACTGAGAATTAATTATATTAATATAGCATAATTATAGTATTTAAACAAATATTGAATATTATAGTAATCAAGATGAGCAAAACATATTCCATTTGTCTCAAAAGGTATTTCTGACTAATTCTCAAATAATTGCTCTATTTATTACTCTGCCACTCATCCATGCACACTCAATTTTAACACATGTATTTATCTCAAGCTTGATAACAATATCAAACCTCATGCCATGTTCATGACGACAGCACAATTACAGTCTGCCTTTTATACTTGGATGTCTGAGGTAAAATAACTTACGTTTCACATAGTCTGTCCATTTCTATATGCCATATTTCACACGCTCAAGTTTCAAAAATTAAAAGAATACTAAGAATTAATCGGAAGGAAATACTATCCAAGAAAGCATAACCCATACAATGTGAACTTGTTTTTTAACTTCTGACTATTTTTGGGAAACATCATATAAAAATCAAAATTTATATACACAATGTGGAAAAAACATATACATAAAAAAACAAAAAATAAAGTTGATGTCTACAGTATGCGATCAAAATAGAATAAATCACCTTTTGAAAGTAACTTGACGCGTCAACGATTGCATTGTTATGCCAGTAGGTGGCGACAAATGACTGTTAAAAAGATGTATACGTCATTTAGCAATGCAAGTCAAGTCAAGTCAAGTCACCTTTATTTATATATATTTATATTTATATAGCGCTTTTTACAATGCCGATTGTTTCAAAGCAGCTTAACAGTGTTAAACAGGAAAATAATGCAACAGAATTTGATTCAGCTGTACAGCCGCTCTGGAGAAAACGGTGACGTCATCCAGCTCATTTCAATTATCATATAGTGTCAATGCGGGCAGATCAGTAATATAGTTGAATATTTAGTGTCCCCAACTGAGCAAGCCAAAAGCCAAAGTGGCAGAGGCGACGGTGGCAAGGAACCAAAACTCCATCAGGTGACAGAATGGAGAAAAAAACCTTGGGAGAAACCAGGCTCAGTCGGGGTGCCAGTTCTCCTCTGGCCAACGAACAAACAGTGTATGATTATGATTCTGGCAACATTACAGGTCAGAAGTCATATTAGATCGGAATATTCGAAAGATCGGAGTCATCACGCCGGAGACGGTTTATTGAGGATGTCGTATCGATGAGGCATTTACAGGGGGGAGTCTAATTGATACGGTCTCTGCAGACATTTCAGGGATGCGTTGTTCATGTCTAGGCGCAGGTCCGCCATTTGATCTGGATACGGCCCGGATCCGGCTGACTGCAGCAAACCTCGAGATAAACAGAGAGACTAACATTAGCGTAGATGCCATTCTTCTTATGATGTAACGAGTACATCAGGTGTTATTGGAAGTGTTCCCGGTTCCGGCTGACCTAGTTAATGCAGCCTAAAAACAATCATTTAACTGATTTGAATAATATAAATTGATAATGTTCTATGTGTATGCCATAGTAAAGAAATGTGTTTTTAGCCTAGATTTAAACTGACAGAGTGTGTCTGCTTCCCGAGCAATGCTAGGAAGACTGTTCCAGAGTTTAGGTGTTAAATAGGAAAAGGATCGACCGCCTGCAGTTGATTTTGATATTCTAGGTATTATCAACTGGCCAGAATTTTGAGACCGCAATAGACGGTCTCAAAATGGTTTTGCATTGCTAAACCATTTAGTGCTTTGTAAGTAATTAGCAAGATTTTAAAATTTATACCATGTTTAATAGGGAGCCAGTGCAGTGTTGACAGAACCGGGCTAATATGGTCATACTTCCTGGTTCTAGTAAGAACTCGA
Organism: Coreius guichenoti; assembly: GCA_039654105.1. Taxonomy (NCBI): domain Eukaryota; kingdom Metazoa; phylum Chordata; class Actinopteri; order Cypriniformes; family Gobionidae; genus Coreius; species Coreius guichenoti. Next base: position 29,994,999 of record CM077190.1, read on the forward strand.
GCTGCTGCGTTTTGGACCAGCTGCAATTTATTTATTAAGCGAGCAGGGCAACCACCCAGTAGAGCATTACAATAATCTAGCCTAATCTAGGTCATGAACGCATGAACTAACTGTTCAGCATTTTGCATTGAAAGCATGTGCCGTAATTTAGATATATTTTTAAGATGGTTGAATGCAGTTTTACAGATGCTAGAAACGTGGCCTTCAAATGAAAGATTGGTATCAAAGTGCACACCCAGGTTCCTAACTGACGACGAGGACTTGAGAGAGCAGCCATCAAGTTTTAGACAGTATTCTAGGTTACTACTTGTGGAGTTTTTTTTTGACCAATAATTAAAAATTCTGTTTTTTCTGAATTAAGTTGCAGGATATTACTAGTCATCCAATTTTTCGGATGATAAGAGTAAATCATTTGTAACTCTGATGAGAGCAGTCTCGGTACTATGATACGGTCTAAATCCTGACTGGAAGTCCTCATAGATACCATTTCTTTCTAAAAAGGAGCATAGTTGTGAGGAGACTGTCTTTTCTAGTATTTTTGACAGAAAGTGTAGATTTGAGATTGGCCTGTAATTGACTAATTCTGTGGGATCAAGTTGCGTTTTTTTAATAAGTGGTTTAATAATAGCCAACTTAAAAGTTTTCAGTACATATCCTAATGCAAGGATGAATTAATGATATTAAGAAGAGGATCTATGACCTCTGGAAGCATCTCTTTTAGTAGCTTAGTCGGTATAGGGTTGAGCATACATGTTGTTGATTTAGATGATTTAACGAGTTTAGCCAATTCTTCTTCTCCTATAGCAGTGAATGAGTGGAATTTTTCCTCAGTGACACTACAATGCACTGTCTGATGTGATACTGTAGTAGATGGTTGCATAGTTATAATTTTTTTCCTAATATTATCAATCTTGCACGTAAAGAAGTTCATAAAGTCATTACAGCTGTGCTGTTTGCAAACGTCAGAAGTTGAAGCTTTATTTCTTGTTAATTTAGCCACTGTATCAAATAAATACCTGGGGTTGTGTTTGTTTTCTTCTAAGAGAGTCGAGAAATAAGCAGATCTAGCAGTTTTTACGGCCTTTCTGTATGTGATCATGCTCTCTTTCCACGAAATGCGAAAAACCTCCAGTATTGTTTTCTTCCAGCTGCGCTCCATTTTTCTGGCTGATGTTTTAAGGGCCTGAGTGTGCTCATTGTACCACGCTGTTGGACTATTTTCTTTAATCTTCTTTAAGCGCAGAGGAGCAACGGTGTCTAAAGTGCTGGAAAAGAGAGAGTCAATAGTTTCTGTTGCAACATCGAGTTCCTCTAGGCTATCTGGGATGCTGAGGAGATGAAACTGATGAGGAAGATTATTTACAAAGCAATCTTTAGTGGCAGCGGTGATAATCCTGCCATATTTGAAACGAGGGGACGGCTTTGCAGCCTTTGCTAAATTAAGTATATACAATGCAACAAGTCTTTATGAATCATTGAATCATTCATTCAAACCGTTTTTAAAAAATTCATTCAAATTAATTAAAGGTGCAGTGTGTAATATTTATGAGGATCTATTGACAGAAATGCAATATAATATACATACATTTGTGTGTATGTTTTCAGTGGTGTATAAAGACCTTACATAATGAACTGTTATGTTTTTATTACCTTAGAATGAGCCATTTCTATCTACATACACCACAGGTCCCCTTAACTACAGTGAAGTTGCCATTTTGTGCCGCCATGTTTCTACAGTAGCCCTAAACGGACAAACTGCTCTACAGAGTGCTAGCTACTCTCTGCTGTCTCAGACGACGACATCTTTGTCCTGTGTCGGCCACCGTAGCTTCTCTATGTGCTTTGAAATGCAGGGGTGAGCGGCTGCAATTCACAACCTCACCGCTAGATGCCGCTAAAATTTACACACTGCATCTTTAAATACTTTTAAATAGACTGCAGCAATTAACATTTTGTCAGAACCTCTAGTAAATGACATTATTTTATTTAGTTGTCTATTCAAAATTGTGCGAGAATCATGATCTCTATTTTAAAGGCCCACTGAAGTGCCTTGAAACGCATGGCATTATTCAATGAGTTGACGTAATAGTGGTGCAGGTATGACGTCACTTTGTAGGCCAACCGGCAATTAGCATCACACTGGTTCCCCTGGGAAAAACCCTATAGGATTTTCCCATAGGCTTTTGGATTATTGCAAAAAAACAAGCTCTGTGATCAACAAAAGTTTATGATACTTACACAATTTTTCCATCAAGATAATTTTCACAGATGAACACAACATTTATGAATTTTGAAGCCTAAATGCAGTCGCCAGAAGTAAAAAGCTAAAGGTAAGCTAAACAAACTACATGCGGTCGCTCAACGTCATCATAACTAAGCTTTCGACAACTCTTTCAGTTTTTATCTCAAAATGTTTCCCCAGAACGTTTGAGTTAAACTAGTTTATAAGAGCACAATTATAAGCATAATGAGGCTGTAAAAGCAGACTGAGTTTACCTTTTCGGCGTGATGACGTTTAATCTCCTCGACAGCCTCTGTAGTCCCATTTAGCCACTTGTTAGCAACCGCCTTTTTCAAGACACGTAACAGCTTCAAAAATTCACGAGTGGGGTAATACAGATGTATTTTATGTTGTAGAATAAAACGTGAACGTGTCTTGAGCTTGTGTTCACCACAGACCTTATTACAGCCATTTAACCAAAATCCCATTGACGATGGAACCAGAAGTGTTAAAATGCTAACTCGCTTCTGCATTTTGGCCTACAAAGTGATGTCATACCTGTACCACTCTATTTCCACTGAAACAGGAAGACAGGGCGGGACATATCGAGCAGCCCCTCCGCTTTTTTAAACTAGCCAATAGCGTTTAGTTTATACATATCACAGCTCGGCCAGAGCCGTTGAGCTCGGCAAAGCCGCCGTTTCCTCCTAATCTCTAACTGTTTCTCCTCCATATCACTTTAAAATACAGCATTCTGTGCAAAATTCAGATGGGTCCGATACGTTTTCTGGTATGCGCTGAATCACGCATATGATCCGCTGTGTGCTATCGTGTCTCTGGACCAGAGCTGCGGCAGTTCACGTGACACTAACATGAAACTAGACTTCATTCACCCAAATGGAAAGCATATTTACACTGTCTGAATCGTTCCCTATCCCCTATATAGTGCACTATGTGCCATTACTATGTAGAAAATAGTAAGTGTGTGAACAAGTGATCGATTTCAGCCACAGCTTTAGCGTCTATTTGTAATGTAGGAAAATCTGATGAGAAGCTGAAGTGCAGAGTGATGCCATCAAAATCATTGATCCATATTGGCGGAAGTGAGAGACTGTAAGTTTTGAACGCTTATATCTTCTAAATGCGGATTTTTTCATTGTTTTGGAGCACACTAGCTTATAGATAACAGTAAAGCTAACATATTCATACTAAAAGCCCAAAAACCTGATTTCATGGGGACTTTAAACAAAAAGATTGTGATTCTCAATTTATCCAGAATCGTGCAGCTCTAATTCACACAGTAAATTTTAAAATAAATAATAGAAATCAGATTATGTTCGTAAAACTCTATTTAGCCTACATTTTTATGATTTCTGTGTGTGTGTGTGTATTAGGCCTATTTGATATTTTGTACACTCTTGTTGTTTATATGACAAAAACTTAATTGGAACCCTTTTTTTAATAAAAAAAAAAAAAATTCCATTAATACATTATAAAATACTAAAACAGGGCCGAAAAGAGCGATGTGTGAAAAAGATCTTCCTGTCCCAGAACTGCCAACACTTTATCAGTTAAAGATAAACATAGCCTATTTAAAATCATAGCCTTATTAAAAACCAAAGAGTAAACAAATGGGTAGCAGCAACTTCAGGAAGGGAAAATGTCAAAATAACAAACACTCTTAACTAACAGGGGGGTGAAATAAGCAAAAAAAAACAACAACATACTGTATATGTTTGGCCTGACTAATGTAATGTAACCTTAAACCTTACATTACCTGTAATATAAAAATCAACATTCAGTGTTGTTTATGCGCTAATATGCATAATTAAGCCAATAATGAAGTATATAGTATTTTATACACTATATTGCCAAAAGTTTTGGGACGCCTGCCTTTACATGCACATGAACTTTAATGATATCCCATTCTTAATCCGTAGGGTTTAATATGGAGTTGGCCCACCCTTTGCAGCTATAACAGCTTCAACTCTTCTGGGAAGGCTTTCCACAAGGTTTAGGAGTGTGTTTATGGGAATTTTTGACCATTCTTCTAGAAGCGCATTTGTGAGGTCAGGCACTGATGTTGGACGAGAAGGCCTGGCTCACAGTCTCCGCTCTAATTCATCCCAAAGGTGTTCTATCGGATTGAGGTCAGGACTCTGTGCAGGCCAGTCAAGTTCCTCCACACCAAACTCGCTCATCCATGTCTTTATTTCTTGCTTTGTGCACTGGTGTGCAGTCATGTTGGAACAGGAAGGGGCCATCCCCAAACTGTTCCCACAAAGGTGGGACCATGAAATTGTCCAAAATGTCTTGGTATGCTGACGCATTAAGAGTTCCTTTCACTGGAACTAAGGGGCCAAGCCCAACCCCAGAAAAACAACCCCACTCCATAATCCCCCCTCCACCAAACTTTACACTTGGCACAATGCAGTCAGGCAAGTACCGTTCTCCTGGCAACCGCCAAACTCAGACTCGTCGGATCGGATTGCCAGACAGAGAAGCTTGATTCGTCACTCCAGAGAACACGTCTCCACTGCTCTGGGTCCAGTGGCGGCGTGCTTTACACCACTGCATCCGACGCTTTGCATTGCACTTGGTGATGTAAGCCTTGGATGCAGCTGCTCGGCCATGGAAACCCATTCCATGAAGCTCTCTACGCACTGTTCTTGAGCTAATCTGAAGGCCACATGAAGTTTGGAGGTCTGTTGTCTGCGCACTGTGTGCCTCAGTATGCTCTAACCCCGCTCTGTGATTTTACGTGGCCTACCACTTCGTGGCTGAGTTGCTGTTGTTCCCAATTGCTTCCACTTTGTTATAATACCACTAACAGTTGACCGTGGAATATTTATTAGTGAGGAAATTTCACGAATGGACTTATTGCACAGGTGGCAACCTATCACGGTACCCCGCTTGAATTCACTGAGCTCCTGAGAGTGACCCATACTTTCACAAATGTTTGTAGAAGCATCTGCATGCCTAGGTGGTTGATTTTATACAGCTGTGGCCATGGAAGTGATTGGAACACCTGAATTCAATGATTTGGAGGGGTGTCCCAATACTTTTGGCAGTATAGTTTATATCAGACTTTATGAATTTGGGTTGGTCAAGGCAGGTGATTTTTGTCCATTTTTGGTGGTATTTTGTAACAACTGCGATGGTAATCATATTTGTATTCTCATTCAGTACTTTTGTTTTACTTACGTTCCTCGTTGTTGTTGTGTTCTGGTAATTCGTTCATTTATTGACCAGTCAGTCTTGAAAATGCGGCACAGGTATCGCGGATGCGCACATAGAAAATCCGTAGAAAATGCAGAGAGGCGAAATATTATTAGAACGCGGACAGGTGAAATAAACGCGCTTCTATGAGTATTTAACAGCTGTTAAAATATTAACTGAGACAAATTCCCACAACTGCAAGTAAAAACACTGATCATCCTGTAAACGATAGAAAGAAGAACTGAAAGAGGAAGACTGGGAAAAGCCATTAAATAATAAGAAAATACAAAGGACTAACAAACTGTGTTCCTTACTTCCTCAGTTTTCTAGTGTTGCAAAGAGGGAAAATTCAAAAACCTGTTTGTTTGTTTTATTTAGTTGCCTTATAGTTTAAACCTCATGTTCTCGTCAAAAGTCAACAAAATGAAAGACACTCACGAGGGCACTTTTACAATTTTAGTCTTAGTGGTGTTGAGAAGGAGTAGCTGATAAAAAAAGAGGCCTTAATAAATCAGACAAGTGACTAAACGTACTCCAATATTTATTTGTTTTGCATTGTAGGTTTGACAGCAGAATACGATACACTATATCAGATAATACATTAGTCTATGTTATTGTGATTGATACATTCCCGACACATCAAAATAATAATAATAATAATAATAATAATAATAACATACTTTAATCGATTCTAATGTAATGAGTGATGACGGCGGGACGCATGCGCACAATACTAGTGCGCTGGTGGTCCTGAAAAAAAGAGAACTAAAAAATACCCACATAAAGAAAAGCTCTGTGATTGGACGAAATCACCATTTCAAACCAAGACGGAGCTCACTGATTGGTTATAACGCTGGACCGTAGCGCGCTATCGCTGAAGTGGGCATCATTGTGTTTTCCCTCCGTTTCAAGCGAAAAGAGAAGAAGCTCGTCGGACGATATGGTAAAAATAAGTTTTTAATTGTCTAAATTCTCTAATAAATCCTTGCTCGGACCGATGTGTTCTGTATAAACCGTGATTGTGCAGTGCTTTAATTCTGTGCACGTGATGGCTTTTAATAAGCTCGGAGTGTTTGTGGGTTTGCAGTGTTTTGGTAAAAGAGCGCCGACCATGGGAATAAAGTGAATTTGGTGTATTCTTAAAAAGGAATAAAAAAAAAAATCCACATAATTTGTGTAAATTTAATATTTAGAATGCAGGACGAAGTTTCCTGGCTTTAAACAATGTAGCGCATTATCAATCTTTTAAGTTAGTTGAGTAGACTAGTTTGAGTAGACTTTTGAGTAATAAGTTTTTCCTTTTTCTTGTGCTTCCACAGGCAGGAGGAAAGGCTGGAAAGGACAGCGGAAAAGCCAAGGCGAAAGCAGTCTCCAGATCACAAAGAGCCGGTCTGCAGGTACGTATTCCTCTGCCAGAGAAAGAATAAATGGCCTAATGTTAAATTCAAAGGGTTAGTTCACCCAAAAATGAAAATTCTGTCATTAATTCCTCACCCTCATGTCGTTCCCAACCCGCAAGACCTTCGTTCATCTTCGGATCACAAATTAAGATATTTTTGATGAAATCCGAGAGCTCTCTGACCTCTCCATAGACCGCAATTTAATTAACACTTCCAAGACCCAGAAAGGAAGTAAAAACATTGTTAAAACAGTCCATGTGACTACAGTGGTTCAACCTTAATTTTATGAAGCGTCAAGAATACTTTTTGTGCGCAAAAATAACGACTTCATTCAACAATTTCTTCTCTTCTGTGTCAGTCTTCTATACAGTTTACAGTTTGGTCAGCTCCTGCGTTAGCGTCACACGCATGCTTTGTGGTGCTCACGTGAACAGCATCAGCCAATGGTGAGCTGGCGTAGCTCTGACATAACTCAGAAGCGCTGTACTCTATTGACTACGTCAACAGCGTAGGAGACTGACACAGACGAGATGAAATTGTTGAATAAAGTCGTTATTTTTGTTTGTTTTTTGCGCACATGTATCATGTCATCACTTCATAACATTAAGTTTGAACCACTGGAGTCACATGGACTGTTTTAACGATGTCTTTACTACCTTTCTGGACCTTGCAAGCGTTAATTAAATAGCTGTCTATGGAGAAGTCAGAGAGCTCTCAGATTTCATCAAAAATATCTTCATTTGTGTTCCGAAGATGAACAAAGGTCTTACGGGTTTGGAACGACATGAGGGTTTTTGGGTGAACTAACCCTTTAACTGTTTGATGTTGACAATTTTTTTGGTTTGTGTTTTAGTTCCCTGTAGGTCGTATCCACAGGCACCTGAAGACCCGAACTACCAGCCACGGTCGTGTTGGAGCCACAGCAGCTGTGTACAGTGCAGCCATCTTGGAGTACCTGACTGCTGAGGTAATGGTTTAATTTTGGCCCGGTTTGTTAAACAAGCCTGTTGGATGTCATAGTGGCAGTTTGATATATATATATATATATATATATATATATATATATATATATATATATATATATATATATATATATATATATATATAAATATAATTTTTTTTTTTTTTTTTTAATCATCTGTAAAGCAAATTCAAACCCAGTGCTTGTCATATTGGCAGGTGTTGGAGTTGGCTGGAAATGCCTCCAAGGATCTGAAGGTGAAGCGTATCACTCCAAGGCATTTACAGCTGGCCATTCGTGGTGATGAGGAGTTGGACTCGCTTATCAAAGCTACCATTGCCGGCGGAGGTGAGTTTTATTTGTGTAACACATGATTTTTTTTTTTTTTTTGGTATTTTATGGTATTTTAAAAATGTAGCGCTGATATTATGTTAATGCCATTTCTTTCCGTACAGGTGTGATTCCACACATCCACAAGTCTCTGATTGGAAAGAAGGGCCAGCAGAAAACTGTATAAGATGCATTGATTTTCGACTCTGTATAGTAACGGCAATCAGCATTGAGAAAGCAGTTGTTTTTGTTATGTTTCCCCATTTGTTTGGTTATGCTTGGTAAGTGTAGTTTAACATAACCGCGGTTAGAGTTTGATGTACTGTATCCATGATTATAAAGGGGGGGCTGTTACTTGTTTTGGGGTAAAGGAAAACTAATCCTGCCTTTTTGTTTAGTTGGGTTAAGGCAGAGGTCTTCAACCGTGCTCCTGGCAACCCACTGTCCTGCAAAGTTTATTTCCAACCTACTTCAGCACACCTGCCTGTGTGTTTTCAGGCGATCCTAAAGAGCTGGATTAGCCGCTTCAGGTGTGTTTGATTAGGGTTGGAACTAAACTCTGCAGGGCAGTGGGTCACCAGGAGCAGGGTTGAAGACCTGAGTTAAGGGGTTTTCAAGGGTGTGGGTTTCATTATTGGCTTTTTAAAGTTTGTTTTATACAATAAAACACTTTTTTTCTTTTTTTTTTTTTTCTAAATGTTATGCTTTTTCTGCGAGTTCATTTTATGCATATTCCCTAGAAACTCCTCGTATTAGCTTTATGCTGCGCTAATTGCTGCAACAGATATTGATAAATGAATCCTGATACCAAGGCTGCAAATAATGCTTTTATTTTAAAATATGCACACATTCACTCTTCATATGTCTATTGTTGAAAACAAAATGTTGCATTCAGTCATAAATTACATGCTTATTGTAAAATGATAGCCTTTTTTTATTCAAAATGGTGAAATTTCATAGGTCAGTAGTGTCCATCACTGATAGTTGTCAAATATTAAATATTTAGCTTTTTAAATCTTCCCACACACTTTCACCCTTAAAACTAAAATGTTGTGTTGATGCTACTGCTGTAAACCGTAAGCCCCGCCTTCTTTGATTTGATTGGCCATTTCAATCAGTTTGATGTTGACAAGTGCTGGTAGACCACTGAGGCAGACCAGCCTAAAAATATAGGCTGATACTAGTCATTCTTGGATCTGACATAAGGGATTATGTGAATAAAATGTATAGAAACATTTTCCTAGCTAGCCTACATTTCCATTGTGTATATATCTTTTTGAAACAAAGAGTACATCGAAATGACTTCAGGATGGGTGCTGTCAATTTTACTCAAAAATACAATTTTGTCAAAAATATACTTTAAAAGCACTCGCCAATTTCCCCAATGTATCAGTAGCTGATTTTATAGTTTTACATTTGATTATAGTTGATAATCAGCTAAACGTTTCTTTAACAAATTATTTAACAAAAGTTTGTAGCCATATGTTTGCTATAACGACTTTTATTGGTTGGTTTAAATAAAAGTAACATTAAAATGTGCAGTAGGATGGAAAAAACAGGAACAATTTGTCATAATGACAAGCTAAATATATTATTCGTATTTTGATAGTATAGAACTTAAATGTGTAGTTTCAATTCAATATAAATAATTTTTACAGTAGTGTAGGTATCTTGTGGTATGTTATTAAAAGAAGTCCTTCTGCTCACCAAGACTGCATTTATTTTATCAAAAATACAGTAAAATTTTGAAATATAATTTAAAATAACTTTCCACTTTGAATACATTTAAAAATGTAATTTATTCCTGTGATCAAAGCTGAATTTTCAGCGTCATGTGATCCTTCAGAAATCATTCTAATATGATGATTTGATGCTCAGGAAACGTTTCTTTGCTGCTTAATATTTTTTGCGGAAACCATGATGCATTTTTTCAGGATTCTTTGATGAACAGAAAGTTCAAAAGAACAGCATTTAGTGGCAATACAAATCTTTTGTAAGATTATAAATGTAACTTTTGAATCAATTTATTGCATCCTTGCTGAATAAAAGTATTAATTTCTTAAAAAAAAAAAAAAAAAAGTGTAGTATGTAGTAATGAAGCACGAAAACGTCAGCGGTGTAGTCAAATAGAAAATGATTTATTTATACACTCTTGTACATATAGACATGAACGAAATAGAACCTTTTCAAGATTTACAAACATTTAAATAATAATAAAAAAAAAAAAACAATTAAAAAAAATGACATTTGTTATTGCACTTCACCCTGTATTCACAAATGCAAAGAAGTAAACAAAGCCTAAGACGTAACGCCTTGACTAACAGGCAGAAATGAATGTTTTGTTGGCGGTGTCTCCTCTCACTGTGTGCTGTAGTAGTGAGAGTGGTACGGCGGGTACATCATGGAAGGGTTGCTGGGATGGACGGGAAGGCTCTGAAGGGTGCTGTACTGATATAGGGCGTCCACAGGCAGGCTCGACAGGCTTCCTGCGGTGGCAGGACCGTAGTGGAATCCTGAGCCGTAAGGTGCCGGGCTCTCCTGGACTCCCGGGTAGAAGCTGGGATACGGAGCGGCACGGAAACCGTGCAGATCGGAGTAATGCATCATGTGGGAGGCTACCTTGGCCTGGCAGGCGTGAGCGAGGCTGTCCTGAACGGTCCGTTTCAGCTTCATGCGTCGGTTCTGGAACCAGTTTCTGATCTGATGGAGAGAACCATAACGTAAGTTTACATTTTGCACAACAAGAAGTTGAATCACATTATTGAAAATCAATTTTACTTAATAAGGTTACATTAGTTAACGTTAGCTAACTAACAACGAGCAAAACATTGTTACAGTATTTGTTAATATTAGTTAATAAACATCATTGTTAGTTCATGTTAGCTCTGGTCCGTTAAATAATATGGTAACACTTTACTATAAGGTTGAATTTTTTTTTTTTTTTATGTTAGTTAATAAAAATAAAATTGTATGTTGTTTGTTCATGTTTGGATACGTTTACACGACAACCATAGCCTACAAATAAACTGAACACGTAATACGCAAGCAGGCATTACACGGAGACAATAATGGCATCATTATCAAAAACTTGCACTTTGAAACCCATTTTCAAAAGTTTGCGTTTTCAGGCCCCCAAAACGCTGTTGACGTGTAAATGAACGGCCAAAACGCGCAAAAAAATCCTTTTTTTTATATGAAAATGTTGGTGTAAAAGGCCCTTAAATTCACAGTGCATTAACCAATGTTAAGACATACAACTTTTGATTTTAATAATGCATTAGTGAATGTTTAAATTAACGTAAACAAAGGGGGGCGTTTACACAACAGCGTTTTCAACTAAAAATGGAAAAGTTTTTATGCGTTTTGGCAGTTCATTTACGGAGCCTGAAAATACAAACTTTTGAAAACGGGTTTCAAAGTGCAAGTTTTTGAAAACGATACCAATATCGTTTCTGTGTAAACTACAAAAAATGTGTGAAAATGCTGACATCATGCCATGCCTAGTGTTTCTTTACAAAGTGACATCGCCATCTACTGGCCTGGCATGCATAATACAGGATCTGTGTGCGGACCCATGTGAACGGGGATCGTTTTTACAATCTTTATATGAAACTTTTCGAAAACGCAAAAACTTTTTTAGTGCACTGTTGTCATGTAAACGTACCCTAAGATTAATAAATGCTTTAGAAGTATTTTTCATTGTTAGTTCATGTTAACTAATGTAGTTAAGTAATGTTAACAAATGGAACCTTATTGTAAAAAAAATAAATAATAATCGACCTCATACCTGTTTATCAGACAGATTTAGTCTTTTGCAGAGCTCAGCCTTGTCCTGGGCTCCCAGATATGCGTTTCTCTTGAAGGCTTTCTCCAGACTGTTGATCTGCTCAGCGGTGAAAGCCGTTCGGGGTCTGCGGCCAGTAGAGGGAGATGCAGATGGAGCCGCTTCTTTGGGGGCCCCAGGTGAGAGAGAACGGCCACCCTCGCTCTCGTACCCTGACGTCTCCTCCTCCTCCGTGCTGCTGCTGAAACCTGGCTCTGATGCTATGACAAAACAAAGACAAATTAATATAAAGATTGAAACAGGAGGTCAGGACACAAAAAACAACTATGCAAGAGGGAAAGAGAAAATATACATTTGCATTTAAACTGAAAATGCTCAACTGAAAAATAAATACTATTAGGAAATGTAGGAGAAAATCACAAAATTAAATTAAAGTAGATGTAAATTTACGTAAGCATTCAAATTTAAGATACTAACAAAATGACATGAAATGGCTTTATATTTATTATTTTATTAGTATTTTAATATTTTAATAGTACTTTTAACCATTGTTACCATGTTAAAGAATATTTCTACTATTTTTAACTACTGATTAAATTAAAATTTTTTTACATTAAATGGTTATTTAAAAAAATTATTAAATAATTTATTTATGTGTTGGCAAAGCTTTACTCTTTACTTTTCATTTTAACTATTGTTACTATAACATGATTCGGAAAACATGGAGAATCAGGAGAAATGTATGGAGCAAGTTAAAGAATAATTTGTACTATTTTACTGTTAATTAAATTCAAAATAAAATAAAATGATAGTATTTTTCGGTCTGTATTTTACATTAAATTAATTACAATTTAAAAAGCTTTATAATTTACTTTTACTATGTTTAAGAATTATTTATATGATTTTACTGTTAATTATATGGAAAACCAAATAAAATAACTGTTTTTTTTTTTGTTTTACATTAAATCATGAAAACATGCATAGAAGTTACTCATGGATTATTAGATTATTATTAGTGTTTTACCATGAGTGTGTTGTTGGATGATATCGTTGTCATTTGACTCGGTTTCTTGCGTAGATGTACACAAACTGTTTCCCGGCTGTGCTGGCTCCATACGTTTCTCCCGACCCTCCGTGTTTTCCGGTCTCCATCTGCTGTAGAAGCCTGGAAGGCTCTCTGAGGCAGTGCCAGAGGTGCTCGGGCCGTCCCGGCCGGGAGAGTCCCAAGAGTTTGAGGGATGTGTGGATGCCGAGCTACACAAGGCCTGGCTGCTCTGAGAAAGCCACTCGATGGAAAAATGCCCCTTCATCTCGGAGAACGTGTCCAAATCCAGCAAAGAAAAGAAATATCCGGTATGAAATAAGGCAATGCAGTTGTTCTTCTTCAGGGTGAGTTTCCAGAAGTGAAGTCCCGTGAATGAGCGAGTGAGATCTGTGTTTGCGCTCTGATAAGCGTGGCTTTGGGTTCACTGATCAACACCTCCAGCATGAGGCTCAAGTATTTATAGGGCTAATCCCAGCTCATTTACAATTCACTTCGCCCGGATCAAAGGAAACATCCTCCCCTGTCCTGATCTCCACCCCTTCAGTTTTCACAAGTGTGGTAATGAAGACGTCTCAATCGGCCTTGAGTGAACCCATTAACTCCTGGCACCAGTAAGTCTGGAGATGTAATCCCCTCCCTAAAACCATCTCTGATCCCGTCTCCTCGCTGAGGTGTGTGTGTGCGGGATTTCATATGTCCACGCTAGAAGGAGTCTGATGGTGGAAGTTCAAGGTTAAAAACAGAGTCTGAGTCATGGAATTCATAACCAACAGCAATATTCGTAAAATTGAAATGGTTTTAGTGCTTCATGAGAAACCAATGAAAAGCTCTTCAAACTGACTGAAAAATGTTTCAAAAGCATCATTGTATAATATCCACAAGGCTAAATCCACTTATAAAACACAAAGTCTGTCTTTCTTTCTTTCTTTCTTTCTTTCAGAAATGATCAACTAATTGGGAAAAAGAACATTTAAAAAGGCCAACCAGTTTGTTTGTTTATTTATTCAAGTTCTAAATCCGGTATTTTTTGTGTCATTTATTTATTTATTTATTTTCTAAATCATATATTATGTGGGTTATGTGTCATTTATTTATTTATTTATTTAAGTTCTAAATCCGGTATTTTTTAGATTGTGTCATTTATTTATTTTAGTTTTTTTAGGTTATGTGTCATTTATTCGTTTATTTATTTTCTAAATCATATATTATTTGGGTTATGTGTTTATTTATAACCTATAACCTTATAATAATGAGCCTCTTCGGCTCATTTATTTATTTATTTAAGTTCTAAATACAGTATTTTTTTAGATTGTGTCCTTTATTTATTTATTTATTTACTCAAGTTCTAAGTCCGGTATTTTTTAGGTTATGTTTCATTTATTTATTTATTTAAGTTCTAAATCATGTATTTTTTAGATTGTGTCCTTTATTTATTTAAGTTTTAAATCAAGTATTTTTTTAGGTTATGTGTCATTTATTTATTTATTAAATATTTATTTATTAACTTACTTAATTGCTGTTCCAGCACAACAAAATGAAAATGAAACATTTCATAGTGTCAGATGAGAAAATTACTTTGTTAGTTTTTTATAATATATATTTATTTGGACTGCTTTAAAAATAAGCACAAATGTTTTTTTTTCAGTGTCTTTAGAATAACAATGATTGTTTGTTTATTTCTGTATTGTTTGTTTGTCAGTTTCTCTGATATGACAATAGAACAAAACTTTTGTGAAAATGTCTCTCTGTCACCAACACAAATGTCACAAATGTTCTCCGTCTCTCTCATACACACTTAATGTTCCTGTGAGTGTCTGCAAACGTGGGTCATTGAGCTCTTGTTTATGCCCTTTTCAGCAGGTATTGGTATCAAAGCACGCGGCTCTTTTGAAGTGGCAGGTAGAGGTTAATGGGCTGTTTTAGAAACACTACACGAGTATGGAGACAGTAGTCTGCAGAGAACAACTACTGATGGAGATAACTGCCAGGCCTTGGATCTATTCACCCCCCCAAACGGGATCATTACGCATAGGTGATCTGGTTTATCAGCGGCTTGCTTGGGATTAAGTTGATCAGTCCCACTATTGAAGAGTACGTGATTTCAAAGCCTGCCAGACACTTTTGATTATCAGACGAGCAAATAAAACACACTCAGATTGTCCCATTATTGTTTCTAAAGGATCTGAAGGGTTTGATCCCTTTTGGGTTCATTGAAGAAAAAAAACAAAACAAAACAAAACAGAAAGACGGCGCCAAGGGTGGAGATTTTATGCATACAAAGGTTCACTAGAAGATTTATTACTTGCCAGCTAGATCCTGGCAAATCTTTCATTTCTTATTTATTTACTTATTTACTTACTATTTTTGTTATGTGTCATATAGTCTGACTGTCCTGGTATTTTTATTTATGTATTTATTAATTTTTTAAATGTATTTATTTGTCATATAGTCTTGGTATTTTTATTTATGTATTTATTTATTTTCTAAATTCAGGTATTTTGTAAGTTATTTGTCATATAATCTGGCTGTCTTGGTATTTTTATTTATGTATTTATTTTTTAAATCAGGTATTTTTTTGGGGGGGTCATATAGTGTGGCTGTCTTGGTATTTTTATTTATGTATTTATTTAATTATTTTTTAAATCTGGTATTTTTTAAGTTATTTGTCATATAGTGTGGCTGTCTTGGTATTTATTTATTTATTTATTTATTTTGGGTTATTTGTCATATAGTGTGGCTGTATTTATTATTTATTTATTTTCTAAATCAGTCATTTTTATGTGTCATATAGTGTTGTCTTGGTATGCATGTATTTATTTATTTATTTTTAGGTCATGTGTCATATATATATATATATAGTGTGGCTATCTTGATATTTGTTTGTTGGATAGTTGCTTGCTTGCTTTTTTTTAAAATAGACATTTATTAAAAAAATTACGTTTTTTTTTTGTTTCTGGGTTATTAAAAGCTGATAATGTCTCTTAACGGTGCACCAAATCAAATACCACATAAAAGAACAGTCAATATTATGCATTGTTGTTATGCAAAAATGTTTCTGGATGTCCTGGAAAAGGCATTTTACATTTGTTTGGAAATATTTAAATTATGATTACAAATTATGAATGGAAGCAGCTAGAATTGCTTCCAATATCTCTAAAATTAGAGATATTATGTAATGTTTATTCATCATCTCAACTAATGAAATAATGGGAATAAAATCAGTTGAATCGAGATGTTGTCTTCCCTCTTCCCGGCTCATTTAAAGGTTCAAAGGGCAGATGATTTGTTTACACTCGCTCATCATATCTTCATTTCTATCTGTCTCTCTCTTTCAGCGAGAAGCCAAACAAACACCCGATCTCATTCCTCTCTTATCTGTCACTGATCTCTCTGTAATTGTATTGTAGGTTTCTATATTCCACTAAGGATCAGTGTTAGGGGACAGTCCCCGTCTCGTTTCCGCTGTCCCCGGGCCCTGATATGTGATAAACCCGGGACTGACTTTGATGTGCGTGTCAGCAGAGAGGAATCAGGCTGAAGTACAGACAGGAGCCTGTTTTTATGGATGACAGACGGGAGGGGTTGGAGACGGCAGGTCCACTTCTCATCTCACTAACACTATCATTAAAGCACAGATTACAGTGTGTGTGTGTGTGTGATTGTGTGTAAGAGAGACTCTTCTGTAATAATGTTCCTGAGCTGATAGCAGCCATATGATTTGTTTTTTTGGAAAAACATCAATATAGGATGAATTCAGGTTGATTGGGACACTTTTTGCCATTGAGATGACTGGGGAAAAGTGTCCCATATCAGCCTGAATTCACCTACTTGTGCTTTTTAGAAACCAGAATCCAAAACACTGATCTGAAGATCCTATAATTTAACAGCAAGAACTTTTCAGTCTCCAAAGAACCATACAGAATTTACCATTCACAGCCAAAGATTGTTCTTTGTAAGAACATTTTCTTTTAAAAGCATACAAGTTGCATTATGTGTCATGCATTTATTTATTTATTTATTAATTCAGGTATTTTTTTCAGGTTATGTGTCATGCATTTATTTATTTATTTATTAATTCAGGTTTTTTTTTTAGGTTATGTGTCATGCATTTATTTATATATTTATTAATTCAGGTATTTTTTTTAGGTTATGTGTCATGCATTTATTTATTTATTTACTAAATCAGGTATTTTTTTTAGGTTATGTGTCATGCATTTATTTATTTATTTATTAATTCAGGTTTTTTTTTTAGGTTATGTGTCATGCATTTATTTATTTATTTATTAATTCAGGTATTTTTTTTAGGTTATGTGTCATGCATTTATTTATTTATTTATTAATTCAGGTATTTTTTTTAGGTTATGTGTCATGCATTTATTTATTTATTTATTAATTCAGGTTTTTTTTTTAGGTTATGTGTCATGCATTTATTTATTTACTAAATCAGGTATTTTTTTTAGGTTATGTGTCATGCATTTATTTATTTATTTATTAATTCAGGTATTTTTTTTAGGTTATGTGTCATGCATTTATTTATTTATTTACTAAATCAGGTATTTTTTTTCAGGTTATGTCCCATGCATTTACTTATTAAGTTCTAAATCAGGTAATTTTTTTAGGTTATGCGTCATTTATTTATTTATTAAATCAGGTATTTTTTCAGGTTATGTGTCATGCATTTATTTATTTATATTTTTAAGTTCTAAATCAGGTATTTTGTTTAGGTTATGCATCATGCATTTATTTATTAAATCAAGTATTTTTTTCAGGTTATGTCCCATGCATTTACTTTTTAAGTTCTAAATCAGGTAATTTTTTTTAGGTTATGTGTCATTTATTTATTTATTAAATCAGGTATTTTTTCAGGTTATGTGTCATGCATTTATTTATTTATTTATTAATTCAGGTTTTTTTTTTAGGTTATGTGTCATGCATTTATTTATATATTTATTAATTCAGGTATTTTTTTTAGGTTATGTGTCATGCATTTATTTATTTATTTATTAATTCAGGTATTTTTTTTAGGTTATGTGTCATGCATTTATTTATTTATTTACTAAATCAGGTATTTTTTTTCAGGTTATGTCCTATGCATTTACTTATTAAGTTCTAAATCAGGTAATTTTTTTAGGTTATGCGTCATTTATTTATTTATTAAATCAGGTATTTTTTCAGGTTATGTGTCATGCATTTATTTATTTATATTTTTAAGTTCTAAATCAGGTATTTTGTTTAGGTTATGCATCATGCATTTATTTATTAAATCAAGTATCTTTTTCAGGTTATGTCCCATGCATTTACTTTTTAAGTTCTAAATCAGGTAATTTTTTTTAGGTTATGTGTCATTTATTTATTTATTAAATCAGGTATTTTTTCAGGTTATGTGTCATGCATTTATTTATTTATTTATTTATTTAATCAGGTTTTTTTTTTTTCAGGTTATGTGTCATGCATTTATTTATTTATATTTTTAAGTTCTAAATCAGGTATTTTGTTTAGGTTATGCAGCATGCATTTATTTATTAAATCAGGTTTTTTTTTTTTTTTCAGGTTATGTCCCATGCATTTACTTAAGTTCTAAATCAGGTAATTTTTTTTAGGTTATGCGTCATTTATTTATTTATTAAATCACGTATTTTTTCAGATTATGTGTCATACATTTACTTATTAAATCAGGTATTTTTTAGGTTATGTTTCTTAATCTGGTATTTTTTAGGTTATGTTTCATTTTTTTTTAAGTTCTAAATCAGGTATTTTTAAGTTATGTGTCATTTATTTATACATTTATATTTTTAAGTTCTAAATCAGGTATTTTTTAGGTTATATGGCTTTAATTTATTTAAGTTATAAAGAAGTTTTTTTAAGGTTATGTGTCAGTTATTTATTTATTTATTTACGTTATAAATCAGGTATTTTTTAGCTTATGCATCATTTATTTATTTTCTAAATCTGGTAATTTAGGTTATGTGTGGCTGTTTTCGCATTTATTTATTTAGAAAGTTATATATATGATTTCAGCAGTCTCTCCTCTCTTAATAAAACTTTAGTTGGGAGAATCAGGATAAATATAAAGCTGTTTTATTGACTTTAATTTTAACTGTATAATTTATTTTACTAATTGGTATCAGTCTGATAAGGCTCATGTTGGATACTGTCAGTTTTTTTTAATTGATGGAAATGTTTTGATCATCAAGAAAAGACATAGTACTATTCTGTTATCATATTTATTTGTGATGATGAGTCCAGTTAAGCGTATCTGCCTCCATTATTTCCGCTGTTGGTATAATGTGGGTGGGTTAGAGACGATCATTGGAAGTGTCCGTCAGTGAGCGCTCCTCCCTCACAGTCAGCCTGAAGTGCTGCTACAGACGGCAGTCTCTCAGAGTAATGGCCCCCGGCAGTGACGGCCTTTGATTGTCCTCATTGAGTCTCTTTCATCTCTAATAGGGCTGTTTGCTGCTCTGTTATGACTGCTCAGGTATTGTCCCTCAGCAGTGCTGCAGGGGCCCGAGAGTGAAACAACCAGCTGTGCAAAATCAACACCGGCACCAAAAGCATCACACGACTACAAAATAAACACATCAACATTTGTACATGTTTTTACCCTTATGCTGAGCATCCATTGACAGATTTGTACACAGTACTTCATTTAGAAACATCATTCCATACAACATGCTGATATTGAAATCAAATACAATAACACTGTTTCAATAAAATAAATACATTTATATATAAACAGAGTCCTGTATATATACAGTCCTTTCATTTTAATGTTATATACTGTACATATCAATAATAAATATAATACATGAGTTATTTTAGCATCGAGATACTATTATTGCTTTTATTATTTAGAATTATTTTATTTTCTGTTTTCATTTTGATTTTAAAGTTTTAGTAATTTTGTTGTTTGTCAATTTTATTAGTTTAAAAAAAAGTTTTTAACTTTATATTACAGTTTGAGTTATACATCAAGTTAAACTAAATTAGAGGACAAGCTAAAATAAAAAAAATAAGTATTTATATATATATATGTGTGTGTGTGTGTATTTAAATACATAAATTACAGTCACTGTTAAAATAAATAAATAAATGCATGACACATAAAAAAAATACCTGTTTTAGAACAAATGTGTGTGCATATACATATATATATATATATATATATATATATATATATGACCTGTTACCCATTATATAATATGTAGAATATAATAGCTACTAAATATCATGCTAAAACTGAATTTTACTCAAATTTGTTTTCTTCTTTATGTTGAGAATATTTGTTAATCCTATAGTACCTTGCTATTCTTTTAGTGTGCCAATATTAGCTTTTATTTCTAGGGTTTATTTTCTCTAGGTTTATTTATACATTTCTGTGATGTTGTATGTTAGGTGTCAATCATCACATTATAACTTGAAATTTTGATTGTCCAATGTTTAATGACTTTAATACGGCCTCATGTTAGTGTGTTCTGGTCTTGTTTGTTATGCAGGGAATGTCCATGAAAGTCACTAATCCGGTTAATCCCATCAACCTGATTGCAACACATCCAGTAATCCCTCATTGACTCCAATCAGAGGAATTGACCTCAAAGAACGACCCGAGGAACCGGCCCGGCTGGAAAAGCAGGTCTATGATTACGTGGAGAACTCAGACCGCCGGCTGCCCCGTCGTCTCCAGAGATCTGCTCCTCACGGAGGCCAGAGGTGTCCCGGACGCTCCGCTGGCCCATTCAGAGCACTTTTGTCTCACACCTGGAACCGGGGAGGGGAAGTGTGAAGGAGGCATTAAGCCCTATTGAGCATAACTGCCGATACCCTCCCACCCCGTCTCTTACGACGCTCATCATTGAAGAGCCGGGGCCAGATAGCCATGTTTGTGAATGCTTTCACATCATGGACACTTGACTGAAAGGAGCGTCCTCGCCGAGAAAGACAAGGGAGGAGGGAACGCTACATCTGGGCCTTTCCTTTTCCTGTTAAGAGTGTAATGTAAAGGCTGATGTGAGGTGTGAACCTAGACCTGCCCTTTGAAGTTAAAATGACATTTAGAGGTCAATTATGTTGTTAGCAGAAGGTGTCTGCGGGTTTGAAACCGCCATAAAATACAACTTAAAGGTAGATAAAATGAGACGCGTCGGTTTATGTCCTGTCAAACCCGAAGACGCACCACTTAAAGAGGCTGCAAACCAACAGCATCAGAGATAAAACAAAATAGTGTTTCACACTGTCCGTTAGTGTATTATACACGTTTGTGACTCGGAACATCAAAACTAAATATCATAAGACTAGGCAAAGAATATGAGAACTCAAAACATTGTTAGTCGTATTATTTTTTTGTGTTGATTTAAAAGGCTTTCTCGTCCCTACAAAACAGTGATGATATGACTGATTATCATTTTCATACATCATAATATTTACACTGGAGCATTACCATAGCATCTTGTCTAAAAAGCATCATGTTAAAGGGATAGTTCGTTCAAAAATGAAATTTGTGTCATCATTTACTCACCCTCAAGTTGTTCCAAACCTGTATGAATGTCTGTTGAACACAAAAGAAGATATTTTAAGGAATGTTGATAACCAGACAGTTGATGGACCCCATTGACTTCCATAGAATGGGGAAAAATACTATGGAAGTCAATGGGGACCAGTAACTATTTGGTTATCGACATTCTTTAAAATATCTTCTTTTGTGTTCAACAGAAGACAGAAACTCATACAGGTTTGGAACAACTTGAGGGTGAGTAAATGATGACTTTTCATTTTTGGGTGAACTATCCCTTTAAGGAAAAAAAAAAAAAAAAAAAATCAGGTTACACTTTATTTTAAGGTGTCATTTTTACAGTGTAATTATATATTGAAGTACTGAGTAATAATAATTAACTACATGTACTTCCTATAGGGTTAGGGTTAGGATTAAGGTTTGGTTGAGGGTTAGTTGCATGTAATTATGCATAATTTACTGTTATTACTATGGTAAGTACATGTAACATATGTAACAAGGACACTAAATAAAGTGTTGCCAAAATTCATACTTTGGAAAAATTGTATTGGGAAATAAAAAAATGTAGGTCAGAAACAATTTATCTTAATGCAACACACCAGTTGCATTAAAATTATTATTATAAACTTATAATAATTTGACTTTTAATGATTAAATGCTTTCAAATAAGCAGATTATTAATTTGAATATACTGTAAGCACAGCAACTCTACGTCTCCATAATATATAACTGCACTGTCAAGGCAAATGTACAGTAAAATCATGGATTAATTCCCTCATGGCACATCTGATTGTTTTGTAAAGGCTAAATAAATGCTTCCATTAACACTGAAAGAAAGGAGACACGTAGAGGTGAATTTATACTTGAAAGATCCCCCACAGAGACAGAGACGTCTGTTTACATACTGGAGGAGACAGGAGACAAAACACGTCTCACTTCACCTGCCGTTAGCTGTTAAAACGGCAACATTTCCTCTCTGAAACCAATCACAGATGATCAGCATATGTATTAAAATACATACACTACCATTCAAAAGTTGGGGTTGGTAAGATTTTTTCATGTTTTTGAAAGAAGACTCTCACCAAGGCTGAATTTATTTGATCAAAAATACAGTAAAAACTGTAATATTGTGAAATATTTTTTACAATATAAAAGAACTGTTTTCTATTTGAATATGTTTTAAAATGTAATGTATTCCTATGATCAAAGCTGAATTTTCAGCATCATTACTCCAGTCTTCAGTGTCACATGATCCTTCAGAAATCATTCTAATATGATGATTTGCTGCTCAAGAAACATTTCTGATTATTATCAATGTTGAAAACATTTTTGCTGCTTAATATTTTTGTAGAAACAGTGATACATTTTTTTTCAGGATTCTTTGATGATTAGAAAGTTCAAAAGAGCAACATTTATTGGAATAAACATTTTGTAATGTTATAAATCGTCAAAAAAAATGTCATTTTGAGCTTTATTTTGATCAATTTAATGCATCCTTGCTGAATTATAAAATTTCTTTAAAAAAAAAAAAAAAGCGTACTTACCCCAAACTTTTTAAACAGTACCGTATATATTAAATGAAAAACTAAATATGAATATGAAACATTTCTACTATGCATTGACAGAAGGGGTTAATTGAAGAAGAACGTAATTGGAAAAAATACACATCTTTTATATGGTTTCACAGATGTTTTACTGTTTGTCAGCGCAGATAATTATGAAAACATTTCAAAACTTAGGCACTATCGAAGTTAGCCTTCATGAAGGCAATGAACAAGATTCACAAAGGCTCTGGTGAGTTTTAAAGTTGACAATTTTACATAATTTTACTTTTTTTTTTTTTCTTACTTAGAAATGTTAGTATTTCTTTCTTTTTTTTTTTAGAAAAATGCTGAATTTGAATGTGTTTATATTTTTAGTCATGCAGTCTGTTTTCTCCCAGTATTCAAAAAGAAATTTGTAAAATATATAATGAGCATGTAAAGATGTTTGGCGGTTGGGAAAAGCGGGTTAAAAAAATGAACCAGGTGCACACAAAGGAGGTTAGAATAATGTCAGGCATCATCTAACCACAAACACATCTGCATATATGATGTGTAGACATGCATCAAATATTCTCTCTGACAAAACTGAGAGCCTCCATACATCTCCGCAAATGTCAGTAGAACATATATATGTTTAGTATATGCAAACTTATCAAAGTTAAAAGTATATATAAATTGTAGTCAATCACACCAGCAGCTAAGACAATAAAATCAAGTCAAGACCAATATGTGCACTATATGCAGAAGATATTAAAAAGAAACCACCAATGGTCATTTATCCAAACACAAAGTCAAATTACTGCAGCGCTAACAAGGAGACAACAGTTAAATAGTTAATAGAACCATGTTAAAACCTGAAACTACAGTGCTCTGTGGCTCTGTGATTAAAGCACTGGCACATTTGTAGTGATAACTGGAGACGGATAGATTGGATTCAGGCATTGCGCTCAGATGGAGGAATAAACTCCAGACCCAGGTAGGCAAAAATCTCCTCTTCTGTCTTTGCTCTGAGATACAGATTCTGTATAATTTTACAGAGAGAGATGTAAATGTAGCTATTCTAGCAAAGTATTGAGCAGTTTTACGGCTAAACATTTAATGTTGACATATACAACCTATATATTATACAATATATAGGCCAAAAGGTACACTATATTGCCAAAAGTTTTGGGACGCCTGTCTTTACATGCACATGAACTTTAATGACATCCCATTCTTAATCCGTAGGGTTTAATATGGAGTTGGCCCACCCTTTGCAGCTATAACAGCTTCAACTCTTCTGGGAAGGCTTTCCACAAGGTTTAGGAGTGTGTTTATGGGAATCTTTGACCATTCTTCTAGAAGTGCATTTGTGAGGTCAGGCACTGATGTTGGACGAGAAGCTCTAATTCATCCCAAAGGTGTTCTATCGGGTTGAGGTCAGGACTCTGTGCAGGCCAGTCAAGTTCCTCCACACCAAACTCGCTCATCCATGTCTTTATGTCTTGCTTTGTGCACTGGTGCGCAGTCATGTTGGAACAGGAAGGGGCCATCCCCAAACTGTTCCCACAAAGTTGGAAGCATGAAATTGTCCAAAATGTCTTGGTATGCTGAAGCATTAAGAGTTCCTTTCACTGGAACTAAGGGGCCAAGCCCAACCCCTGAAAAACAACCCCACACCATAATCCCCCCTCCACCAAACTTTACACTTGGCACAATGCAGTCAGGCAAGTACCGTTCTCCTGGCAACCGCCAAACCAGACTCGTCCATCGGATTTCCAGACAGAGAAGCGTGATTGGTCAATCCAGAGAACACGTCTCCACTGCTCTAGAGTCCAGTGGCAGATTCACAAATGTTTGTAGAAGCGTCTGCACGCCTAGGTGCTTGATTGTATACACCTTTGGCCATAGAAGTGATTGGAACACCTGAATTTAATAATTTGGAGGGGTGTCCCAATACTTTTGGCAATATAGTGTATTTTATATGTCCAATTACACAGAATATGTTAAAGTGCCCCTATATGCTATTTTAAAGACTCCTAATTTTGTTTTAGATTCTCCTACAGTAAGTTTTCATGCATCCAAGGTCAAAAAACACTTTAATTTTCTCATATTATCCATAATAGCATCAGCTCTTTCTCACAGTGTCTTAAATGGTCCAATCAAGGATTCTCTCTAAAGAAGTCTCTCTAAACCCCTCCTTTCCGAGAGCCTGCTCTGCGCTGATTGGTCAGTTGGCCCAGTCTGTTGTGATTGGTCGAAAGCTTACAGCTCGTGTCGGAAACAAAATGCCCATTACCATAACTGAATTTCAGCTCCATATCTTCCACAGCACTTGATATACAGATTTTACTGTATCAATTCTAGAACGAGTCCTAATCATTTGGATCATTAGTGCAGCAACGTAGATTCTCAGCGCAGAAAACAGCGTCTTCTCGACATGTCGACAACATAAACCAAACTCTTCCAGTCTCAGCTACAAGGGTCAAAGTAGACATTGTTTGTGAGCAGTCAGTGAAGACCACAGGCTGGCATTATGCAAATCAGTTACAAACCTACATAGGTTCATGCAGGAACTAAGACTGGAATTACTGACGACGTGTTTCAGGCAGTTTAGAATTGGTTCTTCTAGGAGACAATAACTCCATTTATCGTGCACTTTGCAGACCTTTTACATTTACAAACAGCTATATTACACACTACATGAAAGTTATTATCTGAAAAAGCAGAATAGGGGCACTTTAACATACTATAGCTATTATGATGTACTTTTAGTAGACACATGCCCATGTGGCTCACCTGTTTGCTGTCGTACAGGGCGTGACTGCTCAAAGACATGTGCTTCTCTTGCCCCGCCCACCGCCTCAACTCCCTCTCAAACAGCTGCAGAACAAACAGCACATCATGAGTGAACATAACTGACCTCAAAACACTGCGAGACTGAAGTCAGGTGACGACACAGTTAAACAATCACATCAATGGACTTGAATGAAGAGATCCAACATCACAAAACATCACATTAAGGTTAGACACAGTACACAGTAAATGAAAATGATGTCAACAATATTGTATATGAAAATATATTTGAAAGAAAATTAAGGGTTATTATAGTTGAGTAAAACTTAAACTTGTACTAAAATAACCAAAACTGAAATAAAAATTAATAAAAACTATACTGTTAGACATCTTAAAATGACAAAAACTAATACAAATGTCAAAAACATTGCTGTATCCAAAATGGTCAATCTCTATGATAATGTCTTTATTCATATTATTTATTTTATTAATTAATCTTTATATATTATTATTCTTTTACATGTTATTGAATTCTTTAATCATTTACATATCTTCTACTATATGCTCTGATATGTTTTATTATTTCCAAATGTAAGATCTTTGGTGTCTCTTCTGTGCTGTAAGATCGAGTGGGTGTATTTTCCATCAGAAATGATTACGTGGTGTACCTTTGTATCAAAATATGTCTGTTTCCATCTCTGCAGAAATGAGATAAGGCCAGATCTGCAGTATTCTCTTAAAGGTCTTAAAGGTGTCAAAACAACACCTCATGTATCTATTTTCCTCTATCTTTGTCATTTGACCACTCACGCCAACCTAGCTGTTACACCAACTATGACACAATGGAAAAGTCTGTTTGACCTCTCCTTACTAGACCATAACATAAGTTTAAGAGGATGTAAGTTTCCTGCATATATATTCATATTATTTTGCTGGTCAGTTCTGTTTCTTCTGCTTCATCTCTTCTACCTCTCCTTTCATTCTGCAAATATCTTACTTCTTTTTTCCTCCTTTCTCTATACTCTGATCTTCACAATTTTCATCTGTTAGATACAATACTTTGGATTTTATTATAAATTATTATTTACTTGATTAATTTGTTTATCTCTATAACTTTATAATTTTACATGTTTACTTAATAAATTTGTTATTCCTTATTCAGATTTGATCTTTAACATAATCATTGCTTGTCTGCCTGGATCCAATTGCATCAACATACAATATATATGTGCTGTGTTTATATAAAAGTTAGTGTTTATATAAATATATGTGTGTGCATATATATATATATATATATATATATACACTCACCTAAAGGATTATTAGGAACACCATACTAATACTGTGTTTGGCCCCCTTTCGCCTTCAGAACTGCCTTAATTCTACATGGCATTGATTCAACAAGGTGCTGAAAGCATTCTTTAGAAATGTTGGCCCATATTGATAGGATAGCATCTTGCAGTTGATGGAGATTTGTGGGATGCACATCCAGGGCACGAAGCTCCCGTTCCACCACATCCCAAAGATGCTCTATTGGGTTGAGATCTGGTGACTGTGGGGGCCATTTTAGTACAGTGAACTCATTGTCATGTTCAAGAAACCAATTTGAAATGATTCGAGCTTTGTGACATGGTGCATTATCCTGCTGGAAGTAGCCATCAGAGGATGGGTACATGGTGGTCATAAAGGGATGGACATGGTCAGAAACAATGCTCAGGTAGGCCGTGGCATTTAAACGATGCCCAATTGGCACTAAGGGGCCTAAAGTGTGCCAAGAAAACATCCCCCGCACCATTACACCACCACCACCAGCCTGCACAGTGGTAACAAGGCATGATGGATCCATGTTCTCATTCTGTTTACGCCAAATTCTGACTCTACCATCTGAATGTCTCAACAGAAATCGAGACTCATCAGACCAGGCAACATTTTTCCAGTCTTCAACTGTCCAATTTTGGTGAGCTTGTGCAAATTGTAGCCTCTTTTTCCTATTTGTAGTGGAGATGAGTGGTACCCGGTGGGGTCTTCTGCTGTTGTAGCCCATCCGCCTCAAGGTTGTGCGTGTTGTGGCTTCACAAATGCTTTGCTGCATACCTCGGTTGTAATGAGTGGTTATTTCAGTCAAAGTTGCTCTTCTATCAGCTTGAATCAGTCGGCCCATTCTCCTCTGACCTCTAGCATCAACAAGGCATTTTCTCCCACAGGACTGCCGCATACTGGATGTTTTTCCCTTTTCACACCATTCTTTGTAAACTCTAGAAATGGTTGTGCGTGAAAATCCCAGTAACTGAGCAGATTGTGAAATACTCAGAACGGCCCGTCTGGCACCAACAACCATGCCACGCTCAAAATTGCTTAAATCACCTTTCTTTCCCATTCTGACATTCAGTTTGGAGTTCAGGAGATTGTCTTGACCAGGACCACACCCCTAAATGCATTGAAGCAACTGCCATGTGATTGGTTGATTAGATAATTGCATTAATGAGAAATTGAACAGGTGTTCCTAATAATCCTTTAGGTGAGTGTATATATACACACACACACACACACATACGTGTGTGTGTGTGTGTGTCTGTATGTATATGTACACACACACACATTATATAAACACTATAACTTGTATGTATATTAATTGCAATTAATCAATTTGACAGATTAATCACAATTATATATATATATATATATATAAATAAATAAAACTTTTGATTGTTTTTTTTCAATCAATAATCAGTGATTTGACTTCTGACTATGAAAATGACTAAATTAAGTACTTAAAAGTACTACTAAAAGTGTTACTCAGCCAATAAAACTAACTGAAACCAAACAAAAAAAATAGAAATAAAAAGTAGTGAAATTTCGAAGCAATTTAATCATTTGGATGTAAGGAAGCCACACACCTTAGACCCGGTCCATCCCAGAGTAGCGAAGGCAAACTGGCTGTAGGGACTGACCACCAGATCTACCCGTACAGCTCTCCAGCCTGACGCTTCACTGGCTCTTTCAGTTTCACTTCCTGTACTGACATCCTGAACAGAAGCAGTGGAATTCAATTTGCAGCTCACAGCAGATGCCTGAAGCTTAAATATGGAAAAGCATCTCTCAAAGCGATCCATGTTACTAGGAGCTCGAGCTGGACCGTCCATTTTTTCCAGATAAGAGTTTCTGGTCGTCTTCTGATACAGCAGTAAACCCTGGTGAAAAATACATGTTACTTTGTAAAGATATTGCATGAGTAAAATGCTAATTTTTATGTTGGATAACACGTACAACACCAAACAGACACGAGGGATGGATTTGATCATCCAACTACACTAACTTTACAAGTACCTGCTCCTCCAGCCAGTTTGTGATTTTAGGCATCAGCCCTTCCTCTTTTCCTTCCTCTGGATGTGTTATGAGAAAGTCCACATCATGACCGACTTCTTTCCCCCTAAAATATATACAACAAAACTCAACAGTTTGATTGTTTCAAACTGTTCAAAAAATGTAAACTATATTATCGCACAGCTCTATATATAAAGTTGGATATATAGAAGATTCAACTTTACCAACATACATACAGTACATTCACATAAAGCAATATATACTATATAGCAAATCTTGGCTGCGTGATTGTTTATATAACTGCAATATGTAAACTAAATTGATAGCACAACTCTATATATAAAATTTGATTTATAAGTATATCCAACTTTATCCGCATATATACATTACACTCACATAAACTATATAACAAATCTCAACTTTGATTGTTTATATCGTCACAAAACGTAAACTATATTATTATCCAGTTCTATATAAAGTTGGATATATAGTAAATCTAACTTTATTTGCATACATACAGTAAACTCACGTAAAGCGATATATGCCATATAGAATATCTTAACTGTTTGACTATATTATCACTCAGCTCTAATCTGCTAAATGCAACTATAAAGCATGAATATATTAGGATATTATAAACATTAACATCATGATTTTCTGTAAAGCTACTTTGAAACAATATGTATTGTGAAAAGCACTATAAAACAAAATTGACTTGACTTAAAATGGACATGAATGCTCAAAAATGCTTTAAAGACACAGTATTAAGGCATGATCTGACCTCCTGAACCCTCCCATGAGCTGGATCTCTGCTCCCGGCAGCACAGCACATACAGCTTTCTCTACGATATCACTGATGACATCAGCCTCCGCCTTAGTGACGGGTTTCTGGAGGTCATCGTGATACTTGACTCCTGAAAGTGATGAGGTCAGAGGTCATTTGAAATTCTATATCATCTATTTTAAGTTTTTTTGAAGAACCACATAATTTATTAACCAGTGCAACATGTTCTTTTAATTTATTTGTAGACTTATAGATGCAAATTGTTGTTTGATATATATATACACCACCAGACACTTTCTTAGGTACACCTGTTCAACTGCTCATTAACGCAAATATCTAATCAGCCAATCACATGGCAGCAACTCAATGCATTTAGGCATGTAGACATGGTCAAGACGATCTACTGGGATTTTCACACACAACCATCTCTAGGGTTTACAGAGAATGGTCAGAAAAAGAGAAAATATCCAGTGAGCGGCAGTTCTGTGGGAGAAAATGTCTTGTTAATGGTGTGAGGGATATTTTCTTGGCACTTTTGGGCTACTTAGTATCAATTTAGCATTGTTTAAACGCCACAGCCTGGGTAATTGTTGCTGACCATGTCCATCCCTTTATGATCAGTGCACCCATCTTCTGATGTCTACTTCCAGCAGGATAACATGCCATGTCACAAATCTCAAATCATCTCAACTGGTTTCTTGGACATGACAGTGAGTTCACTAAACTCAAACGGCCTTCACAGTCACCAGATCTCAATCCAGTAGAGCAGCTTTGGGATGTGCTGGAATGGGAGATTCACATCATGGACGTGCAGCCCACAAATCTGCAGCAACTGCGTTATGCTATCATGTCAATATGCATATTAAAATCTCTGAGGAATGTTTCTAGCACCTTGTTGAATCTTTGCCACGAAGAATTAAGGCAGGTCCAACCCGGTACTAGTAAGGTGTAACTAATAAAGTGGCCGATGTGTGTATATATTTGATCATTCAAAGGCTGTTTGAGAGAAACACGCACACACACACACATATATATATATATATATTATATTATATTATATTATATATATATAGTTGTATAGGTTGTGTGATAAAAATATTTCTATATTTATGAATATAATTACACAAATTTAGCAGAGTGAAATGCAGTACCCGCTTGCTGTGCACGGTTCAACTGCTGTCCTGTGCGAACCAAATCATCAGGAGATTGCAAACCCTCTCTAAACCAGCGATCTGCCGTCCGCACACCCACCCCAAAAATACCAGTTAGTGCCTGCAGAAAAGGAAGATGCGACTTCATAATTCACAAACTAAAGGTAAGAAATCAGGCATTTCATTTATAATGGCAGATGGCATTATTAAGAATAGAATATTTCTGCAAAAATAGTACATAGTATGAGTAGTATGCTATTTTTGAACATACCCATTATTACCTTCATGGCCTGATATTGCTCTGATTGTCTTGTTGATTCCACTTCTCTTGATGATCCATCTTCTAAAATCTCCTAAATGATGAAATAAGCTTCTTAACAGA
Source organism: Coreius guichenoti (assembly GCA_039654105.1). Classification (NCBI taxonomy): domain Eukaryota; kingdom Metazoa; phylum Chordata; class Actinopteri; order Cypriniformes; family Gobionidae; genus Coreius; species Coreius guichenoti. The sequence continues at coordinate 30,026,428 of CM077190.1, forward strand.
AATATCTAGATAATATGGATTTTTGAGAGAAGTTTACATTTACGCATTCGGCAGATACTTTTATCCGAAGCGACTTACATTGCATTCAAGGTATATATTTTAGCAGTTCTTTTATCAATTTCTTTTTTCTGCTGAACACAAAAGAAGATATTTTGAAGAATGTTTGTAACTAAACAACTGATGGGCCCCACTGACTTCCATAGTATTAAAAAAAAAAACTATGGAAATCAATGGGGACAAGAAACGGTTTACAACTGGTTACAAACATTCTTCAAAATATCTTCCTTTGGCTTCAGCAGAACAAAGAAATGTATACATGTTTGGAACAACTTGAGGGTGAGTAAATGATGACAGAATTTTCATTTTTGGGTGAACTATCTCTTTAAGCTACAAGAAAGCATAATTGTCACCTTTATAACCCTTTGTGAATGGTCACCCAGGCAGGGCAAAGACCTCAGATCCTCCATGTTCTTCACTCGATGGGGAAGTGCCTTTAGGACTGAGGCTGCCCGTCTAAAAGCGACACTCCGTCCTTCATTGTCATTATATTCTGCATTTTGAGCCAAGATTTCTAGAGCTTCCTACAGGACAGAGTGTCAAATAACTGTTCATCTTTAGCTCAATGGAAGGGAATAAACAGAAAGCAGTAAATAACTCACTGTTAGAAATGAATTGTGGTGTTTCAAAGGTGTCCGTCTTTGACAGGCATAACTTTTCATCAGCATTGCAGTTGGGTCTATGTTGGGTTTTGGGTTAACCTGCAACACATTTACATACTTAGTTCATTTGCTTTTTTTTTTTTAAAGTAATGTGTCCATAAAAGAGAGATCTGCCCTTGTACCTGTATTGTGTGTCTCTCCTGAACTGTAACGGGATATCCTGCCTCCATGCTCTCTGTAAACCACCTGATGTCCAACAAATGGACAGAACTGGAAGTATCTCGTCCTGTTTGATTGTCCAGCCAGGCATGGACTTCATCTCCGCTGTTGTTTTCTGACACAATATGTGTGATGGAGGAACTGTAAGAGAAAACAAACAGGAAGATTTTAAATCTTTTAGATGCTACGGACCCCCAAATATGATCATCCTTGACCCATCCTAAAATTTAAAAGGCATCAATAATTTATAAACACCCAATTTATACACTGTAAAATTAATATTATATATCTAAAAATATGTGATTTTGTGAACCGCTTGCAGAATCTGTGAAATGTGAATAATTTTACCTAAATAAGAGAGATCATACAAAATGCATGTTATTTTTTATTTAGTACTGTCCTGAATAAGATATTTTACATAAAAAATGTTTACATATAGCTGAATTTATTAATATGACCCCGTTCAAAAGTTTATGAACCACTGATTCTTATGAACCATTGATTGATATATATTCTACTCACTATAGTAATGTACAACAGTATGAAATTATTTATTTTAATCCAATTTAAAAGATTAATCTCTTACAAAAAAGTACTGTGCCAATACCATGGTAAACATGTAATGTAAACGTACCTGTAGGTTTCTTTAATAAGAAATCCTTTGCTCCGTCCTAGTCGTGTAAGAAATGCTCTTCTAGATGTTCCCATCTTTCTCTCCAAGATGAATATAGAAACATGGGGGAATTTACAGGTGTCATTCTGTTGGCTTACAGTTAGAGATACCTTCCTGCGTTTTAATGGGATCATAGTCTAGAATAAACACTTTGGATCCCCCTTCTGCCAACTTCAACCACCTCATCTACCACCAGAGCAGATATGACCAAACCCCCTCCACTTCCACAAGATTGAGGGAAAAGATGTAACGTGTGAGTCACAGGAAAAAAAATATGTAGTTGGAACGGCTATTTTTATGACACAAGTGAACGCATCAGTGGCACGAAAGTTGTCTTTAATTGGTCTCGGTGGGCATAGGTAATACGTATTTAAAGCATAATCGTGTTGTTCACAAACGTCTCCAAAAAACGTAAAACATCTTCATATTTGATTGTGAGTTAAAAAGGAGAGTTAACACCTTTCACGGGCGCCACCTCTCGGAAGACTTCGAATCTTATGTACAGAGGGACTATTTTGAGTGGCGCACATGTTGGTGCACCCATAACAAGTTCCGACTCGGGGCAGACTTAACTAACAGTTACATAATAAAAATAAAATAAAACGATAAATGTGAAAGGTGCAGAAAAGGTTTTCTTGATCTTCAAATGTATTTACAATACCATGTCATATGCGATTATAAAACAATAACACACAATCACGTGAAAATGAGGGGGCGTGACCTTGCAATAAAGCGCAGTGTCATGTTTGTCAAAATTGAATTTTGTTAAAGGAATAGTTCACCCTAAAATGAAAATTCTGTCATCGTTTACTCTCCCATCACTTGTTCCAAACTAGTGATGCAAAGTCCGATTCATTTCCGCGAACCGGTTCTTTTCGGACAGTTCGGCTCAATGAACCGGTTCAAAAAGCCGATTCATAGGTTCCTGACGTCATCATGCAATGATGTCACTATGCATTTCTTTTATACTTTTTTATGCATTTCTCAGTGTCATGTTATATCAAGGAAACATTCAAATAAAGTAATCTGTGTCAATGCATATTCATTCACTTAAGTTAATGGTGTTTGTGGTTGCAGTTTCATTCGCGGATCCTTTATGTCGGATACGACTGACCAATATTGAGTAGCCTAGACATGCATAAACACGGATATGTTATGTCTAAAGTAGCCTATATAGAAAGAATAAACCAGTCTTATAAACTTATAAATTTCGCTTAACAACTTAAAATATAATCTGCATGCACAATAAACTACAGTAAAATGTATTTACATCTCTCGACAGAAAGGTTTTTGCAGGTTTTAATAAAATGTTATTTAATAACAGTAGTCATAATAAGCATATTTCCAGGACGTGATCAGACTTGCGTCGCCAACTCAAACATCAGAATCCTCGGTAATCCTCGGCAAACTTCGACAGCTGGTTGAACCGGCTCGTTCGGTTCCTTTTGAGTCCTCGGTAATCCTCGGCAAACTTCGACAGATGTTTGAACTGGCTCATTCGGTTATTTTTTAGTCGGACGTGCTACTTCGGCTTTTGCGTCTTGCGTCATCAACCCGGAACTAAAGTTCGATTCAGTTCGATTAATGAACCGGCTCAACCGGTTACTTGCTGAGAACCGGCTCAAAAGAACGATTCGTTCAAGAACCGAACATCACTATTCCAAACCTGTGTGAGTTGCTTTCTTCTGCTGAACACAAAAGAAGATATTTTAAAGAATGTTGGTAACCAGACAGTTGATGGTCCCCATTGACTTCCATAGAAGGAAATAAAAAACTATGGGTCAAGTCAATGTTTGGTTACTGACATTCTTTAAAATATCTTCTTTTGTGTTCAGCAGAAGAAAGAAACTCACACAGGTTTGGACCAACATGAGGGTGAGTAAATGATGACAGAATGTTAATTTTAGGGTGAACTTCCTTTAATATTAGGAATATGTTTTTTTTTTTTTTTGTCCTGTTTTATTACATACGTGAATTAAAATAATAGAAATATATAATTTTGGCATATAAAATGTCATGAATTATTTATAAACTTACATGTGTCATATGTAGCCTAAATTAAAAAAAAAATTAAAAAATGTATAGAGCATTATTCATAAAACATCTTTAAAACGATGCAAAGCTACTTAGAACATCGTTTAACAGGCACGAACTTTGTGTAAGTGAAAGAGCAAATGATTTTCTAACTGCATTACTTCAGTGACCTGTGACTGTGTGAATGTATCAGCTGTTATATCAGGCTGAAGTCATATGACACACTGACTGAGTGTCTCACTTCCTCAAACTTTCTCAGCTCATCCCACCGTGTGTGCTGCAGTTCACCACGCGAAACCCTCGCCTGTTCGACACAGTCTCTCCTCAGGCAGACAGATCGCGGGTTTGGGCTGACTTTGGCCTCATGGCGAGCTCGCGGGTCGGTCAGTGGAGGTCCAGCGCGCGCGTCGTGTCCACCTGTCTCCTCGTCACTCTTCTCACCTGCACGCTCAGGTGTTCAGAATGCGTCAAACGGAACAACATCATTCTCATTCTCACCGACGACCAGGATGTAGAAATGGGAGGAATGGTAAGTGTACAAAAGTACACTACAAGTGTTTTTTATTGGTCGTGCACCACAAAAGTGCTGTGCTACTGTGCTGGTAACTGAATACATTGGTTTAAATGGTAATACAATGGTACTTTGATATATACCATGGTACAGAAATTCATACACCATGGTATTGACATAGTATTTAAGTGAACTTTCAAAAATACAATGGTACTACTTTGGTTATATATATTTATATTTATATTTATATATATATATATATATATATATATATATATATATATATATATATATATATATATATATATATATATATATGTGTATATATATATATATATATGTGTATATATATATATATATATGTGTATATATATATATATATATGTGTATATATATATATATATATGTGTATATATATATATATATATGTGTATATATATATATATATGTGTATATATATATATATGTGTATATATATATATATATGTGTGTGTGTGTGTATGTAAACACAAACTGTTATTTTGGATGCGATTAATCGATTGCCCAGCACTATATACAAACCCGATTCCAAAAAGTTGGGACCCTGTACAAATTGTGAATAAAAAAGGAATGCAATAATTTACAAATCTCATAAACTTATATTTTATTCACAATAGAATATAGATAACATATCAAATGTTGAAAGTGAGACATTTTGAAATGTCATGCCAAATATTGGCTCATTTTGGATTTCATGAGAGCTACACATTCCAAAAAAGTTGGGACAGGTAGCAATAAGAGGCCGGAAAAGTTAAATGTACATATAAGGAACAGCTGGAGGACCAATTTGCAATTTATTAGGTCAATTGACAACATGATTGGGTATAAAAAGAGCCTCTCAGAGTGGCAGTGTCTCTCAGAAGTCAAGATGGGCAGAGGATCACCAATTCCCCCAATGCTGCGGCGAAAAATAGTGGAGCAATATCAGAAAGGAGTTTCTCAGAGAAAAATTGCAAAGAGTTTGAAGTTATCATCATCTAAAGTGCATAATATCATCCAAAGATTCAGAGAAGAAGGAGGATCCGGGTACTGAAATGGCCAGCCTGCAGTCCAGATCTTTCACCCATAGAAAACATTTGGCGCATCATAAAGAGGAAGATGCGACAAAGAAGACCTAAGACAGTTGAGCAACTAGAAGCCTGTATTAGACAAGAATGGGACAACATTCCTATTCCTAAACTTGAGCAACTTGTCTCCTCAGTCCCCAGACGTTTGCAGACTGTTATAAAAAGAAGAGGGGATGCCACACAGTGGTAAACATGGCCTTGTCCCAACTTTTTTGAGATGTGTTGATGCCATGAAATTTAAAATCAACTTATTTTTCCCTTAAAATGATACATTTTCTCAGTTTAAACATTTGATATGTCATCTATGTTGTATTCTGAATAAAATATTAAAAATGGAAACTTCCACATCATTGCGTTCTGTTTTTATTTACAATTTGTACAGTGTCCCAACTTTTTTGGAATCAGGTTTATATATATATATATATATATATATATATATATATATATATATATATATATATATATATATACACTCACCTAAAGGATTATTAGGAACACCTGTTCAATTTCTCATTAATGCAATTATCTAATCAACCAATCACATGGCAGTTGCTTCAATGCATTTAGGGGTGTGGTCCTGGTCAAGACAATCTCCTGAACTCCAAACTGAATGTCAGAATGGGAAAGAAAGGTGATTTAAGCAATTTTGAGCGTGGCATGGTTGTTGGTGCCAGACGGGCCGGTCTGAGTATTTCACAATCTGCTCAGTTACTGGGATTTTCACGCACAACCATTTCTAGAGTTTACAAAGAATGGTGTGAAAAGGGAAAAACATCCAGTATGCGGCAGTCCTGTGGGCGAAAATGCCTTGTTGATGCTAGAGGTCAGAGGAGAATGGGCCGACTGATTCAAGCTGATAGAAGAGCAACTTTGACTGAAATAACCACTCGTTACAACCGAGGTATGCAGCAAAGCATTTGTGAAGCCACAACACGCACAACCTTGAGGCGGATGGGCTACAACAGCAGAAGACCCCACCGGGTACCACTCATCTCCACTACAAATAGGAAAAAGAGGCTACAATTTGCACAAGCTCACCAAAATTGGACAGTTGAAGACTGGAAAAATGTTGTCTGGTCTGATGAGTCTCGATTTCTGTTGAGACATTCAGATGGTAGAGTCAGAATTTGGCGTAAACAGAATGAGAACATGGATCCATCATGCCTTGTTACCACTGTGCAGGCTGGTGGTGGTGGTGTAATGGTGTGGGGGATGTTTTCTTGGCACACTTTAGGCCCCTTAGTGCCAATTGGGCATCGTTTAAATGCCACGGCCTACCTGAGCATTGTTTCTGACCATGTCCATCCCTTTATGACCACCATGTACCCATCCTCTGATGGCTACTTCCAGCAGGATAATGCACCATGTCACAAAGCTGGAATCATTTCAAATTGGTTTCTTGAACATGACAATGAGTTCACTGTACTAAAATGGCCCCCACAGTCACCAGATCTCAACCCAATAGAGCATCTTTGGGATGTGGTGGAACGGGAGCTTCGTGCCCTGGATGTGCATCCCACAAATCTCCATCAACTGCAAGATGCTATCCTATCAATATGGGCCAACATTTCTAAAGAATGCTTTCAGCACCTTGTTGAATCAATGCCACGTAGAATTAAGGCAGTTCTGAAGGCGAAAGGGGGTCAAACACAGTATTAGTATGGTGTTCCTAATAATCCTTTAGGTGAGTGTATATATATATATATATATATATATATATATATATATATATATATATATATATACACACACACACACACAGGTGGTCAAAATGTTCAAATCTGTATTTTCAGCATCATTACTCCAGTCTTCAGTGTCACATGATCCTTCAGAAATCATTACTGTATTTGTGTCAAATAAATGCAGCCTTGGTGAGCAGGACAGACTTCTTTCAAAAACAAAAAAATCTTAATTATTCCAAACTTTTGACCACCAGTGTATACAACATAACAGATTTTTATGTTTTTTACATACATACATACATACATACATACGAACTACTAGTCTAAACCAGTCATATGCTGGGAAGGCAGGGAGAGCATGTTAAAGTCATATTGAACCTACAATTGTTTTAAGCATCAAGTTCATTAGGCTGAATTAGTGTGTGAAATCATACATCCTCTTGACATTTTAGCTGTTACAGATGATGCATCATATTGACACTATAAAAGTGTCATTGAGTTTTTCTGTGTCCACAGACGCCCATGAAGAAGACCAAAGCACTGATCGGTGATGCTGGTGTGACTTTCTCCAATGCGGTGAGTGCTCAGCCATAAAGACCTTTCCATAGAGCTGATCAAATATCACAAGTTTCTTCTTTCCTGTTGTTTAGTTCACTGCCACCCCTCTGTGCTGTCCCAGTCGTAGCAGCATCCTCAGTGGGAAATACCCACACAATCATTCGGTCCGAAATAACTCCATCTCTGGCAACTGCAGCAGCGTGACATGGCAGAAAGAGATCGAGCCCTTGGCCTTTCCGGTTTACCTCACTAAGATGCGCTATCAGACCTTTTACGGGGGGAAATACCTGAATCAGGTCAGCCTTTGAGCCGTCTGGTACTTTATGAAATCTCACTGGCCTATTTTGCATGGTGTTCGTTCTTTAAAATTGCCAAAAATGATATCAGAAGCTCTCCACAACGTCTTCAAATATTTTAAATGTTCTTAACAAACAGCAGTCTTAAAGGGATAGTTCACCCATAAATTAAAATTCTGTTATTTACTCACCCTCAAGTGGTTCCAAACCTGTATGAATTTCTTTCTTCTGCTGAAGATATTTTGAAGAATGTTGGAAACCAAACAGTTGCTGGTCCCCATTGACTTCTATATTATGGGGAAAAAAATACTATGGAAGTCAATGGGGATCCATCCACTGTTTGGTTACCCACATTCTTCAAAATATCTTCAGCAGAAGAAAGAAATTCATACAGGTTTGGAACAACTTGAGGGTGAGTAAATGATGACAGAATTTTCCTTTTTGGGTGAACTATCCCTTTAAGAGCTTGAGAAGTTTGAAGTCATTTATTATCTTTCCTGTCCTGGTTACCTCAAATCCAAAATTCATGAAAACGAAAATAAGAAAATATATAAAACTTTATTTTTAGACAGTTTTTTTTGTTGCTAATTCTGATTACCATGATAAAAAACTATAATGCAATATTTTTATTTAAATCAGCAGTAGTACAACAAATACAATAATGTATAAATACTGAAAACTGGTAAATAAAATGTGCTTAATTGTCATGAAAAAAATGTTGCAATGCAAAGATTTTTTTTTTTTATCATATTTGTGGAAATCTTACTAAATCATCTCCAGGTCATATTTCACCAGAAATTCTTTAAAAAAATGGAAGAAAGAAAATTAAGTCTCTTTTTATTACCATTAAAATTTTTCTTTTGCGATGTGTTTAATCATCATAAAAATAATGTCACATTTTAATCACAATTTCTGATTTCTATCATCAAAATGCTATAGTACAATACTTTTTTATTTAAATCAGCACTAGTACAACAAATGCTTCCATGTATAAATACATTGCAATTTAAATAATATATTTTAATGTATATTTAAAAAAACATTTTGCAGTATAGTAATGAGAATTGGGAGAGTAATTAAATGTGCTTAATAGTCATGGAAATAATGGAAAAATCTTAAAATAGCCTTCATTTCATCAACAAAATATAGTTTCTTAATTTTATTTTCTTTTTGAATTTGAGGGGAATGTTTAGACCAGTATTTTGAGATTCTTCTACTGTTTCCATAATTCCCTCTCCGTGTCCTCAGTACGGAAGTAAAGACGCAGGCGGTGTGGCTCATGTGCCCCCCGGCTGGGACCAATGGCACGCACTGGTAAGTCACGAACAGAAGCATCAGTCCCACATTACTTCCTGTTTCACTCTATCTTCATTCAGATCAGCAGGGAGAAGCTATATGTATATCTGACATATAGCTCCAGTCACCTATAGACAAGCATTCATGCAGAACGCATGGTTTGGTCATGTGATGAGGTTTCAACACATCTTGCACCGCATGTGGTTTCATCACATCTTGCACCGCAAAAGCAGATCCGAGTTTTAATCATTCAATCTTGCTTTTACTGATTATTTTATGGAAGCGATTTCATTTTGCGGATGTTAAATGCAGTATGATCTCGTGGTTTTATTTGTGTATTCACAGGTGGGAAACTCTCAGTATTACAATTACACGCTTTCTGTGAACGGAAAAGAGGAAAAACATGGGGACAACTATGAGAAGGACTATCTCACAGACCTAGTTGTGAGTCTTTAATGCTTTAAAGTGCAGAGTCAATATTATTTCTAGCCAAGTTTACTTTCATACTGTGATGTACTCCCGGGTGAAACTGGAGATTCAGTGAGGAATAACATGGATGAGACTTATTATTTTATTTTTTAGGAAGGGTTTTAATCTGAAAATCTGAAAAAGACAAGTTATTACTTATTTTGACTAAGTTGCACTGTTAAATAGTTCACAGTAAGACTAGGATTGTGTGTTTGGAAAGTAAATAGTCAATTTTAATTTGACTTCATCATGTCACATCTAATCAAATGTTAACAGTCCACCATCAGTGTTTCTTATGTACTGAAGTGAAACTATTACTTCCTTGTAAATGTGAAAGCCAATGAATTTGCCCTTATCACCTGCTAAACATGTTTTACGTGTGAGATGGATCAGTTAACACGACGTGGTTTCCAAATGATCTTGCCATTGTCTGTTTTAGAACAAGATACAAGCTGTTTGCCTCATTATGACTAATGTGCACATCGTTGCTTTCTGTGTAATTTTGCATGTTAGATCGAGCCCCCACACGTCAAACCGTCCACACAGCAGTGTCTCATGAGACTTCTGCGAGACTCATTACTCTTGATATTTGTTGTAACAT